>LR990656.1:15410443-15920443 GCA_905147715.2 Xestia xanthographa | reverse complement strand
GTGATTGTGATGGTGATTATGATGGTGATTGTGATGGTGATTGTGATAATGATTGAGATAACGATGATGGTGATTGTTATGGTGATTGTGATTGTGATGGTGAATGATTGTGATGATGGTGATTGTGATGGTGATTGTGATGGCGATTGTGATGGCGATTGTGATAATGATTGAGATAACGATGATGGTGATTGTTATGGTGATTGTGATTGTGATGGTGATTTTGATAGTGATTGTGATGGTGATGGTGATTGTGATGGTGATTATGATGGTGATTGTGATGGTGATTGTGATAATGATTGAGATAACGATGATGGTGATTGTTATGGTGATTGTGATTGTGATAGTGAATGATTGTGATGATGGTGATTGTGATGGTGATTGTGATGGCGATTGTGATGGCGATTGTGATAATGATTGAGATAACGATGATGGTGATTGTTATGGTGATTGTGATTGTGATGGTGATTTTGATAGTGATTGTGATGGTGATGGTGATTGTGATGGTGATTATGATGGTGATTGTGATGGTGATTGTGATAATGATTGAGATAACGATGATGGTGATTGTTATGGTGATTGTGATTGTGATGGTGATTTTGATAGTGATTGTGATGGTGATGGTGATTGTGATGGTGATTATGATGGTGATTGTGATGGTGATTGTGATGGTGATTGTGATGGTGATTGTGATGGTGATTGTGATGGTGATTGTGATAATGATGGTGATATTGATGGTGACTGTGATTGTGATGGTGATTGTGTTGGTGTTTGTGATGGTGATGGTGACTGAAATAGTGATGGTGATTGTGATAATGATTGTGATATTGATGTTGGTTTTGATAGTGATGGTGATTGTGATAATAATGGTGGTTGTGACAGTGATGGTGGTTGTGATGATTATGAAATTTGGCACATCGATAGTTTATAACCTGGATTCACATGTAGGACACTATTTATCCCTTTAGTATGATTCAGTGGGACAGTTACCGAACTTTACGCGGGCGAAGCCGCGGGCAACAGCTAGTATGTAATATATATATATATATATAGAATAGAATAGATAGATAGATATAATATATATATATATATATATATATAACAAGATAGATTAATTAGGTGTAAGGTCTTCTTATAACAATATATGGGCCGGTGTACAAAGTATCCAATTTATTTCCTATCTAATTTTTCAACAACAGTGCATCACCTGATTTGTATATAATAGGATTTATTGACTTATCATAATTTATTTTTCTACGTTCTTTGCTTACAATTAAATTATTTCTTGCATCGCTTAGAGCTTTTTGTAATCTGTACTTAAATTCTGAAACATAATTTTCAATGTTATATAGTGGTTCTACAATATTACATAGATTATTAGGCAATCTACACACTTCTCCAAACACTAACTCGTAAGGTGTATATTTAGTCTCTGAGTGTACAGTAGTGTTATATGAAAAACACCAATACTGTCACCATGAACTCCAACTTGAGGGATGATTATCTGTTTGGATTCGCAAATAACTACCTAACACTTTATGTGTATTTTCTAATGACCCGATACTTTGATGGTGGTAAGCAGTCGCAATTGTTTGTTTTATATTAAAAATTTTGCATAATTCTGACATTAATTTAGAAATAAATTCATTACCTCTATCACTTGCTATTTCTTTCGGAATTCCATATCGTAAAATATAGTTTTCCGCGAATGCTTTAGCAACTTCGGTTGTTGTTTTAGTTTTTAAAGGGTATGCTTCAACATATTTGCTGAGATCGCACTGTAATGTTGGAATGTAACTGTAGCCTAAATCATCTTTATCTAATGGACCTACAATATCTAAAAAAAAAATCTCAAAAGATGAAGATGCTGTAGATGTAATTGTTGATGGGTTCCTTATGGATCTTAGTGTATTTTTGTTTTTGACACTTGCTGCATTTTTTCACATAATCCCTAACGTCTTTTTCTATTGATGGCCAATAATAATATTTTTTAATGTTACTTATCATTCTCCTAACTCCTACATGACCACTACTAGGTACTAAGTGAAAGTCATTCATTATTACTTTTTTTTCGTCATCATCATTAATTCTCTGGACGTCTTTTACAACACATATTCGAGGTAAATCACTCGATTTATTTTTAGCAACAATATATTTAGCTATACTTTCGTGTTATGGGTGGACTGTATTTTTATTTATTGTTCCCTTCTTCGATAGCTTCAGGTGGCTATGGGATTTCCTTTTCAATTAAAACTCTTCGATGGTTTAACACTGTTTAATTACTTCGTCTATATTTTAGAGCGGGCACGTTATTCTACATAAACTGATTTACACAAGTACACAATAATCACAAAGAACAATAGTCAGAACATAATAATCACAAGAACATAATATACTTAGGGCACGTGGGACTCACAATAAACACTTAAAACTAGACACTTGTAAATAGAACACTGTAAAAATATAAAACTGTGTCGACTGACTTTAGTCGCCTATCTTTATACCAAAACACCATGTCGCAAGTAGTGGCGGGGCCTCGTTGTACTCAACCCTTTCGGCTAATCGTTCCCTCTATAATGGACTTTCCCATCTTTCTGCGGGTCGGTCAAGTTTCGACTTGTCGGAGGCTCCGCCCACAACACGCGAAATGGTGATTTGTTACCTTATATGGTAACGTTTTTGGCTTGTTATGAAACCGTCAGTTTCGCTACCATATAAGGCAATCGTATGTCATGGTATGTGGTTTTAATAAAGTCTACACCTTTTTCCCGCTTTGTGCGGGCCTGTCTTTTTACTTTATTAATCCTTATCTTAGCTAGTTATCTCCTAGTGATACAATGGAGCTCGGCGTCTGTTACATCTCTCCCCCCGGCGTAGCCTGCGCAGCCTCTTCTTCTTTGTGCAGCACGACGAGCTTGCTGATGGGACGCTTGAAGACGCCGGTTCTCGTTCGCACGTCGACCACCCTGATGCCGCCGTCAGGTCCCGGGTAGAGCTTCTCGATGACTCCCATTGGCCACACGTTCCGTGGCAGTGTGCTGTCGACGACGATGACGACGTCGCCGATCTCCGGCGGCCGTCGGTTGCTCTGCGGCTCGCCGCGGGGTACCAATGTGGGGAGGTACTCTCGCAGCCAGCGTCGCCAAAAGTGGTCGGCAAGGGCCTGGCTGGCCCGCCAAGCACGTCGGTCGGCCTCGTCACAAGGCCCGGTCGAGGGTAGGCCCGTGGAGGACCCCAACAGGAAGTGGTTGGGGGTGAGGGCCTCTGGATCGGTGGGACTCACGCTGACATGAGTCAAGGGGCGCGCGTTGATGGCGAACTCCGCTTCAGTGAGCAGAGTTAGCAGCACCTCTTCTGCAGGTGCCCTTTCGCGCAGAGTCGCAGCGAGGGCAGTCTTCACGGAGCGCACCAGCCGCTCCCACGCACCTCCCTGGTTGGGTGCGCCGGGAGGGATGAACCGCCACTCCATCCTGTGCAGCAGTCCCTCTTCTTGTAGCGCTGGTGCCCATTCTTCATACGCCGCTCGCAGTTCGTGGTCGGCTCCCCTGAAGTTGGTCCCGTTGTCTGAGTACATGAGCCGCGGCCAGCCGCGGCGCGCGGCCATCCTTCTCAGCGCCATGATTGCTGAGTCTGTAGATAGCGATGCGACGAGCTCGAGGTGCACGGCGCGGGAGGTGAGGCACGTGAACAGTGCGCCCCACCGCTTCTCTCGGCGCCGGCCCACCTTCACCATCATGGGCCCGAAATAGTCCACGCCGCAGTTGGTGAACGGGCGGTGGAAGGGGTCCAGGCGGGCGCGCGGCAGGTCTCCCGTGGCCGGCGGTTGTGGCGTTGCTCGCATCCTCCGGCAGTACGTGCAGGCCTTCTCGATGGCCCGCACCGTGGGCCGCAGGTGGATGATCCAGTAGCGCTGCCGCAGGTCGTTCGTTACTCGTTCTCTGTTGGCATGACCAGCGGCGCAATGCTCGCGCATTACTATTAGTTTACTGACCTGATGGCGACCATCCAAAATGATGGGTCGCTTGACCTCCACTGGCGCGTTTGAGGCTTCAATACGTCCTCGCACGCGCAACAGGCCGTCTTCGAGTACGGGGTCCAGTCTGTACAGGCGACTCGCCCGAGTGAGGGGGCGGGCAGACTGGATCTTCTGTAGTTCATCCGTGAAGCTATCCCGCTGTGCTTTTAGCAGGAGCTCCTTTTCGGCGCGCTCTATGTGCCGATGTTCCAGTCGAGTCGAGACGCGGCGGCACGCGTCTATGAATGCCAGCACGCGTGCAGCAGTGCGCACCAGCGTCTCGTACTTAGAGAAGCGGGCAGGATCGGGCAGCCAGCTGTCTCGTTCAGGGCCCGGCGCGATGTGCAGGACCTCCTCTTCAGTTTCTTCTGTCGCCGGCTTCCCGGGCCAGTCCTCTTCCGGTAGATGCAGGAAGTCCGGCCCGCGGAACCAGCGGTCGGTCGCGCTGATCGGCGCGTCGGTGAGTCGGGTGGCGTCATCCGCTACGTTGTGCTTCGTAGGCACCCAGCGCCATTCTTCTTTACTGGTGAGCTCGGCGATTTCACCCAGTCGGTGCGCGACGAACGGTGTGTACCTCTTCATGTCGTGGTGGATCCAGTGGACCACCGTAGAGGAGTCTGTCCAGTAGGTCGTCCTGTCGACCTCGATGCGGTGTTCCTTCTTGATGGTGTCGGCGAGTCGGGCTCCTATCACCGCTGCCTGCAGCTCCAGACGTGGTATCGTCTGGGCTCGCCGCGGTGCCACCTTTGCTTTGGCCGCGACCAGCACGACGTCGATGCTTCCATCCTCGTTCACCGCTCTCCAGTAGGCCACCGTCGCGTACGCTTGCTCGCTGGCGTCGCACAGCACATGTAGCTCTATGCGCTGTGTGTTCTTCTTGAGGTAGCACCTGGGCAGCCGCAGTCTGTTCACCTCCTGTAGTTGACCCAGCCAGGCCGCGAAGAGCTCGTTTTCCTCCTCCGGAATTGGCGTGTCCCATGTTGTTTGCAGACGCCACAGGCTCTGGAGTACTATCTTCGCTCGTACTGTGAAATGACTCAACAGGCCCAGCGGGTCATAAATCGACATAACGGCGCTCAGTGCTTCTCTCTTGGTGGGCGCACGGATCCTCTCTCTCACCTCGGATGGCACTCGGTTCATGGACGTGTTGAACCCGAGTTCGTCTAGTTCTGCGTTCCAGTACAGCCCGAGTATCTTGCTCTCCGGCTGCTCCCCTCCTAGCTGCGTTGGGGTGGTGGCGTGGAGCGTCTGGGGCACGTCGCGCAGGACCGTCGCTTCGCTGGAGCTCCAGCCTCGCAGTGTGAAGCCAGCGGCCGCGTGCACCTTCCTTGTCTCTTCTACTGCCTTCCACGCCTCTTCTGGATCGCTGTAACTAGCCACTAGATCGTCCATATAATGACTCTTTGTTATGGCCTCCAAGGCCCTGGGATACTCACTGCCGTGAAGCTCTGCGTTGTAGTTCCGGACGTAGTGAGCCATATACGGGGAACTTGCTGCTCCGAAGATCATGCTCTTCATCTTGTAGTGGCGCGGGGGCGATGTCCTTTCTTGTCCTCTCCACAGGAACTGCTGAGCTGGCTGGTCCTCCTGTCTTATTTTCACCCGCAGGAACATTTCTTGGATGTCTGCGGTGACTGCTACTTCCCGCTCTCTGAACCGGAAGACTATTCCCGGCAGGGACAGCAGCAGGTCTGGACCCTCCAGCAGCTCGTCGTTGAGACACTTCCCGTAGCTCGTCGCCGCCGCGTCGAAGACTAGCCTTTGTTTCCCCGGCTTGTTCGGATTCTGCACGGCGAAATGAGGGAGGTACCAGCAGACGTTGCTTTCTTTCTCTGTTCCGTCGCATGGTACTGCGTATCCCTTGTTCAACAGATTGTCTATCTGTGTTGTGTACTGCACGGCGAAGTCCGGTGACGCATCCATCTTCTCCTCGATCTTTTTCAACCTTCTCAGCGCTGCTCCGTAGCTGGGTGGCATGACGACGTCGTCTGTTCGCCACGGCAGCCCTACCTCGTAGCCTTCATCGATTTTCTTGATTGTCTTCTGTACGATGTCCGCCGCCCTTTGGTCCGCCTCGTTTACTTGTGGCTTCCTGGCGACGCCCAAGGCTTCTATCTTGAAGTGCGCTTCGACTAGATCGTGCAGTTGTTCGTCTCTTCTTCCGGACTCGATGACGTGCAGCACATCTTCTTCATCAGCGATGATGCTTCGTGGCGCTGTTCCGTGCACCACCCATCCCAACTTTGTTCGTGAGGCAGCTGGCTGATTGGGGCCGCCGACTCGGAGTTCCCTGGTCACTATACACTCCCAGTGGTCTGTGCCCACCAAGAGTCCGGGGCGGGCCTGCTCGTAGCAAACTTCTTCTTTCGGCAGGTCTCGCAGGTGTTCGTGATCCAGCAGGGTGTCTGGGATGGTTTGTTGGTGGAGCCTCAAGTCCTTGATGGTTCTTGCTTGCAGCTCGTGCGACTGGCCGTCTTCCCGGATGCTTCTGACTTGCACCCGTACCGCTCTGCTGTCCCGCTCCTCTGAAGACATGTTCACGCCGCGTATGCGCAGCGGGCGTGAAGTTCCCTTTGCTCCGATGCTGGTCGCCAGGTCTTCATCAATGAGGGTGACGGTTGCTCCTTCATCGAACAACGCATACGTCTTGACCTCCCCCCGTGACCCGGTGACTATGATGGGGCACATCTTCAGCAGCACCTTCTTCGAGCCGGCGGCGGACTTGCTTGCCACCGACAGTACTGCTTCCTCCTTGCTGGGCTCTGCGGTAGATTTCGCGGTCGTCGCTTCTTCTTTGTTTGCCACCCTCTCTTGATGGAGGGAGGCGTGATGAGGTCGGCGGCACTGGTTCACGCCGCACGCCTTGGCCTTGCAGCTATACCGCCTGTGGTTCTTCTCGGCACATCGAAAGCACATGCCGTTGGCCTTCAGGTACTCCCACCGCTGGTCGACACTCATGCCCTTGTACTTCGGACACCTTGGTAGCACGTGGTCTTGTTTACAGTTAGGGCACTGACCTTTCTCCTCTTGATTTTCGACGGCTGTGTAGACGGGGCTGGCCTTCTTCTTCGCTGTCACTGGCTGCCTGGTTTCCTTCTTCTGGCTGGCGGGCGCAGCGCTGGTAGGTGGGGCGTATGTGTATCTTAACGCCCTGTCCGCTTCCCGCATCAGAAAACGAGACAGCATCACTATCTCCGGCTCCGTTGTGTCGTCGTTGTCGTAGGCAAAGTCGCACCATCTTGACCGTATGTGCGGGCTTAACTTCTCCAGTACCTCGCGTGTCAACAATGGGTTGTACAGGTATCCTCTTCGGTCGACCGACTTGATCACGCTTACTGTGTTCTGTATTTTGATGGCGAAATTATTCAGGTCCGCGGCTGATGCAGTGGGCTTCGTCATCCTCTTCAGTTCGTCAATAGCGCGATCGATTAGTACTTCCGGTCGGCCGAAACACTGTTCGAGTGTCTTCATGATGACCTCTGGATCTGTAGCGGTGTGTAGGAGGGCGGACACCGCCTCCCTTGCTTCCCCTTTAAGGCAGCTTCTTAACCGCTGTATGTTTTCTGCAGGCGATATGTTATACATATTTGTAGTGTCGTTCACGGCCGCTTTGAATGGCAGCCACTCGTTGACACCACCGGAGAACGCTGGTAAATCCGTATGCCGTAGTCGGGGTCTTGCCATCCTTTCTAAGGTTGCTGCCAAGTTGTCGATGCTGTTCCTATGCCTCGTTGGTGTCGGCGACCTTCCCCGTGGCATGTCGAATTTAATTCGTCTTGGGTCCTCCCGAGGGGCTCCCGTGCCCCCCTCCCCCCGTGCTCTGAGGGGGTTCGTATGAAGCCATTCGTCCACTCGACTGTGGTGGCTTTCCTCCTGGGGAACGAGGGGCTCGTCCCGCAGGCTCTCCTGTTCGTCCTGTATGACGGACATTTCGGCGGCTAGCCTCTTCTTGACTAAGTCTGCTTCTAAGTCAAGAGACTTCTTTTGTATGGCTGCTAGCTTTTCTGCAGCCTCTAACTCTGCTAGCCTTATGCGCGTTGTAAAACTATTCGTTGACCTTTGTGACCTCTGTGACCTCTCTGACCTGGCGGGTGACCTTCTTCGTTGTCCATGGTCTTCACTTAGTAGAAATCCCGATGATGGTCCCGCCGTGGTCGTGTCCAACGTCGTAAGAGGCGCGGTATTTAGTCGTAAATTAATCGTACTTTGGTCACCTGTTATTACTGGCGATTCTGGCGGGTCTAGTGAAATCCTCCGTAGTCTCTCTCTTTGAATCCGTTCCGCTTCCTGGCGAAGAACCGCCTCCCGTTGCTCCTCTGCCCTCCTCTGTAGGGCCCGCCTCTGGTCCTCTGCCTCTGCAGCATCACCTTGGCTTCGGGTGATCACCATCTTTCAAACTGATGGCCAACTGCACTTGACTTTAAGCGGGGAGCACGGCGCACGACAGTTCGTAGCTCGGTTTGGACTTGTCCAGATTCGTTTACTACGACGTTACACTTTACGCGCACTTTGACACCGTTATTATTTTACGACTAGCCCTATTTACCGCGACAACACTATATACTTCCGACGAAAGACGCGGCGCGCACTGTGTATAGCGCGCGCTTATTTACTTCACGTATTTACTATTTACGCGACGGTCACTTGTTACACGCGCACAGAGTCTTATTTACACTTGTTATTTTACTGTGAGTCCCACGGTTCTGCCGGTCCCTTTAACGCGCACTATGATCGCGATTTTCGACACAGAGAACACCACTTTGCTTATTACAACACTTTATTCACTCGCGATACACATAAGTTATTATTGTTCAGTACTTACAGTTTATGTAACCGCTCACAACACTTATTTACGCGCTATGTATTTGTTATCGGCACTTTTTTCACTTATCCGGCTCGTATGGACCAGCTGTTATGGGTGGACTGTATTTTTATTTATTGTTCCCTTCTTCGATAGCTTCAGGTGGCTATGGGATTTCCTTTTCAATTAAAACTCTTCGATGGTTTAACACTGTTTAATTACTTCGTCTATATTTTAGAGCGGGCACGTTATTCTACATAAACTGATTTACACAAGTACACAATAATCACAAAGAACAATAGTCAGAACATAATAATCACAAGAACATAATATACTTAGGGCACGTGGGACTCACAATAAACACTTAAAACTAGACACTTGTAAATAGAACACTGTAAAAATATAAAACTGTGTCGACTGACTTTAGTCGCCTATCTTTATACCAAAACACCATGTCGCAAGTAGTGGCGGGGCCTCGTTGTACTCAACCCTTTCGGCTAATCGTTCCCTCTATAATGGACTTTCCCATCTTTCTGCGGGTCGGTCAAGTTTCGACTTGTCGGAGGCTCCGCCCACAACACGCGAAATGGTGATTTGTTACCTTATATGGTAACGTTTTTGGCTTGTTATGAAACCGTCAGTTTCGCTACCATATAAGACAATCGTATGTCATGGTATGTGGTTTTAATAAAGTCTACACCTTTTTCCCGCTTTGTGCGGGCCTGTCTTTTTACTTTATTAATCCTTATCTTAGCTAGTTATCTCCTAGTGATACAATGGAGCTCGGCGTCTGTTACATTTCGATTAGTTCTTTATTTGTAAGCGTTTTCATAATTATTATTTCTTCTTTGTTTAATTTTTTGCATAATAATGCCACCTCTTCCAATAAATCGTCTTGCGAGTTTACTGATAAAGAAGGAACTTGCAAACAAATTATTTTTACTTTTACAATAAACAAAAGTCCTATTTCTTGAGAAAAATAACAAATCATTATTATTCAATGATTTTAGTAATCTGCGCAGATTTCTTTCCGGTAAAATAATTAATTCCACATCCATATCACATTTTTTAAGTACTTCAACGACTTTAGGTTGATCAGACCTATTGTTACCGTTCGAAGTCCCAGTACTAGTTGTCAAATCAGTTAATTCCTAAGCTTTTCTGAATTGCGCTCTAGTCATTACATTTACCAAATTGTTATTCATTTGTTTCAACTCGTCTGAAGTTAAAATAACTCTAGAAAGGGCGTCAGCAACTACATTTTCCTTTCCTCTGACGTATTCTACTTTAAAGTCGTATTCCTCTAATAAAAGACGAAATTTTGTTAAACGACTAGATGGATTTGTCATGTTAATTAAAAAGATAAAGTAAAGGTCTATGATCGGTTCTAATTACAAATTTCTTTCCATATAGATATGGCCTAATAGCTCTTTATTCACCAAGGGGATTAAGGCACAGATTACTAATCGAGTGTACATTTGAGGCCCGACGCGAAGCGGAGGGCCGTGAACCACACGAGTTTAGTAATCTGTACTTACCCTCGAGTGATATATAATGATTTATACTACACTTGCACTTCTAAGCACAAAGAAATAAAGACAAAATAGCAAAAAAAGCATTTTATTAAAAAGTTATATTGACAAACTTTACCAAGAAAATTGTCTCTACAAAATACGTCAACCAACAATAAGTTTTTTTATTAATATTAGCGCGTCAAACAGTTTTCGCGCCAGAAGACGTTAGAGAAGGTAAAAACACCCCGTATGGTAAAATTAAATCGTTTTTTCGAGTCTTCACGATTGCGATAAGAGCGCGCAATCGTGAAGACTCGAAAACGTGCCAATTGTCCTGTTTTGCCTTTATTCTGCGTCACTGCGTGTGAGCTGGCTCTCCCCCGCGGCACACACAAAAATTACTGCCCTGATTTTCAGGGCAGTAATGGATTACTACCCTGATTTTCAGGGCAGTAATGAAATTCCATACAATATAACTGCCTAGATTTTTGAGAAGGTTTAATGAACAGCTTTCAAGCCTTTTACTGGGGTAGTATTAGTACACTTACTAAGCAAGTGTAGTATAAAATATTTTATTGACCAAATTATTGCCAGAAGTTCCTTTTCTATTGTTGCATAATTTATGTCTGCTTTATTTAAACCTCTACTAGCGTATGCGACAGGTTTTCCGTTAGAATTACTTAAAACACTGCCAATAGCAAAACCAGAACTATCTGTTTGTTGTTCTAGTTTCAAAGGCATTCTGACATTCTGTTGTCCATTCAAATTGAACCTTCTTTCTACATAACTTGTTTAGTGGTAAAACAGTAGCTGCAAAGTTTCGAATAAATTTCCTATAATAATAATACTAAATGCAACAAAACGCTTGACGTCATCCGCACATGTCAGTGTCGGATCACTTTCAATTACTCGGATCTTTTCAGGGTCAGGCAAAATACCTGAGGATGATATTACATGCCCTAAGTAAAGAATTTGTCGCTTTAAAAATTCACATTTAGATGGATTCAACTTTAATTTTACTTTTCGTAATCTTTCAAAAACTGACATGAGATTTTTATTATGTTCTGCTAAATTTCGACCAAATATATTTAAATCATCCAAATAAATAATGCATTTTTCGTTATTCAGACCTGACATTGCTACTGTCATTAATCTACTAAATGCTGATGGGCTAATTTTTAATCCCATAGGTAATCTACACATTTGGAAATGACCTTTATCAGTAGTGAATGCTTCCTAGATTCTTTTGATAAATTACACTGATAATAACTACGACTTAAATCGCAATGGCTAAAATAAAAAGCACCCGATAAAGACTCTAAAATATTCGGGAGAGGAAATTTGTCATCCTGAACTCTCTCATTTAATTGTCTGTAGTCTATTACTACTCTCCATTGACGTTTATCGCTCCTATCTATCTTTTTAGGCACTAGCAACAAGGGGCTGGACCACTCACTGCTAGCTTTTTTCTATAATACCATCTTGTAACATGTCATCGATCTGCCTATTAAGTTCTTCTTTCTGCATGAATGGAATTCTGTATTGTTTTTTATACTCAGGCATTGCATTATCTTTCAAATGAATCGATTGCTCATAAAGGTTAGTAACACTTAATTTATCACCTGGTAAATGAAATATGTCCGAATATTTGCCACAAATTTGCTCGATAGACAGTTCTTCCTCCTTATTTAAGTATGAACTTAGATTAAGTAATGAAAATAATGTTCGAATTCTCTCCACATTAACATCTGGCCTCTCAAAATTACAAAATTCGTAGTTTTCTAAAGTATCAACCTCGATCTCATTCAAACATAGAGACACTTCCTCATCTGTGGTATTCAAAAGTCTCACAGGAATCTTTCCATTTGTTGGCCTAGCTACTATACTAGCCAAAAAATACCTGGAATAATTTCCTTTGGATATATTACACAATCATAATTAATACGCGTAGGTATATCCTTTAACAACCTCACATCGCGGTGCGATGGTTTAATTATAGTTATAACAATGTAAAGGTAATTTAACTTTACAGTCTCCCACTTTGAGAGATAAAGTATTTGTGTCATAATCTATAACACCACAGTAAAGTTTTATGAAATCTTGACCTAATATTCCTATCGACTTACATGGTAACTTCCTAAATACGTAAAACTTTTGTTTAAAAATTATATTCTTGGATTTTAGAGTCAAGTAAACAAATCCTATAGACTTTGAACTTCCACCAGTACCATGGATAGTTAAATCGCATTTATGCAACTCTAGCCTAACTAAATTTAATATTTCATAATCAATACATGATAAAGAGGCCCCTGTATCTACTTAAAATTCTAGCTGTAGGTATCTTATTTAAACTTAAATTTACCCAATTAATGCTATCACAAGTAAAAACTTGATTAGGAACGAAAAAACTGTCCCAAATTCTGATCCGAAGAAATATCATTACGACTATTTTGCGATTCCTTGCCCGTGGTACAGTTGGCTAGTACAGTTGACCGGACAGCGGGAAATTTTTTTTTTCCTTGGTACTGTTGACTGGACTACAAAAAAATATATTTTCCTTGGTACAGTTGACCGGACTACGGAAGTTTTTTATTGTTCCTTGGTACGGTTGACTGGACTATGGAAGAAAAAAGTTTTCTCTGGTACAATTAACCGAACTATCGAAAAGTATTTTTTCGCTGGTACAGTCATAATTAATAGAAGAATAATTAATAACTAATTAATTAATTACTAAATTATATCCAGATATAACTATAGGTGCTATTATTATTATGGAGAGCGGGGTGACCCTCGACCCCCACACTTCCGAGGGTATACAGTCTCATAACCGAAGAACGTGGGTGATGCATTCGATATGCCGTCAACAATTTACGACCTTCGTATCCAAGGCGTCTAGTTCTGTTTGAGTCCATTTGAGTATGCCGAAAGAGTACATCAAAACCGGCATGACCCAACCGTTGAAGGCACGCACCTTATTGCCATCTGATAAAAGACTATTAAATACCTACTTTTTTTAGACGGGCAAAGAAGCGCTCCTTCAACGATTGCTTCATGTCAGCAACATTGACGCCCAGCGCTTCCGACATACCCGAATACTTATAGGTATCGGTTGCTGAGAGGGATCGAAGAATTATGGAATCCGAGAGCTGGGTTCCCACAGATTCCACAATCTCCCCTCGTTTTACATGCATGACCGCACATTTGTCCACACCAAATTCCATCGTGATGGCGCTAGGTACAGAAAGTTTCAGTTACCTTCAGTAACTCCATCAGTCGCAAATCGTTGGGGCAAAGAGTTTTAGGTCATCCATGTAAAAGAGGTGAGATATAACCTGACCATCTTTCTACAACCGATAGCCTAGACCTGAATCCTAAGAGGATTCAAGACTAAGCAGAACCAAAGTGGATTCAAACTATCGCCCTGAAATATACCTCACTCTATCCTTATCGGGTCGCTATTCCTCTGAATTTGCCGACATCCTGGATAGCGAAGGACTGTCCTCCATTGCCCCATACACGACATCAGGAAGGTGCGCAGAGTTGCATCACCTTTATGAGCCATGCACTCTAGCACCCTTATGAGCCATGTATGTGGCACCGAGTCATAGGCCTTCTTATAGTCTATCCAACATGTCGACAGATCCTTTCGGGAACGGCGAACCTGGTGACTAATGGCCATATCAGTGAGGAGTAGCTCCTTAGTACCATGTGTACCCGATTCTACTTCCATTCTGAGAAGCGGAAATGACAGAATTGTCATCTATATGTTTGCTAATTTTAGTTCTCAAAATGGATGTAAGAACTTCATAGACTGTCGGGAGACAGGTGGGTCATACCTGTTGTCAGGAACTCTGGCAGCGACCCATACTCTAAGGCTGACTGGAACAGGGTCGCCAGGCGAGCGTGCGACCTTGTGAACCATTTTATCCAGAAGTTGTGCAGCCCATCCGGCCCTGGAGATTTCCAGTTAGGCAACGGACGGACTGCACGAGCTACGTCTTGGGGGCTTATAGTAATGGCCCCTATTTCTGATACTGGATCGCACGCCCGCTCAATCACCCGAGTCCATTCACCCTTGGCATGGCTGACAGGCACCGACCAGATGCTGCACCAGAACAAACACATTGCATCATCATCCGGCAGGTGCGTGTCAGCCACACCTTGGTCCGGTCGCTCCCAAGCCCTATAAACCCACCTTTCATCTTTTGGAATGTGCGATTCTGGGTGTATCGGTTCACCCGCCGCTTATACTTATTGAAATTATAAAAGGCTTGTATTCTTTGTATGTAGTCTTTAACACTTTTCATTTTAACTGTACATTCCGTCCACAATTTTATTAAAGTACTATTGTTAAAAAAAAATTAACCCCGGTCCGGTCAACTGTACCACGGTTCACAGAAAAAAAAATGGTCCAGTCAACTGTAACACTGTTAAATTTTTTTACCATGGTCCAGTCAACCGGACCTAGCCAACTGTACCACGGGCAAGGAGTGTATTTTGCGATGTAGGTAAACCATGTTGTTCATTCGCAATAAAATGATTTAAGTTTCTATTATTAGAATGGTTTGCGCAATAATAAAAATAGTATATATATAGTATATAAATTATAGCCGCGATTTCCACGATCATTCCTGGCACCGTAACTTGACGCTCCACGGCGAATATGTACATGGGCGGCGGCTGTCTTGCCACGTGTTCCTTGGCGCAGCAGAATTTTGATGCGCACCATGTGGTTGCCTACCATTGTGGTAACTACCTCGAAAATATCTCGATGTATTTCGACTACGAAATCCACGATGTGCAAATTTATTATTTCGAAGTAGGCTGGCGATTATATGACATAACGGCCTGACGCTCCGATGATGAGCTAGTTTCATCTTCGGCTACTCTAATGGCATCCTTTAATGAGGTCAAATTTCGTGCTGAAATAATTGTCCCTAATTAAAACCTCGGAAAAACGTCTAATAGCGTTCCTTTCATTGGGTGGACGCAACACTTCGTACGCTTTATCATCGCCATTAGCCTGGGAAATTGTTAAATCTACAAATAACTTTTTCATCCCTTCTATTCGAAAAGTGTCGTTTTGTTCCCCGTTTAGCGGGAGCAAAGTAGCTCTTTTCTCCACTAGACTTTTTAGCGGGCAGTAATGAGATTTGAATTTGGAACATGAATCGTTCATTGAAATCGAACGAAAATTGTATAGATGACTGGCTGCAAGTGTTTGTACGGTGCAGGGGTCAGCACGCGCATTGTTGAAAATATTAAATTAAGAGTTGCAGATAGTTCGCCCATGCCGTTGTCACCGCGCTCTTCTACATCAAAGGAACCTTTTCCTGAGCACCAGCCAGATACTGAGATTACAAACACTCAAAATACTGGATGACTTTTTTATCACTTTCCAAAAAAAATGGGTATATTCGGTGAATGGAGTAGAAGCTTAAAGCATAACTAGTTTTGTTTTTCTATTTCCACAGTTTAGAAAAGAATTGATCCATCATCAAAAAACGCTACAAATTTCAAGTAAACTTTTCATATTAGAACAAAGAAAGAGTAATTAAAAACAAAAAATGTATAAATAAATCCACAACTATATCAATCCCAAACAAAATACACACAGTGACAATAAATTTTCAAAATTTTGCCAGTGCCATTTATATTTATATCTATTAGATATAAATATAAATTTGTAATTGACCTTTTATAAATTCATGTCATTTTTTTAATTAAACTTATTCATTAATTACTTAAAAGTGTCTCTTATTTATTTTCTCATAGAACGAGATGAAAAGTAGAGTATATGACTCGAGAGCAAACATATTTTTCCCTCAGGCGATGTACTTTGAATCCCTCGCTACGCTCAGGATTCTATTTTAGAATCCCTCGCTATGCTCGGGATTCTATTCTAGAATCCTTCGCTTCGCTCTGGAATCAAAATACCGCCCTCGCCGTAAAAATACTATTTTGCTCCCTTGTCATACAATCTACTATTTCATCCCTCCTATTCGAAAAGTGTCGTTTTGTTCCCCTTTTAGCGGGAGCAAAGTAGCTCTTTTCTCCACTAGACTTTTTAGCGGGCAGTAATGAGATTTGAATTTGGAACATGAATCGTTCATTGAAATCGAACGAAAAATTGTATAAATTAGTGTTTGTACGGTGCGGGGGTCAGCACCCGCATTGTAGAAAATATCAAATTAAGAGCTGCAGATAGTTCGCCCATACCGTTGTCACCGCGCTCTTCTACATCAACGGAACCTTTTCCTGAGCACCAGCCAGATACGGAGATTACAAACACTCAAAATACTGGATGACTTTTTTATCACTTTCCAAAAAAATGGGTATATTCGGTGAATGGAGTAGAAACTTAAGGCATACCTACCTTTTGTTTTTCTTTTTTCCACAGTGTAGAAAAGAATTGATCCATCATCAAAAAACGCTACAAATTTAAACTTTTCATATTAGAACAAAGAAAGAAAAATAAAAAACAAAAAATGTAAAATATCGAATTTCACATCAAACGAAAATATATATATATATATATTTTTAATTTCGAATAAAAAAAAAAAAAAACTAAGTGTGGCATTTGCTTCTACTCCGTTCACCTATTATACCCATTTTATTTTGAAAGAGATAAAAATGTCATTCTGTATAAATAAATCCACAACTAATTATATCAATCCCAAACAAAACTCACACAGTGACAATAAATTTTCAAAATTTCGCCAGTGTAATAGATATAAAATTACAAATTTATATTTATTAAAAGTGTCTATTATTTATTTTCTCATAGAACGAGATGAAAAGTAGATTATATGACTCGAGAGCAAACATATTTTTCCCTCAGGCGATGTACTTTGAATCCCTCGCTACGCTCAGGATTCTATTTTAGAATCCCTCGCTATGCTCGGGATTCTATTCTAGAATCCTTCGCTTCGCTCTGGAATCAAAATAGCGCCCTCGCCGTAAAAATACTATTTTGCTCCCTTGTCATACAATCTACTATTCTAGCTCTTGGCCAAACTCTGTAACTGACTTTTCACCTTGCCTAGCTTTTTGTAATCTAGACTGTAAAGCAGTATCTGACTTATGAGTAAGTAAATATTTACGCATATCTTCTAAAATCAAATCAAAACAGAAGTATAAGAAGTAGCTAACCGCATTTTTGCTCCACTTGTTAATCGAGTCTTTAAAACAAAATTTATTAAAGTCGCCTTATCACCATCATCAAGCATTGAGTCATACAATTCAATTGCAGACATTAATTCGTTGGTAACCTCTTCATCACCAGTCATTTTAGGCAATAAGCTTACAGCCGTCTTTAAATTAAACTTTTCACCTGTTACTGGCATTGTTGCTATTTTTTTTTTACTTTGACCACTACTCGTACTCGTGCCAGATTCCAACTCAAATTTCAAGATTTTATGATAGTATTTGTTTATGCATGAACACAGAAATAATAATTCTTTATACACTTCTTTAGGTAAACTACTTAAAATATTTTTAAACGACACATATAAGCTCTTAGCTTCTATAATCTTATTCTCATAATTACTACCTATTCTTCTTGCAGGACCTAACTTAGAAATAGAATCCGTACAATGTTGTAATTGCTTATAAATATCGGATATTTCTAATTCTATACTCATAATCCAATCCAATAATTAGATATTAGATTTCTCAACTTTACATCTAAATTACACAATCCAAGTTTGTAAATTTACTCAATAATACATATAATATATTTTATAAACGAGTTTAAGACGCGCGTGGGTATTAGTTACAACTTACTTGTTGGTCACGCTTGCTTACGCGTTAATTTCTGGATTCTCGCTCTCTCTGAGTTCCTTGCGACGTCGGTAGCTGACACGAGACAGGACTCGCTCCAAAGCATCACTCCTCAGCTGCTTCTGCATCCAGTTAGTGTGGCATCGCTTGTACAGGCAGAAGAATCCGATCAGTACCGCCAATAGCATACAGGCGCATATTACGGACAGGAGAATGTTGTTCGCCTGAAGGTGTTCCGCCGTCGCTTTTGCGTGGTTGTTTCCAGCTGCAGACTGCGCAATAATCACTTGCTCCTTACTTTTCGTAGTTCCCATAGTCTTTCGATTTCTCTAATATCTCGAAACTTGGTGCGACGACGTTCCAAAAGTAGATGAAGGTTGAAGGTCGTTGTTGTGTGAACCGTGGACTGACAGCGTCGTTGCAGTACGGTAATTAGAGTAGCACGTGGACTGAGAGTCGTTGCAGTATGTTAGAGTGACATGAGGACTCGCAGGGTCGTTGCAGTATGGTAATTACAGTGACATGAGGACTGGCAGTGTCGCCATGTAGTGTGATCACGTCGCTAGGTTGGAAGAGTTGAAATGATACGTCTGATTGGTTTCATGGTCGGGTTTAATGTGTGTTAAAAATACTTACAATTTATTGTAAATCAGTATTGCTGAAGAAGCACTTTAAATAAGGCTGTCTACATACATGCTTACTGTTACTTAACTACACAATCATTATCATCGTAATCACAATCATCATCATTGTTATCACAATCATCACAATAAATCAACTATAACCCTACAGGGTTAGATCCAAAAGATGGCGAATTCGACTTCTATACATAGAAGTCGAATTCGCCATCTTTTGGATCTCAAAATAAATGCCATATTCGTAATCAGCACCCCTGATTATCTCGGAATCGACACCCATATTGATTTTTAGACATTTCAACCCCATATATCGCACCCCAACAGGAGGGGATGATGGTATTTCAGGTCCGAACCATTATATCTTAAAATCGTTGTTTTTGTAATACAAACAATAACCCCCACCCCATTTCCTCCTTTCGGGGTTAAATTCTGAAAAAACATCACATACAAATATTTACTAATTTTATCGATAGGAGTACTCCTGTGAAGTTTGGAATAAAACAGTCTAACTAATCTTGTTTAGCCATACAAACTTTAGACCCCCGTTTTAGACTTTTAGGGGGTGAATTTTGAAAAATCTTTTCTTAGTGCACCCCTATACCTCATAAGAAATCTATGTGCCAAATTTGGAATCTCTAGACTCAGTGGTTTGGGCTGTGGGCTGATTTTTTTAGACTTTGTCACCCCATTTTCCCCTCTTAGGGGTTTAATTCTGAAAAAACCTGAAACACAAATGTTTACTCATTTATGGATAGAAGTTCTCCTGTTACGTTTCAAATAAAACAGTTTAACTAATCTTGTTTCCCTATACAAACTTTGGAGCCTCGTTTCACCCCCTTAGGGGATGAATTTTGAAAAATCCTTTCTTACTGCACTCCTAGACCACCTATGAAACCTACTTGCCAAATTTGGAATCTGTAGACCCAGTGGTTGGGGCTGTGCGTTGGTATGTCAATTAGTCAGTCGGTTTCTTCTTCTTTTATAATATTTTTGTATAGATTTTTTTTTCATAAATGTAACTAAAGTTACTCCTTATTACATCAGTTATTTGCCAGTGAAAGTCCCGTCAAAATCGGTCTAGCCGTTCCAGAGATTAGCCGGAACAAACAGACAGACAAAACTTGTAAGTGTTATTTTTGTACCAACATAATGTTGGTGTGCGTAAAATCAACTGGTGTATTACCACGGTAATATTATGATACAGTAGTGTAACTCGGCCGCATGATAGAAATAAATGCCTACAGCCGCGCGGTACGTAAACATGCGTTAGGGCTGCCCGTCTCCAGCATTGTAATTACATTTGCCTACTTTCTGTTTCTATTTAGTTTTGGGATTGTAAATATCCTTTTTATATAAATAAATTAAATACTTTGTATATTAAATAGGAAGTGTTCAATAAAAATGCGTGTTGTTTTTTTATTGGTAGATTTAATTAATAAAACATGTTTTTGTTCGAATAACAAATCGGGCTTATAAATTTGCGACCGAAAAATATTTGCGCCTCGACTGAGTCGTACGAAATGCTTTATTGTTAAATTTTAAAGTATAGGCACCGAAGTTTTAACACAAGCGTAAGTAGGTAGGTACCTACCGTATCATGATTCATTCAGAACCGCATATAACTACCTATTTCACTCGTCTCAATAACTTTCCGTTACTCTATTCGCTTTATTTATTCATCCAAACACCTTTTTTTTCGTGAGATAAAAGGAAATACTTATCCATTAAAAAGACACATTATGTACCTACCTACTAGTGAGTAAAATTATTTTATAGTCTTACCTTTCAGAGTTTCCAGGTAATTTAAAAAAACTTATGTCTGGATGCGTTATTGACGAATTCATACAACCAAAAACAGCACAATATTTCCTACTCGTCATATTAACTGATTTTTAGAGAAAAAATCGCGCGGTTATTGTTAAAAAACAACACACCGTCCGTTCGACACTGCGGTACAGCCGTGACTGTCTGCGCCCCAAGTGCACCCTTAGATCGAGGCGCGTAGGTATAGCTCGCGTTTCGTCCGTTTCTATGAAGTCGGAATACTGTGTCGGAATACTGTATCATAATACTACTGTGGTATTACTTCGCCTCACGTCTCACAATATGTCAGCAGCACGTGTGTGTGTGTGTGTGTGTGTGTGTGTGGCTAATCTTTGCTAAGATTGGCCGTCGTAATTGAAAATGGTTAGGACTATTTTGTAGGCAAAGAATATGAAGCATAAATTTCACAATGTTACTAACTGGTCTGGTGGCGTAGCTCTAAAAGCAATCGACTGATAAAGCAACGTTCATAGGATCGAATCCCGCCGCTGACACTAGCTTTTTGCATTTTTAAAAACATTTGTTGTCATTTTGTTGATTTTTTTTTAGTAATTTATCTGATAATAAGAAAAAAATATGGAAGTGGAAATTAAACAATTTGTAATAAGAAATCAACAATATTTATTGACTAGGTTTTTTAATAAGTATAATTACAAATAAAAAAGTTTTGTGCATGACAAATATTCTAAGTCGGACAGGAAATAACGTTATTTTTCATATTCAAGTGGGTAATTTATTTATTAGTGGCATGAATAAACATGTTAGTAAGAAAGATATTAAGATACAGGTATCCTAAATTGTTATCTCACCAACAATAACATCACTCACTTAAACAAATAACCCCCTGATATTTTTATTAATAGCCGATTGGTGCGCCTTCACTATCTATTACTTGTTACAATCGTGTCCTCATGCTAGCAACCATATTTTTGCACAAATCAGATCCACGAAACGATTCCCATGACGACATAACGACATCATCTAAATTGGATTTGGACCTGACTTCAGACGAGTCCCAATTTAGCACCATATGACCCCATAGGTTTTCAATGGGGTTCAGGTCTGGACTTTTTGATGGCCATTCAATGACAGTAAAATTTTCTTGAACGTTTAACCAACTTTGCACAAGTCGCGCGCGATGCACTGCGCAGTTATCATGCATGAAGTAATTGTGTTCTTGCGGGTATGCTACGCGCACACTTGGTAGCATCAGGTTATGTAAAACGTCCAAGTAACCTTCACTGGCATTGCGACCCCCTACCTGCACTAATTCACCAGGACCCATTGATGACATCCATCCCCAATATCCCAAAGTAATGCGGCCACTAGACCTGCATGGAAGAATATTTTTTTTATTATAGCGTTCACCATCTTTTCGCCACAATATTTTGCGACCGGCTCTGTCTGACTTAAAACATTTTTCTCGCTAAATGTAACAACATTATTGCACCAATCGAAATCCAAATATTCTCTTGCGAAGCGTACCCGGTTTTGTCTGTGAATATCTGACAGTAATATTTTCTTGGCCGGCCTACGACATTTCACACCAGCTGCACGCAAGTGGTTCCGTACAGTTTGTAATGTCACGTCATGTTTAGTCGCCGTTAAACGAGTAGTGAGGAAGGGCTCAGCGATGTGCGTCGCAACCACAGAACATATATTGGCATCTGTGTATCCAGCCTTTGGTCCCGGTCGGCAAGGATCAATGCTTCCCGAATCTGCATAACGATGGACCCACAATTGCACAGTCCTTCTCTGTGAACAATAATAAAATAATGTTACAAAAAACAACAATCAATAGGTAACATGTGGATTATATTAAAAACACATTAATCTTCTAAACATATTAATAATATTTTGTTACTTACCGATATCTTTAAACGCCTCGCATTTCACTAATTGAAACATTTTGCTACACTGAACAAAATATTACGACTTGGGTACAGTGACATATAAGTCTTTTTTAAACCTAGCAAGTTTGCATGTGATTTCTACTTGATTACGCTTCGATACTTCGTTATACCGCCTACAGAGCCTTGGCAAAACGGCAAAGTGTCCGAGGTTTGTTTTGGATCCCGGCACATAAAAAAGGTTATAGTTACATTTGCGCGGCAAGCAAGATGGAGCGCTTATCTGCAGCTTTCCAAGAAGCTCGCTACAGTCAACAACCCCATTGAACAGTTTGTGAAGAAATGTGAGATCTAGAACCTGTCTTCTATGTAATAACGAGGACATTTTATAATGTTGCAGTCTCAAGTTGTAGCTCCTGATTTTTTTTGCCAGACGGTCTTTATTTATTTATTTATTTAATTTAATGCACAATGTACACAACCAATTTTACACGTTAAGCTTGAACTAGTGAGTACATGACCCTGTTAGGGCGCAGCAAGATAAACTTAAAACTAATATTGCAGAAAAGGGTATTTATCGAGATTTATTCAATATCACTTACTGTTGTATATGTGTGCGTGGCTGCGTCCACGGTCAGTATATGTACTCGCCTCGTCTACCAATAAATCAGTGTGCATTCAGCAGGCGGTTGTTTCACTTGTCACCGATACTCCTATACTTAACATTGGCGACGAGTACCCACAAAAAGAAAAAATCACGATGGCGGCTCAACAATTTGGAATTTTGTCAACGTTTGACCATACAGTCCACTCGTGGAAGACGTACAAGAGTCGTTTAGCTCAGTGGTTCATAGCAAACGACGTTACTGCAGCCAGCGACGTGACAGGAGCGAAACGACGTGCTATACTGCTTAGCGCACTCACGGATGGCACCTACAAACTCGCTTCGGACCTCGCCTTACCGAAGGAGCTTCAAGAAGTGCCATACGAGGACATATTATTGCTTCTAGACAGTCATTTTACACCGAAACGCAGCGGGTTCGGCGAGCGATGCAATTTTTATGCGGCATCGCAGCAAGCTGGTGAGACACCGACACAATGGGCGGCGAGATTTCGTGGGCTGACCGCTCACTGCGGTTTCAGCAATGTGGAAGAAGCCCTGCGTGACCGATTCGTAATGGCAATGTTGCCGGGGCGCGAGCGGGATAAATTATTCGCTCAAGACTTGACAGAACTGACGCTGGCTAAGGCTATCGAGTTGGCGGAAACGCTAAGAAGCGCACGCGCCGGCGCGGCAGCCACCGCGCATCTCGCGGGGCAGCAGGAGCAGCAGCTGTACAAGATCGACCCGGCGACAAAGAAAAGTGCGGCATCGGAAGATAAGTGTTCTGTGTGCGGCCGTTCAAATCATACGTCGGCGAAGTGTCGTTTCGCAAAATATAAGTGCAAAAAGTGTAATGTGACCGGTCACCTACAAAGAATGTGTAAAAAAAAACAAATTATATTGCCACCACAAGTGACGTGGATGAAGATGATGACGGTAAACTGTTTAAAATAAGCTGTATAAATGGCGAGCCAATGACTGAAATAGTGACAATCCAGGGGGTAGAATTGAAATTTGAGATCGATAGCGGGTCAGCGGTCACTGTAATATCTCGTACAGTATATAACAATTATTTTTCAACCGTGCCATTGTTGCCGACTAGGAAACAGCTGTATACGTATGTTGGTAATAAAATAACATGTGCTGGAGTAACTCGGTTACCTGTGACATACTCGGGACAAACACATGAGCTCAGTATTTACGTAGTTAATAATGGCACCGGCCCGCCGCTTCTTGGTCGAGATTTCATTGCAAGTTTTAAATTAGAGCTGCTACCTTGTATGTATTTAAACAAGACGGATAGCATGTTTAAACAACTACAATCACAGTTTCCAAAGGTTTTTTCTGACAAATTAGGAGCGTTTAATAAGTACAAAGTAACACTGAAAATTAAACCGGGTTCCCAACCAGTGTTCTATAAAGCGCGCCCTATCGCTTTCGCATTAAAAGAATGAGATCGATCGTTTAGTTGAGTTGGGTGTATTAAAACCGGTTGAGCATGCCGAGTATGCGTCACCTATTGTCCCCGTATTGAAGCGCAACGGTACAGTTAGGCTGTGTGTAGACTACTCAGTTAGTATAAATAAACAGCTGATTGTGGAGCAGTACCCTCTGCCGACGGTTCACGAACTGTTTAGTAGATTACATGGTGGACAACAGTTTTCAAAACTAGATTTATCAATGGCGTACAATCAGTTTTTATTAGATGAGGAGTCCCAAAAATTAACTTGTATTAATACACATCGTGGATTGTATAAATACACTCGTATGGTGTTCGGGTTGTCTAGCGCACCGTCCATATTTCAGAGAGCGATGGAATGTGTCCTATCAGATATGGATGGAGTTCTGTGTTTACTTGACGATGTGCTCATCACAGGTCCCACAAGGGATGTCCACCTGCAAAGACTTAAAGCCGTGCTCGAAAGATTACAAGATGCAGGATTGGTATTGCAAAAGGAAAAATGTGAGTTTTTTAAAAATGAAATAAATTACCTAGGATATAAAATAGACAAACACGGACTTAAGAAGACTCCCGAAAAAGTTAAAGCAATAGTTGAAGCACCGGTGCCCACAAATGTAGCTAAATTGCAATCGTTCTTAGGACTGGTCAATTATTATAGAAATTTTGTAAAAAATGCTTCTGGTATTTTAAGTCCATTATATGACCTGCTAAAGAAAGGGGTAAAATGGTATTGGAGCGAGTTACATAATAAATCCTTTTAAAAAATAAAAGAAATATTAGCGTCTGACCAAGTCCTTACGCATTTTAATCATAACGCGAAACTAATTCTTACGGTCGATGCATCGCCAACCGGTTTGGGAGCAGTGTTATCACAACTAGAAAGTGATGGCACCGAACGACCAATATCGTTCGCGTCCCGTACTCTTAACGCGGCGGAAAAAAATTACGCTCAAATACAGAAGGAAGCCACTGCCATTATTTTTGGAATACGACGGTTCCACCAATATTTATATGCCAGGTCAGAACCTTTTGTTTTAAGAACGGATCATAAGCCGTTAATATCAATTTTTGGACCGTATAAAGGTATTCCAGAAGTATCTGCAAATAGGCTTCAAAGATACGCTTTATTTCTCAGCGGTTACAATTACACAATAGAGTATGTACGTAGTAATAACAATTGTGCGGATTATTTATCACGGGCGAGCCTACCGGAGGTTCAGCAGAGCGATAGCACAGATAGTAAGAGGCTGCTTATGTGCGCCGGCGGCGGCGCCGCCATCGGTACGTTACAAGATGACTCATTCGAGTTGCCGCCGTCCGTCGAGCGCGCGGCTTATATTAACTTCGTAGTAGACGGGAGCTTACCTGTGACACTTACAGAATTACGCGAACAAACGAGAAAGGACGCAATTTTAAACATAGTAATAAAATACGTATTAAACGGGTGGCCTAAAAAAATAACAGACATAAACCTAAAACCATACTGGTGTTGTAAGTCACAACTTTCTGTCGAAGACGGTTGTCTGATGAGGGGCCACAAAGTAATTTTGCCGGGAAACCTGAGGCACAGAGTTATGTTAGAATTACATAAATCTCATTTAGGTATCGTCAAAACAAAAGCGTTAGCAAGAGCGCGGGTTTGGTTCCCAGGTATCGAAGTCGCTTTGGAAAAAATGATAGGCTCGTGCAATGTATGCACTCAACTACGCCCTTCCCCTCCTCGCGCTCCGCTGTCACCGTGGAAATACCCTCCGAGCCCTTTTGTTAGGATACATATAGATTTTCTTGGCCCTATTTACGGACACACGTTTTTGGTTGTTGTAGACGCCCACTCTAAATGGGTAGAAGTTTATGACATGATAAACACATCAACCTCAGTAGCGGTGATTGATAGATTGTACGATTTTATGTCTAGGTTTGGGATACCGCAAACTTTAGTTAGTGACAATGGCACCGCCTTCGTATCACAAGAGTTTAAAAAAATTTGCAACTCCAACGGCATATCACACGTGACGTCACCAAGCTATCATCCGGCTAGTAGTACCTTTTCGATTACAGAAACTCGATTCACAGTACTACGGGATTGTCACCAGCTCAGTTAGTATTTGGCAAAAAACTTAGGTCACGCCTAGATCTACTTAATCCAAAATTAAATACCTCATTATCTTCATCGAACGTACCTAATGTGGTCAAAAACAAACAGAGTTCGCAGATTGAGTCATATGGTGGTAAAAACAGAGAAACCTATTCTGTAGGTGATAACGTCTTGTATAAGAACAATGTTATAAATAAAAACAGTGTTTGGAAAAGAGGAACTATTGTAAAGCGAATAGGTAAAGTCATGTATCTTGTTAAAGACATTCACATACATTTAGAGCACAGAAAACATCAAAATCAATTAGTTTTAGACAAAGGTATCCATGTAGACGAAGAAACATACTGGGATTGCGACAGTGATGTCGATGTATCATTACAACAAGTTAACAACAGTACATCACCGGAATCGATAAGACCCGATGTACCAGTGGTGGGGGAAGGAGATACAGTGACAGAATCTGAGCAAGCATTGACAACCACGCAGACGACTCAGAATACAAATAGCCTTCCGCAACCTTCGTCATGTTCAGTTGTTGAAACAGCCGAACAGTCCTCATCTCAGAACGAAGACCCTGAGGAGTTTCATGAGGCTCTGTCGGAAAGCAACTCACCACAAATGAATGAAAAGATACAGAGGTATAACCCTTTATCCCGGAAGTTGTTACGCAAAATACCTAGAGTAGATTATAAGGACTAACTTTAAATTATTTGAGATTGTTACCTATAGTATGGGGGAGGAGTTGTTGTATATGTGTGCGTGGCTGCGTCCACGGTCAGTATATGTACTCGCCTTGTCTACCAATAAATCAGTGTGCATTCAGCAGGCGGTTGTTTCAATTGTCACCGATACTCCTATACTTAACACTTACATATCGAATTAAATATTACATTAATTAAATTTATATCTAACATTTCATTATATTTACTTAATAACAATTAAAGAAAATAATTTAAATAAACAAAAAACATAACATGATTATTAATAAATAGAAAAATATATCATCACTATGTCAAATCAAATTAATAAAATCACAAATATACAATGTTAACATGATAAAAATTAAAAATACAGTAAAATAAAAAATATAATAAAAATAAAAATACACCATTCGATATTTAAAATGTGGTACCAGAACTATATCGAATGTCAAAAATGAAAATCATACACCAATCATAAACGAAAACATGTCATATAAAATAATAATTAATCACAAATAGTTTTACATAAAAAATAATCTTAATACATATAATAAATCTGTAGAAAAATCGTTTTTGTACATCGAAAATATTTTGAAAAAAAAATTGCCAGGGTGTTAAGGATAACCAACAGAACTCATTTCCAGCATTTTTGGAATTTTTGTCTGTTTGTCTGTTTGTATGATCAAGCATCACGTAAAATTTACAAAACCAATGTAGATAACTTTTATGATGATGATGATGATGATTGAGCACCACACCCAGCCAGGAGCAAGCCTGACCCGGACAAGCCGGATACACCAGGGGGCACTATTTTGTAAGGAAAGACATGCTCTGGGATGGGAAAGGAAGCCCGACCAACCGCAGCCAGTCGGGCACAATCAGCCGACTATGCAGCCTCGAGCCAATATAGGAATAGTGGTAAAGACAGGTACAATCCATAGGAATGAGCATTGGTGCTTTGACCTTCGTTTGATTGGTCTCTTCTATCATTGGAGAATCATGTTCGTTTCTGGTGGTTGCGATTCCATTCGATTTAACCAATGTAGATAACTTTTATACATAAAAATAGTGTGTAACTTGGGGTATTATTTAGTTTTTGTTTCATTGAAATCGGTAAATTCTATCAAAAGATATATGAACTTAAAGTTTTCAAGAAGAACTAATCATCAATTAATGTAAGATACATATATGCAGCGACATTTGTTGAACTAAAATGGTACCAATGACTAAAAATGTGCTCACCACATAACTTTTGAATCTACTGACCGGCTTTAAAAAAAATACATAGCATAATATACTTTAGCATTTTAACATTTTGGTCGATAGATGGCTAGCGTATTTTTTTTTTGTATATGACCACGGATAACTTTTACAGAGAAGTCCGTACATGGTCCTTTTTTTGTGAAAAGCGTAAGTACATCTCAAAGTTGATCCCATTTATAATGTGTCCGTGTCCTGGAAGCGGCGATTGGCGGCGGCGACCTCTCGCGTCCGGCCCTGGTGCAAGCCATGGTCCGGAGCGAGACGGAATGGGACGCCGTCACCTACTTCTGCGAAGCAGTAATGCTAGAGAAGGAGGTGGCGGAACGTGAGAGGGAGAGAACCTCACAGCGTCCCGGCCACCGCGGGAGACGCCCCGGGCGTCGGGGACCACCACGTGGCCCCCGGCCACCGTAGGCGCGGGCCTGTGGACGGTGGGCTATGGGCTAGCTGGCGGTCCGTCCGTCTCATGACGACAGGCCGTGTCGACGGCGCGTTCATGTTCCACGCGCGCCTCAAAGAGAGTCGGCATTCAGCAAAAAGGAAGGGGTCCGTAAGGACCGATGCCTGGGGTTGCGGGGCTGTTCGAAAGAGATACCGTGGCCCCGGAACACAAAGGGCGATGAAAGAACATGGATGGGTTTTAGTCAGTAAAAGTCTGACACTCCCTCCTGCTCCGCCCAGAGCGGGAGGAGTCATTTGATGATTTCCCATCCGAAAAAAAAAAAAAGAGAAAAAAAAGGCTGTCGAGGCAAGCCTCGACAGCCTTTTTTTTCTCTTTTTTTTTTTCCTTTTTTTTTTCTTCTTGGGAAAAAAGGGCTTGCCCTTTTTTGGAAAAACATAAGTACCTAGATTATTTTAGCGATTAATGCAAATATATCGAAGAAATTAAATTGTTACCCACTTGGATCAATATCTACTAATATTATAAAGCAAAAGAGTTTGTTTGGTTGGTTGAACGCGCTAATTACAGGAACTACTGGTTCGAATTAAAAAAAAACTTTTAGTGTTGAATAGTTATCGAGGACGGCTAAGTATAGGTTATCTAACATCACGCTATAATTAAAAGGAGCGGAGCATCAATGATAAATGTTGCAAAAACAAGGAAAATTTATTTCTTTTGAGAGCTTCCTATGCGGGCGCTGCATAAACGGTTAAAGTTACGCAACAAACAAGCATGTATTAGAGAATTGTTCGTTTTAAAACGTTCTAAAAAAAAATCGCGATAGCATTATGTCTATCTTTTAAGGTTGACTCACACTCTAATCCTCTCTCTCTCATGTGACGCAGACGAAGTTGCGCGGGTCAGCTAGTCTATAATAAAATGAACACATGATTTATATTTTTGAATTCTGTTTTAACATTTTATCATCCATAAATTCTTTATAATAGCACTTTTCTAAGAGAAACGACTTTAGCCTAGCCTTAAATACACATACTGTTCTCGTGGACCGTATATTTTCTGGTAATTTATTGTATATCTGTATGCTACGATATTCTGGGCTATTTTTATACATTTGTAGTCTAGGTGCGGGTAGTATTAACTTAGTTTGCGGCGCTCGTTCTTATCAAAATTAAACAGTTTTATGTTTTTCTTAACAAAAGTAGCTATTTCTAATATATAAATGCAGGGCAGAGTTAACATTTTTTCTTTCATAAAGTGGGGTTTGCAGCTATCTCTAGGTTTTATTTGAAATAATATTCGCATGCATTTCTTTTGTGCTATGAATAGGTCATTCGCATCTACACTGTGTCCCCACATGATGATGCCGTAGCGGAGCCACGCGTAGGCATATGCGTAGTATGCAGTGAGAGCACAGTGAGTTTTAGTGTTCGATTTTAGCACGCTAAGTTCATAGGAAAATTGTGACAGTTTGATTTTAGTTTTTTCGACATGTTTTTTCCAATTTAAATGAGAGTCTAATGTAATACCTAGTAACTTGAATTCTTCAACTTCTTCAATTTGGATAGCGTTTGTTATATTTTTTAAGTTATTTTTTTGTTTTTGGTAGGGTTTAAATTGTATGATTTTAGTTTTTTTGTTGTTTACTTCGAGATTGTGATTCTGAAGCCAACATTTTATTAGATTAAAAGTTTCTATAATTTGGGAGTTATATTGTTGGTTGTTAGTAGGACTTTTAAAGAGTACGGAGATGTCATCAGCGAATAACACACATAGATGGTCACATATTTTTGGCAGGTCATTGATGTAGATAAGAAAAAGTATACATCCTATTACACTACCTTGTGGAATAGACCAGTTTGTGGTTAGTATATTCGAGCGCACGTTTTGTAGCTCGCACGTGTTGTCATCTAGGTGTTCTATCTGTACATACTGTTTCCTATCGGCTAGATACGATTTTACCCATTCAAGCGCGTCGCCCCTGATGCCAACTCCATTTAATTTCGTTAATAGGATCGAGTGAGATACTTTGTCATACGCTTTGGTCATGTCGAGCAGGAGGCCTATTGCATAGTTTTTGTCTTTGATATAATATGTAAGTATTTCTTGTGTGTATTTGTATACTGCTAGGGTTGTCGATCGGTTTGTCCGGAATCCAAATTGGTTGTTGTCGAGTATGTCGTATTTTTCTAAGAATTTACACATACGTTTAGTAACTGCTTTTTCAAATATTTTTGAGAACGCTGGAAGAATTGCTATTGGTCTGTACTGTTGACTAGGGTCGTTGGAATTTCCACCTTTTTTTGGTATAGGTTTAATTATTGCTATTTTTAGTCGGGACAGGAATGTTTTTTCCTGAAAGGATTGATTAACAAGGTATGTTATGGGGGGGGTGAGTTCTTGGATACATGCTTTTATTAATGTTGGTGGTATCTCGTCGATGCCACTACTGTGCTTGTTTGGGAGGTTCTGAATGATGTCAGATATCTCTTTTTCTGTAACGGGTTCTAGGAACATGGAGTTAATGGCGGGCGTAATTACTGCATGGTCATTGACAGTCTGCGAACTGATGTATTGCGTGTTTGGGGAGCCTACGGAAGCAAAGTATTGGTTTAACCTGTTTGCAATAGTGTAGGGACAGTTAGCTATATTGTTATCTATGCTTAGATTATATAATGTCTAGATGGAGCGTCACCCTACAATCAAAACATAAAAAAACGAGCCAACAATTTCAAGCCTGTGTGCGTGCAGGCGGTGTTTTACACTATCATACTGTGTCTCTGTGTGCGTGAATAATGTTACCAGCTAGTACAATAATTCTCCCTTAAGTCACATATTAAAAATAATAGACTAATTAAATAAGATAAGTTTTAGGTGTATGTATGTAGTAGGTATTATTCAGTTTTAGTAGTGTCTTTTTATTAAGTATGTAGTTACTTTCTTCGATAAATAAAAAAAACACTATTTAAATTTAAATAGAGTTGTTGAATGTTGTATTAAATCAGATACTTAGGTTAATTAAATAAGTATGACAATTGTGCCGATTCCCTTGTTCACAAACTAAACTAAAATTAGACTATTTCTATATTTTTCTTTCTGCAGTAGTTTCTCAAACTACATTAGTTTTTGTTGGTTTCCACGTGGCATCTCCGCGGCTTTTTTTAATGCGATCTATCCATCGATTCCTGATAATAGGATTATTGGGTATTCTAAAAAATAAGATGTTATGTTGATCACCATATTCTACTCATTCAATAATTATGTTTGTTAAGGGCTGATTATTCATTAGTCAGATAACTTTTATCCAAGGAATAAAAATGGAGGTTAAATTACCGATTTAATACTTTTAATCAGTGCCAGTTATTAACAATATATATATGTCGGAGTTTGTCAGGAATTTATTTCGCTAAGTTCGAGCTTATGTGGGCAGAACACGGGTTTTGTGCTATGAAAACACACTGGATGCGAAACACTATTTTATTTCGCATTGCACGGTTCGGGTAGGTAGTTTCCATGGAGAAGAACCGGCAAGAAACTCCATGGTTACTCTTTTCAAACACATACACTGAGACTAACAAATTACTTGACATTACACTTTCACACATTAACACTAGGCACAATGAATCGTGTACAGTTTCAAGACGTCTTACCTCCGCTGCGATCAGACCCAGAATGTCTGCCTCGCCGCGAGGTGTTAACATCAGGACTCTGTAAAAGCCGCCATGGTGGGGAGTAGGTCGCGTGATGTCACCACTGGCGCGCTTTCGATTCATTCACCCGTCCGTACTCATGACCAGATGCGACACGGCCATCCTACTTTCACACGTCCTCGTGTGATGGTAACCCTGCAAACAAAAATTCCACGACAGAAATTTGTTCCACTCCTGACCAAACTCATAACATCACATCTGTAATCCCCAAAGGGTTTAACAGAGGTGTACTTAATACGAGGGCTGCACTAAAAGTATCGGGAATGGAATATTTCCACTGTTCCTGTCATATTAAAATCTTTTTTATTGAAAACTCCTTGGTTTTAAAAATCGAATACCATTTATTTAATTAAAAAAAGATTCTCGGTCTTGTCACAAGGTTTTGTCGAACTTGTTTAGTCGTTGAGAAAATGGAATTGACTCGAGAAAATTCAGGAGCGATGATTTATTATGACTTTTGAAGTGGTTTAACACAAAAACAGTGTGTTGACCGGATGATTTTTGCATTTGGTGATGAAGCCCCATCCAAAACCACAATTTATCGCTGGTTTGCTGAATTTTAACGTGGACGTGTCAAGCTCACTGATGATCCCCGTCAAGGTCGTCCAAAAACTGCAGGCAAAAAGCGGCTCGCGTTACTTGGTGCGTCAGAACTCTCGAAAGATTCCACGCAGGATCCTCAAATGCTGTATACAACATCGTATCAGGTGACGAATCCTGGATATACGCGTACGAACCCTAAAATAAAGAATAAATTGCGTGGACAGAGATTTTCATCACCTGAAGAAGCTGTGGATGCCTACAAAACAGCCATTTTGGAGACCCCAACTTTCGAATGGAATGGTTGCTTCAATGATTGGTTCCATCGTATGGAAAAATTTGTCAAATTTCGCGGAGAATACTTCGAAAAGCAATAAATACATTTTTAAATAGTAATGTTGTGTCACTTCCTTGATTCCCGAAATTTTCAGTGCCGCCCTCGTAGTACACTCACAGTTCGCTAGTTATGTCCAAGTCCCATGTAATAGGGGCGAGCCTATTGACATCAACCAGCGCAAATCCAGACACCGTGGCTGTTACTGAGAAATTTCTGATGGAAAAACTCAATAACACTTTGCCCGATCTGGGAATCGAACCCAGGACCTTATGATCAGCAGTCACGCTTGCAATTACTAGACCAACGAGGCAGTCGATTAAATCAAACACGGTTAAATTGGGAATAATAGAAAATAGGTCAGCCATTGGGCCATGTACCATAGTCGTTCGAATCAACCTTTAAAACTCTATTCCAACAAAAACTACGAAGCTTACAGAAACCATGTGAAGTTCAACATAGTCTAAATCAGTTTAAAATTCAACAACATTGACATTATGATTCGCTTCTACTTTGGTGGCCCAGTTGCACCATGCAACTAACAGATCACTGTCTGTTCAACAAAAAAACAAATAGACTCTCAAGTCTCAGGTCTATCCAGACCAATAGCCAAAAGGCCCAAGTCACGTCCATGTGACTACTATAGTCTCTTACAAGACCCAGGTCCGACCACACCATAAGCCGCTCATCACGCCCTGAACGACAACGTACGCAGTTGCGACTGCGTCTTGTGGATGCAGATTGACCAAATAGCCAACAAGCGCCATCATAAGTCTGTCGAGGTTCCTTCGCCTTCAGAAACATCGTCTATTACATCTAACTCTGTTGGAACTTCACAGGTTGGCATCTTTCTTAGCCAACCGTGTAAATATTTGTAGGCACCCTTATAATTCAAAGCTTTCAGTTTATAACGATCATCGTTATCAAAATGTGTGGAAGCACTACCTTCGGGTATTTTCTTCAATTGATCGTGAATTCGTGAGCATATTCATACTGGCAATTACAATTTAATGATAGCAAAGTGTATCTGACGACCGAATAATAAACTCGTCGGAAAATTAGACTCTACACATCACTACGCGTCACACTACGCGTCACACTACGCGTCACACTACGCGTCACACTACGCGTCACACTACGCGTCACACTACGCGTCACACTACGCGTGTCTCTACGCGTGTCTCTACGCGTGTCTCTACGCGTGTCTCTACGCGTGTCTCTACGCGTGTCTCTACGCGTGTCTCTACGCGTGTCTCTACACGAGTCTCTACACGAGTCTCTACACGAGTCTCTACACGAGTCTCTACACGAGTCTCTACACGAGTAAAACTCAATTGCCAGTCCATCGGCAAGTCGTAACGTTAAATGTGAACCCATCGTCAGAAGCTAACCATCTCAGCCGCGTAAGTGCTACTCGTCACACTACGCGTCACACTACGCGTGTCTCTACGCGTCACACTACGCGTCACACTACGCGTGTCTCTACGCGTGTCTCTACGCGTGTCTCTACGCGTGTCTCTACGCGTGTCTCTACGCGTGTCTCTACGCGTGTCTCTACGCGTGTCTCTACGCGTGTCTCTACGCGTGTCTCTACGCGTGTCTCTACACGAGTCTCTACACGAGTCTCTACACGAGTCTCTACACGAGTCTCTACACGAGTCTCTACACGAGTCTCTACACGAGTCTCTACACGAGTAAAACTCAATTGCCAGTCCATCGGCAAGTCGTAACGTTAAATGTGAACCCATCGTCAGAAGCTAACCATCTCAGCCGCGTAAGTGCTACTCCTCGCAAAGAGTATACTGCACATAAAAAGCAGTCAACGTGCACCTCTTACATGCTCCGGCGCTTCTGATGCGGCCACAACAATACCCAGTCCATCGGGTATGCTTTCAGTCCATCGAAAGCATTGTATCAATCAAAACAATTACAATCATCATAGTTTAGTTTAGAAAATTAGATTATAAGAAAACTTACTATACTGGGTACTCTAAATATTAAGTTGACTACTTGATACTCAACTAGTCTCGTCAGCGTTATCATTTTCGTCATGGCTAGTCTCGTCATTGTCACCTACGTGCATGTCAACGTCAGTTATTTCTCGCAGTCTCATAATTGGAACTTTCAACTATATTGCGCGATGCCTGCTCTCTCATTGCAAAAGGTCCGATCAACATTGTAAAAGGTCCGATCAAAAAGTTACAACACAGGAATTCTAACAATTCTGGTTCTCTTTACCATAATTCTTAGGCAATGCAAACTCAACTCATAAAACTTTCATAAGCGTTCTGTGCACCAACACAGACAGAAATCGCACCAACGATTCCCTACAGACCCATCGCCACATGTTACTCATGAGGTGCGGTCCAACAGACCCATCGCCACGTGTTACTCACTAGGTGCGGTCTAACTCATAACAGACCCATCACCATCATGTTACTCATGAGGTGCGGTCCAACAGATAACAGACCCATCGCCATCATGTTACTCATGAGGTGCGGTCTACCTGACCCATCGCCACATGTCACTCATGTGGTGCGGTCTAAAGTTTCGAGTATGAGTGTACAAGCCTTTCTTAATCAGATTTGGTCTCACTACTACTGTCATCAACTATGACATCTAATTCTCGAGGAACTTTGTGATCGGGATCTTTCTCACACAGGCTAAAATCTTCGAATTACCATTCACTGAACCTTGAACTACACCAGTTATAGTAACGACAGGATAAATATGCTCACTCTTAAGTCTAGACGAAATAGAATTAGCACTCTGCTCCAGAGTCATAACAAAATGAAAATGACTCACCAAATTACTTTCATGTTCCGGCTCGACGATGCAAAGGTCGACTCACTTCTCGACCAGTACAGCAGCACTGGACCAGCGCTGGCCTGCTGCGCAGCGACTGGCGGTCCGTGCCACACTTGAAGCACATCAGTGAACTGCTGCTGGCCTGCGGTCGCCGCCCAACGCCTGTAGCAGCCGGCACAGGCAACGGCTTCTTGACGGCGGCCGTCTTCGTCCGAAAATCCGCTTGTTTGTCCTTGTTTGCCGCATGCGCGACACTTGATTGGTAGTTACGATGAAAACTTCTAACGTATCTTGTAACCGGCGTCAGTGCGCATATTTTTCTTTTGTTTGTCACTACTCACGTAAATGACGTACAACGTACACGAATTTGGCACTGAACAATTCTTTACACTGGTTTCACGACATACCACAACACTATCTTGCTATTCACTGGTTAGGTTTTAAGAATCTGTAAACGATACAAAGTCTAAACGATACGAAGTCTTTGTTTTGCGTTTCAAAAAGTAACCGTCATTGATTGTCATTAACACTAAAAACCGGCATTGTATATCCCGTTTTTCACATGGTAAATATCACTTGTTTACAGTCTGTTTTATTTCGGCGCTGTTGCAAGCACCATGATTACGGATAAACTAAAGTTATTGCGGGTGGGTGTTTATTAGCACGATTTTATCCCAATTCTGATGTCGGAGTTTGTCAGGAATTTATTTCGCTAAGTTCGAGCTTATGTGGGCAGAACACGGGTTTCGTGCTATGAAAACACACTGGATGCGAAACACTATTTTATTTCGCATTGCACGGTTCGGGTAGGTAGTTTCCATGGAGAAGAACCGGCAAGAAACTCCATGGTTACTCTTTTCAAACAGATACACTGAGACTAACAAATTACTTGACATTACACTTTCACACATTAACACTAGGCACAATGAATCGTGTACAGTTTCAAGACGTCTTAACTCCGCTGCGATCAGACCCAGAATGTCTGCCTCGCCGCGAGGTGTTAACATCAGGACTCTGTAAAAGCCGCCATGGTGGGGAGTAGGTCGCGTGATGTCACCACTGGCGCGCTTTCGATTCATTCACCCGTCCGTACTCATGACCGGATGCGACATATATATATATAAATGAATTGCCGTTCGTCGCTCTAAAACTCGAAAACGGCTGGACCGATTTGGTTAATTATGGTCTTGAATTGTTTGTGGAAGTTCACGGAAGGTTTAAACGGTGAGAAATAGATAGGTAGTAGGTAGGTAGGTAGGTAGTAGGTAGGTAGGTAGTAGGTAGGTAGGTAGGTAGTAGGTAGGTAGGCAGGTAGGTAATAGGTAGGTAGTAGGTAGGAAGGGAGTAGGTAGGAAGGTAGTAGGTGGGTAGGTAGGTGGTAGGTAGATAGTAGGTAAGCTCATGTGACGCAGACGATGTTGAGCGGGTTAGCTAATAATGACTAAAATGTGAACATGAAGTCGGTATCAAGTAAATTATTTATCTAGCTAATATAACAACAAGTTTTACTTGGCATCGACTTCAAAATCATATAAAGAAAGACGTAGCACTTCAATACCCGCAATTACAGACACAATTAAAATAACAATGCACTGTGCCTCAGGAGGCACGGCCGTACGAATTTATAAACTCCACCTTTTTTTAAATCGATAAATAAAGTAGACCAACTAAATAATATAAACGTAACTCTAGACTAACTAATTTACCCACAAAAAATGACGTTAAGTTGGGAGAATGAAAAAAAGAAACTGGCAACACTGATAAAATATGGCGTAATTTTATGTTCATAAAAACAAAACAGAAATATATGGTTTTTTGGTTACTTATCGATGATAGGCGATGTGCTTGGTATATTTTACCCTTCTTATATAATTCCGGCACAGTTTAATAGCACATACCGTCATTTTATCGCTGTTATTTGTTTATTACTTACCGCGCGTAATACGTAGTGACGCCGATGCGGCACGATCGGCACTAATCGGCGGATAAGAACTTGTAATCCAACAGTTGGCTGATTTTTTTGACACGTTTGCGCGCACTTGACGCTCCATCTAGACATTATATAATCAAAGTATCTATGTTTATTTTCATATTTTCAGTGTGAATATTTTTAGGTTTTTGTGTTATGCGTTTTATAATATGCCACATGGTTTTTGTTTTATTTTTTGATTTTTCCATCTCTTGTGAATAATTTTGTTTCTTAGAAGCCTTTACACATTTTTTGAGAATTTTAGAAAATATTTTGTAATGGTGTTTTAGTACTTTACTTTTTGATTGATTTACTAATGTCTTTAAAAGTCTTTTATGTTTACATGATTTATTTATTCCTTTGGTTATGTAGTTCTTATTCTTGGGATTCGTTATTTTTATACGTTTTAATGGGATAGTGGTATTTAGGGTTTCTTTTAATTTGTCTTCAAATAAACGACAACTACAACCAGTTGTCGTTTATTTTATTAGTGGGTATTAGAATATTTTCCCAGTCTATGAGTGAATTTCCCGGGACCGAAAATTGCGTGGCATCAATGAAATCGGTACTAAAAAACATAGTTATAATGTTCTCACATTTTTTTCCGGTTAGGTGAAATAGTAATCTATGTGTAGCACTAAATATTTTATTTAATTGGATTAATGGATACTACAAAAAAATTAATTAAACCTCGAAATCTTTCATTGCCGTGTTTGTCCACACTTCACCTTGTTGTGTATTATTCCTCATTGATAAAAATCTATTGGTTATTTATATTAAAACCTAGTTTTATTTGATACATGAATAGTTAAAGTATTGTTACGGAATACATTTATTCAAATATTTAAACAATACAACGAATGGTTAATAAAAAATCAGTTGTCCCAGAACTACCGTTCATCGCCGTGTCCTAATCATATTCAAGGATATTGTTTAACCTATGACTTGCGCCCCCCCTCCCGGTATGCTAAACGTTGCATATTAGTGCTGCCTAAGTGCTCAACGTGGAAGGACGTACACACGTGCCTGCGTTTTCGTGCCATAAATGTAAGTATTCAATTTTTATGTTACTGGACATTTTTTCATTCATCGCCGTGGATAGGTATAACTATATTTGAATAAGTTTGTCTTCATGAGCAAGCATTCGATAGAACACCCATTTCTCATGTTAATTTGTGAAGTGTTTATTTCTTCGAATAGTTAATATATTTTTTGTTATTTATATTTTTTGCCTTGATTTTCATCGCCGTGCTTTCATTGCCGTGGTTTCCGTGGCCGAAATTTGCTATGGCAATGAAAAAAAAGACACGGCAATGAAAAAAATTTCATTGCCATGCCTTGTAAATTAATTTAGTTTCATTGCCGTGGCCAGTTATTTCATTTCCGTGACTTGTGTTTTCATCGCCATGGTATGATTAGGCAAAGAAAACATCTTTTGTCACCTGTAATACAGGTAATACCGATTACTGACAATACAGGGAGTATGTATCAGAAAAGAAAGACTGTAGTATTAAAGTCTCTAAGTAGTGTTGTGAGTGTAATTCAACAGTCTTTGTTTACTTATTGTACTCTCATTATTTTTTTGTAATATCTCCTTACCCAAATTTTACTGCCCAAGTGTTGGAATCAGGACCTCTTACAGTCATTTTTATTCTATCTATCTGTCTATCTCATTAAATAAAATATTTTTTAATTTCCGTGGATTGATTCTTTCATCGACATGGCACAGTTCTTTCATTGCCGTGGACGCTTGTTTCATTGCCGTGCACGCATGTTTCATCGCCGTGGCACGAAATTTTTAATCCTGATATGTCGTTAGTTTTTTTAAGTTATCTGCTAGACATTAAGCAAGAATATATACATTATCAAAAACTTTAATAAAAGCGTTTTTTTTTTAAAAAAAGCTTAAGATGAAAAAAAACACGGAAATGAAGATTTTATAGGACCTGTTGAAATTCACTCCTATGTCTCTTAGTTTAAGTTTGAAAGGTATGTAGTATTTTGGGTGGTTTGTTAGTCTAATGTTTTTATACTTGGGTTTAATTCGTGTCCGAGAAAACAGTTCAAAGCTATAAATTACGCATTTATGGTCGAAGATTCCTTTATCCTCAACACAAAGCGATATGTTTTTATTATTTGTAAAGATTAGGTCTATGCAGGTTGATGACGTCGATTGTTTCCCTAGTTGGCTTATTAACAATTTGATGCAAATTATATTCAAGCATGGTTGCTGAGAGTTTTCAGGGTTCCGTACCCAAAGGGTAAAAACGGAACCCTATTACTAAGACTTCGCTGTCTGTCCGTCTGTCCGTCTGTCCGTCTGTCTGTCACCAGGCTGTATCTCATGAACCGTGACAGCTAGACAGTTGAAATTTTCACAGATGATGTATTTCTGTTGCCGCTATAACAACAAATACTAAAAACAGAATAAAATTAATATTTAAGGGGGGCTCCCATACAACAAACGTGATTTTTTTGCCCTTTTTTTGATAATAATGGTACGGAACCCTTCGTGCGCGAGTCCGACTCGCACTTGGCCGGTTTTTTTTTATAGTGTTTGGAACTCGAGACTGCGTTAATGTTAAAGTCGCCTCCTATTATTATATGTTTTTTGTAGTGGTGTGATTTTAGTTTTTGGAGTAACAATTGTAGAAATATAAAAAATTGGTCTATTTGACGGTCCGTTCTGTACAAGGCAATGAGAAGTATATTAGGTTTAATTTCTACCGCACAACATTCGATGACATACTCTATAGTTAAGTCGCTAAGGTCTGACCTCTCAGTATAAGTGGTTCCGGTTGGCAGCAGGATGGCGACGCCACCGCCCCGGCGCTGTCGGCGACAGTATGCCGCAGCGACCTCGTAGCCGTCGATTTGCACGTAGGGGTGTTGTTTATCAGTGGTCCAAGTTTCAGTTAGGCATACGGCTTGGTATTGTTGTTCTTGAAGTAGGTTTTCTAGTAAATGGGTCTTGTTTTTTATGTTTTGTACATTTTGAAGTATAATACTGTATTTAGTTTCGAAAGGAACGATCTGCAGAGTTGTGAGCAGAGTTGCTCCTGAAGGAGTTGTTAGAGTCGTTGTTGTAAATTACTGTCATGTTTTCTTTGTTGGTACACGGGCTTTTTCCGGGAAGGGCCGTAGTTTGTGTATTTGGTGAGTCTTCAGTTTCCATCTTATTTTGTGCTTGGCCATTAATGATGAGTTGGTTATTTCTAATCACCGCATGGTGACCCTCTTTTCTTGCTTCGTATAACATTATCCTTAGTGCATTTCGTTTTTGTAGTGCCTCATTTTCCAGGAATTCGCCAATCATAACTCCAGATCCCTTCAGAAATTGTCTATTTTGGAGGATGTATCTGGTCATTTGTTTGCTAATTAACTCTAAAACGATTGGTCTGCGATATCCTTGTTTCCCTAGTCGTGTTAGTTCATCAATATGTCCTTCTAAATTGACGTTCATATTATCATAAAAGATGTGTAGGATGCGGTCATAGAGTTCGTCTTCTGTTTCCCAGTTAAATTCTTCGAGTCCATATAAAACTAGTTTCTTAGTGTTGATGTTATTATTGTAGTTAGGTTTATAGTTACTGTGGCTCTTTAGGTATTTTAGTTCATTATTTAGGCGGTCGCATTCTTTTTCTAAATGATTGATTTTCCCTGTTATGCTTTGTATGTCATTGCTTAGTTTGTGTTGTTCCGTGGTTACATTATTAAGTTTGTTTGTTATTTCATTGCTTAAATGCGCCATGAATGTTTTTATTTCCTCCTGTATAAGAGATTTTAGTTCTGTTTTGATTACTGTAACTATTTTCTTTTCGTTGCTCTCAAGTTTTTTATCCAAAAGTTGGCCGAGTTGATCAAGTGTGAATGTGGGCGCGGATGTTCGTTCTTGGGTTGATTGCACAGCCTGGGTGTTTATCGTGTCTCCTAAGCGGCTTATATCAAACGTGGATAGCTCATATAGTGAAGAGACGTCACTGTTTTTCCGTTCAGCTGATGGTTGTCTGCCGGTTAGGATTGGTTTTCTCGATTCTGAAACATTTCTCCGACATTCGTTTCGCCGTTGAACGGTTCGCCGACAGAACGATTCACTTTTCATTATTTCACCGACAGAACGTTTCAACGGCGAACGTTTCGCCGACAAAACGATTCACTTTTGAAAATTTCATCGATAGAACCTTTCACCGGCGAACGATTCGCCGACCCAACTGTTCCTTTGCCCCTTTTTTTTTCGGATGGGAAATCATCAAATGACTCCTCCCGCTCTGGGCGGAGCAGGAGGGAGTGTCAGACTTTTACTGACTAAAACCCATCCATGTTCCTTGAAGCGTGGGAATATGGAACCCTAATAGGTTTGAACAAAATTCACCAACACTTTCATAAAAATAATTTATTAAAAATAGGTCGCGGATTTCTAAGGCCCGTCATAAGTTTTTTCCGACATATGGAGGTAGGCGCGTCAAGTACTGCCCTGGCTTGCGCGTAGCTGTATGGACGCTGGAGCCGAGGAGCAGGATGCAGGACCCGCAGGGTAGGTGGTAGCGGTGCCGGATGCCCGATGCCCGTAGAGGCGTCGTTGGATGCCGGATGCCGGTGGAACCGACTCGTCAGCTGCGAGTGTCGGCACCAGGTGACGCAGCAACGGCACACACGGGTTAAACCCGGTGGAAGAAAATCCCGAACTTTGGTCCCTGGAATTTATGTCCAGTGGTAAGCGTAGGGTTCTCTGCTTATCCTTTCCTGACGGTGACCACAGCAGCGTAAGCGCAAGCGTAGGGATGGGTACTATTGCGCTTAGGGCGTATGTGTGTAGAGGTCACCTTCAGAAGCGGAGTTTACAGAGAAAAAGAAAAGAGAATAAAAAAAGGTGTGAAGCACTTTTAAATTAATATTTACACATACCTACATAAAACATTGATGTAGCAATTAAGGTTTGAGTACAATAGTTGAAATAGTAGCTAAAATGATGTCTATGAAAAAGATGATGAAATAATTTTGCACATCATTGACCTTGACATGACATTTAGAAACAAGCACTGCGTGAATTTGTCAACACTTAGCCACTTACCCGATATGGGGAATTACACACTGAAGTTATGGTTCCTTTATAGAACTTTTTAAAAAGTAAAATTATTAAAAAAAGTTTTGGAAATTCAGTAGTCCAATCAAAGTATAATTCGCGAGGCTGCGCATATGTCGTCTAATATGTGTGTAGACTGACCGCGCGTAAATTGCCCACTGGCCTCTGCAGGCATGCGAGCGTGGTCGACGCTCGCGGCGCGCGGAGAATGATGGAGTGGGAAAAAAACTGGTTTTAGGAACGCGAGCGAGTGAGACAAAAGTACAGGCGCGATCAGGTGATTTGGTCGGCTGGTAAACGATATTAAAATGACTTCTGTTTTATTTGTTTACGTTTTATCAATTATGAACTAACAACGTTACAATACCCCCGCGCGCAATCAAGGATTTTTGTCATCTCTTAAAATGAATAAAAATCCGCATCAAGAACTTGAGTTACTATAGATTTACCTTTTATAAGTCATCTTTCATACTTCTCGCTAACATAAACTAGCAGCAGTTATTGTATTCTAACGATACCAACATAACTGACGCACTATAACATAAAAATATAGGTATCTTGTTTTTCTCTAACTAGATACCTTACCAATAAGTGTTCCAATAGAAGGTGGAATATATGCGAGAGGGAATGCAAATCTTGATTCGTAAAATCAAAACTAAATGTGAAAAATTCAAAATAATATTATATCAAAATATAGAGGAGAGAAGAAAAAGAAAAATATATATAACGCTATTTATTTTTACCGACTAATTTTAAATCTTTGATGTGCCATGACCCTAAATTTTTGCCAGACATGTCTTGTAACACATACACGAGTGGTGACTTTTTCTCAATGATCTTGGCTTTGATAAATTTTGGAGCCAGCTTCTTTGAGAATCTGCTCTCTTTGTCACTAAGAAAGTAGGCGCGTTTCATGACTACGTCTCCAATATCAAATTCGGCAAACTTGCGCCTCAAATTGTAATGTGAAGTATTCTTTACATGGGCCTGCCATAACCTTGCCTGTACGTCATTTAAGATGGAAGACAAACAACCTAAGTTTTCTGCATATACGTCTCGTGGCAGGAAAAGTATTTCGTCACCGAGGTCATTATCAGTGTAATGTGACCCACATGTAACAAGCTCACGCCCGAAAACTAAAAATGAAGGTGAGAATCCTGTTGCCTCATTTACAGAGTTATTAATAGCAAACTGCACCTTAGGAATGAATGTGTCCCATGATCTATGATCGTTATCCACGTAGGTAGAAATGCAAGTGATAATGGTTCTGTTATATCGTTCTACTAAGTTTACCTGAGGGGTATACTTAGGTGTATAATGAACATTTGGAATTTTATATTTCTTAAATAATGCCTCTGTTACCTTGCCAGTAAACTGAGTACCGTTATCCATCAACACGGTTTGAGGTATGCCGTGGATTAAGAATACAGATTCTTCCAAAATCTTTGTAATTATTTCTGCTGTAGCCTTTTTGATTGGAAATATTAAACAAAATTTAGAAAAACAACAAGTAACGACTAATATATAATTATTCTGCTTTCTCGAAGTAGGAAGAGGTCCCATGAGATCAATAGAGATCATTTGGAATGGTCGCGAGCAATGTTTAGGACGACCCATTTCTCCTAAAATTTGATGATTTTGGGACTTGTAAGCTAAGCATTTTTCGCAAGAACCAATAAATTTTACGACGTCTTGGTACATGCCAGGCCAGTAGTACCGCAAAGCGAGGCGTCGGTAAGTTTTGAAAATCCCCATATGTCCAGCCGTAGGCTCGGAATGATTTTCAATTATTATGGTCTCTCGGTATTCCGTAGGTACGACCTCTTTCCACGAGAATTCTGAAGTTAGTTCGTGTTTATTTTTAGATAACCTATACAACGAATCGTTTTTAATTATAAAATTTGGAAATTTGGATGGATCATTTAGACAACCGTTGTAGATATTTTTGTACCAGGAGTCTTTAGTAGCTGAATAAGAGTTTGAAATATTGGTGGCATCAACCGGAACGATTCTGGATAGCGCGTCAGGAATAACGTTATCAACGCCTCGTCGGTGTTTAATGACGAAGTTAAAGGCTGAAAGACGTACGCCCCATCGAGCTAGTCGACCAGTAGGGTTACTTAAGGACAGGAACCACTTCAGTGCGCTGTGGTCCGTGTAGACAGTAAACTGTTGACCGTTTTCTATGTAGCAACGCCAATGTTCGAGAGCGGTAATAACGGCTAAGGTTTCGCGTTCGGTTATGCTGTAATTCTTCTCAGCAGCGGTTAGTGACTTACTCATGTACGCAATTGGGTGCTCTTTGCCATCTATTGACTGAGTAAGCATTGCACCGATACCGTAACCGCTAGCATCGGTATGCACTTCGAAGGGCTGAGTATAGTCTGGGCAAGACAGAACTGGAGCAGAAATTAAGCACTCTTTTAAGTTTTGAAACGCAGCGTCAGCTTCAGGAGTCCATTTAAAAGAAGGGGTGCCTTTCCTAGATGAAGTCAACTTATTTAGGGGACCAGCAACAGTGCTAAAGTTGGGTACGAAACGCCTGTACCACGTCGCAGTTCCTAAAAAACGTTTGAGGTCCTTACGACATGTAGGTGTCGGATAATTAAGTATAGCCTCAACCTTGGCTGGATCCGTACGTAAGCCAGAGCCATCAACGACGTACCCTAAATATTTTAACTGTGAGCTAAAGAATTTAGACTTTTCAAGGTTAATTGTTAGGTTAGCTTCTTTCAACTTGTCAAGTACACGTAAAAGTAGTGTCACGTGCGAATTAAAGTCTTCAGATATGATGATGATGTCATCCAAATAAGCGAACACCTTGAGATCAAAGTTAGAAAAAAGTAAGTCAACCAATCGCTGCTGAGTAGCTGGTGCATTGGTAAGGCCAAAAGCAGTACGTTTGAAACGAAAAGTGCCTCTGCCGGGAACGTAGAACGCAGTTTTATCGCGATCCTCAGAAGCAATCGGAATCTGCCAAAATGCTTTGGACAGATCAATACTGGTTAAATAGCGAGCATCTCGTAAATTGTCCAGGATCTCGGAAATATAAGGAAGATTGTAGGCATCTCGTTTTGTGACGGAATTTAGTTTACGGCTGTCCAGGCAAAAACGGGGTTGACCGTTCTTCTTTGCCACGATCAGAACAGGAGATGACCAAGCACTCTCGCAAGGTTCGATCACGTCAAGTGAAAGCATCTCATCAACCTGTTCTGTCAAGATTCGCTGCTTCTCCGGAGACAAACGATAGTAACGCTGGCGAATTGGTTCCGAGTCACCTGTGTCTATGCGATGCGTGATAAGACCTGTTACGCCCAAGCCCTTGCTCTGATATGAAATATCCTTAAACTGCCTAATAACATTATCAGCCAGTTGTTTTTGTGACTGATCAAGGTTATCATAACCTTGTATGAAGGTTGAATGAGAAGTAACCAAAGAACAATCCTTGGACTTGGCCATGGTAATGCTGCCAATAAGATTTGGACATAGTTTAAATTTACGCCAAAAATCTATACCTAAAATGAGATTACGTTTAATTTCTGGAATAACGAAAGCTCTTAAAATATGAAATTGATTTTCAAAATGAATTGGAATATTTATGTAACCTAAACTCTTTATAATCTGACCTCCCGCAGCTGTTACTGTTATACGATCAGATTCAACAAGTGGCAAGCCATGAGCAACTAGCACTGAGTGAGCACCGTTGCCTAAAATAGTGACAGCTGAGCCAGAATCTAGGAGTCCCGAAACAGTGAGGTCGTTAATCTTAACAGATACGTAAGGTCTATCATCGAGATCGTCTTTGTCATCGAGAATTGCGTTGATGTTATACGATTTGAAAAATAGTTCAATAGTTTGCAACCAGTTTTTCCAGTCTTCACTATCAAATTTGTTGTTTCCACAATTCTTCTTAGTTAGTTTTTTTGGATTGGTTTGTTTGTTTTTACCACATTTTGGACAGTCTGGTATTTTAACACCTTTGTGGCCACATTTAAAACAAACCAACTCATCTTTGCTAGCAGTACACTGCCTCAGGTGATGTGTATTATTACGACAACGAGGACAGTAAGGCTGTTTTGTGTTAGACTTAGGGTTATCAACTGTATGAACCATGGTTGGTTCCGTGTTGTTATTAGAATTTGGTTTATTTTGGTAATTATTAGGTTTAGAGTAGTGTTTATTATATGAGTTATTGTTATTATTATTATATTTAGAGTAAGTTTTACTATTAGACTGTCCTGAATATGCAAATTCAGGTGCTAGGGTATTCGAACATGGTTTAGGAGGTTCTCTAAATTGAGTAAATCGTGATTGCACAGCTTCATAATTTCGGCACAAGGTTCTCAATTCATCTATGGATTTGATGTCTGATACAGAAGAGAGGGTGTTAGCGTAGATAGGACGAATGTTGTGGAGTAAGATTTCCAATTTATCTTCCTCTGATAATTTTTTCGTTAAACGTGAAAAAAGTCCAGACATAATGGAAAGGTAAATAATAATATTCTCCGTTTCTCCTTGTGTACGAGACCTAATTTCTGTAAGCAATCTGTAATCATAATCAGACTGATCGAAATCACGTCTCAAAGACACTGTAAGATCGTTCCAACCCGAAACCGTATCCCTAACACTCCTGTACCAATGTAATGCGTCACCGCTAAATATGTCAGTAGCGTATGTCAAGATCTTATCGTGTGAGATATTTCTAGCGACACAAATTTCCTCACAACGTTGAATGAACGCCCGGACGCAGGACTTGCCGTCGAATTTCAATTTCGCGAGTTTGTTAATGTTACCATCACAAGTAACGGTGACATTAACCGGTGTCGAAAGAGTAGGTGAAATGCTATCAGAACTAGTAGTAGCTAAGGGATCTGAAGCTGAATCGCTAAGTGAAGTAAGCCTTATTATGGCCTTCTTGAAAAGGCCGACACATTCCTCATAGTCTGCCTTTAATTCATCGTCACATGTAATGCGGTTTAGCCGGTGATATAAATGATTAAGCAAATTTTGAGTACGCAGCAATGTGTTCTTATCCAATGACGTAGATTCTAAAGTGACGTTAACCTTTTCAAGAACGTCCAGCACACCATTTAGGTCACCCGTTGGTTCGAAAGGACTAGTGAGAATATCCTCTGAAGGAAATAAAGGTCCACACTTAGCTATTTGTTTGCGCAACTCCTGCACTGTGGCCGCTGGTGATTCACCCCTAATAGCGACTTCATACTCAAGCTCAGACTTTTGAAGCGACATGAACTTCACGGGATAAGCCATTTTAACAATAATTTAAATTAATAGCAAAGAGGAGAAAAAAAAAAAATTTTTTTTTTTTTTTTTTTAGAAGTGTGGGTAAGTGTTGAACAATTCCGTATAGTGAAATAAACAATAAGTACTAAATACTCCGTCTGTTACAATTTTAAGTTAAATTTAAGTAACGTCTTGTTGTTTTTTCCACGTATGTAAAGCTAGCAAAAAACTAAGAAATTTGGTAACTAAAAATAAAAAATAAAAAAAATGCAAAATAATAAAATTTGCAACTAATGTGTACGCAGAACTAAATAAAACTAGCTAGAGTGAGAAAAAAAACTTTGTTAAAAATAAAATTTTTTTTCTGACCGTACCCAAGAATTAAGCAACGTCAATAAGTAACGGTTAAAAGATATCGAGTTCAAAATTTAATGTAATGTAAAAAAAAATTGCAACTTATATCGTGCGCTGACTGTACAACAAGACAGTTACAAGTTTTTGAGCATGACTGTACTTATTAAGCACTCCGAACTTAATATATTTCTGTAACGTACACTTTAGTTACGATGCAACAAAAAAAAACAAGAAAAGCGTAAAACAAAAAAAAAAAAAAATGTTTTGCAACTGGTGTGAGGGTACAAGTAAATTACAAAAAATTAAAATTAAACTAACGATCCTAATTTTGGCGTTTAACAACAAAAAATCACAAAGATTAAAATAATACAAAACTAAATTTAATCACCCTGTATACAAAACCAAAAAAAAAAAAATGTAGACACTTTACAGTAATTTAAGTGTCGACATAAGACAAAGATGATAATGTCTATAAGTTAGCCAGTACTTACACCCGGCACTCAAACCCTTCAACCAGCACACAGCAAAAACTGCTTACCGGAAGAAAAAACAGGAATGAGGGTAGTACTTCCCCGGGGCGAGCCGTTACTATAAGCTCTACTACTACAAAATGTTGAATACACGGTATTCAAGAAAAAAAAAATAAAAAAAACTAAGTCCGCACCCGGTATATAAAAAACACCCTGTATATCAGGCAAATTAAAAACAAAACTAAACTTAACTCTTCACACCAGTTGCTGCACACGAAATAAAAAAAAGAACAAAGCGTTATTACAAAAAACAACGAAACACAAAACACACAAAACACCGAAAAACACCACTACCTCCATAAAACAGAAAAAAAAACGTATGACCATGAAAAAACCACGATATGGGCGCCAATGAAGCGTGGGAATATGGAACCCTAATAGGTTTGAACAAAATTCACCAACACTTTCATAAAAATAATTTATTAAAAATAGGTCGCGGATTTCTAAGGCCCGTCATAAGTTTTTTCCGACATATGGAGGTAGGCGCGTCAAGTACTGCCCTGGCTTGCGCGTAGCTGTATGGACGCTGGAGCCGAGGAGCAGGATGCAGGACCCGCAGGGTAGGTGGTAGCGGTGCCGGATGCCCGATGCCCGTAGAGGCGTCGTTGGATGCCGGATGACGGTGGAACCGACTCGTCAGCTGCGAGTGTCGGCACCAGGTGACGCAGCAACGGCACACACGGGTTAAACCCGGTGGAAGAAAATCCCGAACTTTGGTCCCTGGAATTTATGTCCAGTGGTAAGCGTAGGGTTCTCTGCTTATCCTTTCCTGACGGTGACCACAGCAGCGTAAGCGCAAGCGTAGGGATGGGTACTATTGCGCTTAGGGCGTATGTGTGTAGAGGTCACCTTCAGAAGCGGAGTTTACAGAGAAAAAGAAAAGAGAATAAAAAAAGGTGTGAAGCACTTTTAAATTAATATTTACACATACCTACATAAAACATTGATGTAGCAATTAAGGTTTGAGTACAATAGTTGAAATAGTAGCTAAAATGATGTCTATGAAAAAGATGATGAAATAATTTTGCACATCATTGACCTTGACATGACATTTAGAAACAAGCACTGCGTGAATTTGTCAACACTTAGCCACTTACCCGATATGGGGAATTACACACTGAAGTTATGGTTCCTTTATAGAACTTTTTAAAAAGTAAAATTATTAAAAAAAGTTTTGGAAATTCAGTAGTCCAATCAAAGTATAATTCGCGAGGCTGCGCATATGTCGTCTAATATGTGTGTAGACTGACCGCGCGTAAATTGCCCACTGGCCTCTGCAGGCATGCGAGCGTGGTCGACGCTCGCGGCGCGCGGAGAATGATGGAGTGGGAAAAAAACTGGTTTTAGGAACGCGAGCGAGTGAGACAAAAGTACAGGCGCGATCAGGTGATTTGGTCGGCTGGTAAACGATATTAAAATGACTTCTGTTTTATTTGTTTACGTTTTATCAATTATGAACTAACAACGTTACATCCTTCATCGCCCTTTGTGTTCCGGGGCCACGGTATCTCTTTTGAACAGTCCCGCAACCCTGGCAGGCATAGGCCCTTGCTGACCCCTTCCTATTGCTGACTCTCTTTGAGGCGCGCGTGGAACACGAACGCGCCGTCGACACGGCCTGTCGTCATGAGACGGAAAGACGGCGAGCTAGCTAATAGCCCACCGTCCACAGGCCCGCGCCTACGGTGACCGGGGCCACGTGGTGGCCCCCGGCCACGACGCAGGCGCACGAGGCATATCGCCTTCAGATCCCATGGCAGCAATCCGGCAAGGAGGTTCGCCGCCTCGCGGGCGATCGTGCGATACCCACGGGCCAGCCTTACGGCTACCACCTTTTGGGGCGCGTTCAGGTATTGGGTGGCACGCAGCCTCAAGGAACGTGCCCACACCGGGGCCCCGTAATGGGCCATGGACCACACGACTCCCGCGTAGAGCCTCCGGCAGGTGGTGTTTGGCCCCCCTAGGTTAGGCAGGAGCCGCCTGAAGGCAGCCCCAGTCCGTTCCAGTTTGGGGGCCCCCGGGACACCGCGCGGGAGACACCTCTCTTGACATTGCCAACGCCTTCAACTCCATGCGCTGGAGCTGCATAAGGGAGGCACTTCGGTATCACCGGGTGCCGACCTACCTTCGTCGTGTGGTCGGGGATTATCTGACGGATAGAGCCGTCATCTCACCCCGGTCGCAGCGGAGAATGAAACCGGCGAGAGATGTCGTGCGGTGTTCCGCAGGGATCGGTTCTAGGGCCGTCCTTGTGGAACATCGGGTACGACTAGGTGGCTAGCGGTGTCAGCGTAGTTTGCTACGCTGACGACACGCTGGTGCTGGCACAGGGGAGTTCGCACGAGGCGGCGGCCGAAGCTATGACATGCGGGGTTGCGATAGTCGTTGAAAAGATCCGGCAACTGGGTCTCGAGGTGGCATGTGCTTTCATGGGCCTTGGAATGCGCAACCGACGGGATCTTACTCACCGTAGGTGGGGTATCCATCGGCGTCGAGTCGACTTTGAAGTACCTAGGACTCGTCCTCGACAGCCGGTGGAACTTCGTGGACCACATCCGACGTTTGGCCCCCAAACTGGAATGGACTGGGGCTGCCTTCAAGCGGCTCCTGCCCAACCTAGGGGGGCCAAACGCCCCCTACCGGAGGCTCTACGCGGGAGTCGTGCGGTTCATGGCCCTTTACGGGGCCCCGGTGTGGGCGCGTTCCTTGAGCCTGCGTGCCGTCCACTACCTGAACGCGCCCCAAAATGTGGTAGCCGTAAGGCTGGCTTGAGAGACGCCACGGCGTCCTCACCTTCCACCTGACCCAGGTCCTCACCGGACACGGTTGTTTCGGGAGGTTCCTGCAACGAATCGGGCGGAAGGAAACGCCCGGGTGTTTGCACTGCGAGGATCCGGCCCCGGCCACCGTAGGCGCGGGCCTGTGGACGGTGGGCTATGGGCTAGCTCGCCGCCTTTCCGTCTCATGACGACAGGCCGTGTCGACGGCGCGTTCGTGTTCCACGCGCGCCTCAAAGAGAGTCAGCAATAGGAAGGGGTCAGCAAGGGCCGATGCCTGCCGGGGTTGCGGGACTGATCAAAAGAGATACCGTGGCCCCGGAACACAAAGGGCGATGAAAGAACATGGATGGGTTTTAGTCAGTAAAAGTCTGACACTCCCTTCTGCTCCGCCCAGAGCGGGAGGAGTCATTTGATGATTTCCCATCCGAAAAAAAAGGGGCAGATGAACAGTTGGGTCGGCGAATCGTTCGCCGGTGAAAGGTTCTATCGATGAAATTTTCAAAAGTGAATCGTTCTGTCGGCGAAACGTTCGCCGTTGAAACGTTCTGTCGGTGAAATAATGAAAAGTGAATCGTTCTGTCGGTGAATTGTTCAACGGCGAAACGAATGTCGGAGAAATGTTTCAGAATCGTTTTCTCAGAGTGACATTGGGATCCTGGGAGGAAATTCTATTATTCCCTGTTGAAGCAGAGCATGCTGGAATGTTCTCATTGTTCCTTCTTGGTGTTTTGGCTGTGCAAGCAGGACACTTCCATATTTTCTTGCAGTCAGAAAGTCGTTTTTCGGGGATGTTAGCACATTCTAGGTCGTAGTTTTGGCCACATTCGTTGCAAACTATATATGTTTTATTGGCTATATCCTGGTGACATCCTTCGCACCTTAATACAAATGTTTTGTTTTCCATGTTTGGTTTTAAAGTAACTTGTGCTGCCATCTGTTCCTCGTTATAGTTAGTAGAAGTGTATTTATTTGGCAATAGATGGCGCTGGGTAATCGATGGTACACAGAGTTTACTTCGATAGATAGATAGATGGCATTATGAGTTCGGTATTGACACAAGTCTTTGTAATGTTAGCACAATTTTAAATTTCCAACTGTTATTTGTTTTTTGTTTGAATGTTCTTTTTAGCACTTACGGCCTTTGGTGTTATCCTGGAGCACTAAGTGTTCTCAAATTAAGTTAGAAAACGCTGCGTACTAATTGAAATCACTTCGTAATGTTTATTTTCTTCTGCACACTTTGGTTTTGTACACTTTTCTCGTAATTGTTTTAGACGTAATGTTTTTGTTGGACAACGATATCACAGCACTATCAGACACTTTACTTTGTTTTTACACTGTTTTCGGGTCGAATACGTTGGTTTTACATAATATAAAGATATAAAATTGTGGAGCTGATGTTTACTTGACACATTCAGTGTTGCCCACCTAATATGTAATCCTTTATAGCACAGATGGTACAGAAAACGTCTTTGCATGGATTCCATACGGTGCTGTTGTATTCAAGGAGTGGGCGAACTATTGCGTTATATAAATATGAATTGTAGTTGACGCTTTAGAAAATTCCCTGCTATTGCGCAAGACAAATCCAAGCACTTTGAACCCTTTTGAGGTAATATTTAGTATGCTTATCAAATTTCAGTTTTTTGTCTAACACAATTCCCAGGTCACGAACTTCCTCTACCTTTTGTAGTGTTTGCTGGTGCAGTGTGTAATTGTGAGATTGCACTATTTTATTGAGAGAGAATTGCATACAATAACATTTTGAAACATTAAGCGACATTCTGTTTACCCTACACCAATCCGCCATTCTATCGAGATCAGCTTATAACAGTGCGACATCTAAGTCTGTCACTATTGGTATCATGATTTTGACGTCATCAGCAAACAGGTAGAAACTACAGTGTTTGAAACATACCGTAATGTCATTAATAAAGATGTTAAAGAGGACAGGGCCCAAGTGCGAGCCCTGCGGGACTCCTGAAGTTGCTGGAAAGGTGTCAGAATGGTGACCGTTGATTACCACTTTAGAATTTCTAATAACGAGGTAAGAATGGAACCATTTAAGCAATGTTCCCCCAATTCCGAATTGATTCAGTTTTTTAATAAGAATATTGTGGTCAACCTTGTCAAATGCCTTACTAAAATCTGTGTATATAGTGTCTACCGGGATTCTTTTATCAAGAGACTGATATGGCTGAGACATAACACATTAGGTTTGTAGAGGTTGACCTTGAATTGATGAAACCGTGTTGGTGGTTTGTAATACTCTGTTTAACATGGGCATTTAGGCTTTTGGTGACTAACTTTTCAAGTATTTTGCCGAATATGTTTAAAATAGAGATGGGTCGATAGTTGGATACTAGTTGCTTGTCTCCAGATTTGAAAATAGGGACTTCCAAAGCTTCTTTCCACTTCTCAGGAAATACGCCGTCCACCATTGACTTATTAAAAATAAGTTTAAGAGGTATAGTTAGTGCTTTTGCACATCTTTTTATAAATACTGAGGGAATACCGTCACTTCCAGAACCCTTACGCTCATCCAAGTCTCTCAGGGATCGGAATATTTCCTCAGCGCCAAATTCTAGTCTACAGAATCCGGACGAGGCAAGACAGCTATCAACGTGGTTGGACGCATTAATATTCGATGAGGTATTGTAGACTTGTGCAAAGTTCTCGGCAAACAGTTTACAGATTTCGTGTCCGCTTGATGCTGTCCTGTTCTCGTGACACATTTCTGCTGGGTAAGTACTCTTGTTAGGGTTCCGTACCCAAAGGGTAAAAACGGAACCCTATTACTAAGACTTCGCTGTCTGTCCGTCTGTCTGTCCGTCTGTCCGTCTGTCTGTCACCAGGCTGTATCTCATGAACCGTGACAGCTAGACAGTTGAAATTTTCACAGATGATGTATTTCTGTTGCCGCTATAACAACAAATACTAAAAACAGAATAAAATTAATATTTAAGGGGGGCTCCCATACAACAAACGTGATTTTTTTGCCGTTTTGTCTAATGTATAGATAATGGTACGGAACCCTTCGTGCGCGAGTCCGACTCGCACTTGGGCGGTTTTTTTTTAATTCTTGTTCTTAATAAATGTCCAGAACATTTTTGGGTCCTTTGCAAGTGCTTCTTCCATTCTGACCATTTAGTTTTTGTAACAAACTTCCATAAGCCTACTACATCTTGCACGCAGTGTATCAAATGAAACGATGTCTAGAGGATTCTTGTATTTGTTAATTTTAATTCTATTTTTTTTTTTCCTTTCAGTAAACGTCTAAGTTCTCGAGAATACCACTGTGGATATTTATTGGCCAATAATAAGAAGTCGTATAGTCGATAAGGGTTTCGTTTTAACATAAAATTCGCATTTACGAACGTAAAAGCAGAAAATATAACACATAGTTTTAATCTCTTTATTATTTTAATCCAGATACATTCAAATCAAATCTATCATAATGATGCCAAATGGAGGAAAAAGAAAAAAAAACGGAGGAAAATTTTATTTTTGCTAATGCTATCACTATCTCTACGTGTTATGTTTTACCGCTGATTATAAAATAGATAAAACAATCATTCAGTATAAAATACATGACTGTCTTCAACCTGGGCTCAGTAAGTTCTTCAGTATCTTAGAGTTGGATCATGCGTATCGTCATCCTCTTAGCTCTTTTGGGCTCTGCCCTTGGTAAGTGTGTTTGTTACAATAAATAATAAATAAATAAATAAATATTGCTGGACATTACACACAGCGCCATCTAGTGCCACACTAAGCAACGAGGCTTGTGTCGTGGACACCAGATAGTTGATATACTACATAGATACTTTTTGTTTGTAAATACATACTTATTATACATATAAACATCCATGACTCGGAAACAAATGTCCATGCTCATCACACAAACATTTGCTCCGACCGGGATTCGAACCCGGGACCCTAAGAACGTAAGGCAGCCTCACTACCGCTGCGCCAATCGGGCCGTCGAAACACACACAAGCTTTTATTCAACTTGCAATATTTGTATTTTTTTTTGTTACAAGCATAGAGACTTACAATGTTTGTTTAGGTCAAATCTTGCAAAACAGAATTTTAAAACAGTCATCCCTAACTGATTAAGCTGAAATTTTGCATACATGTTTAGTTTGGATGACAATGGTGTCGATTCTGTTGTGCACAAACTCAATTTAGGCTATTGCTATAATTTACTAAAAGGCAGTGCGAGAAAACGATGGCTATAGCTATGAACTAAGTTAGAGATGTCAAACTACTTTATGCCTTGCGCTTCACCGTGTTTTTAGTCGACATGTTTTTACGTGCACCCTTCATTCGTATAGAAATATAAGTTCCAACTTTTGACAGTTCTAAATTACGTCCGCCTCTTTCTCGTTTAATTAGAGAGAAAAAGATAGCAATAGCCTAAAATAAAGTTTAGTTTGTGCACAACAGAATCGACACCAATGGTAGCTAAGTGAAGTCATTCTAAATCCAATATTGCAAACTACCAAAGATGTCGGACTAGTTATTTTTTATGCACCCCAATGATAATTATGGATAACAATTAAAAGGACTTGCTTAGAAGAACTCGAAAAAAATGACGTTACACCTATACGTATATTTCAGAGCTTGTTTAATAATAGTACATTTTGATACAAGTGGAGAAAGTTTGTTATTGCATTCGAGGTGGAAATAACACCCGATCCGTAGGCGAGGGTGGTATTGAGCCGAGAACTGCAATAACAAACTTTCTCCACTTGTATCAAAATGTACTATAATGTACCTATTGCTAGCTCATTTCATGCAACTTCGTATTTAAATAGATAATTTCAACTTGTACGTTTTTTTAATAAATAAAACTTTCACTCAAATATAACTAAATAGCGAAAAGCCAAAAAAAATAAACCTCATTCTTTTAGTCTATGACCGATCGCTATTGTTAGATGCGCGTGCATAGAAAAACTGATTATTTTTTCCCACCATCGTGAAAAAGTTGACTACCTGAAAACTCCAAGGACAAAAATACCTATTATGTACTAAATAAAATGATTTTTTAGTATTATTTTATTCACAAGTGTGTTGAAAAACGTCGTATGATACACGTGTGTATTGATGATTACCGTCCTCAATCGCGCCTCTGCGGTAATCACCAACATTACACACTTGTACCATAATGTACTAATGCCGTAAAGACGCGTAGGGCTTTGCCGAAATTAAAAAAAAAACATTCACCTCAGACTATAGGCATTGCACCAATTTGGACTAAGTATAGGTATAGTTATCTGCGGCAATTTTTATTCCCGCACACGTGCGGGAAAATTGAAAAAAACGCACGCGTGTGAAATAAATTGCATGTTGTACCTAATCGTAGCGCGTTATGGACCAGTTTTCGAGGAAGTGTATTGAAAAATATATTATTCAATCATTTCATTGATAAGAAACATGATTTGACCAACTAACATGTAACACAAAACTATTTATTTTCAAGCTGTGCCCAAGAGCGGCAGTAGTGTAAACCGTATCGTTGGGGGCTCCGCTACTACCGTTGAGACGTACCTGTACATGTCCAATATGCAATACATCTTTGATGGAGTCTGGTGGCGCCACGTATGTGGAGGATCTCTGCTCACCTCGACCGCGGTGCTCTCCGCCGCACACTGCTTCTAGTAAGTAAAGTCTTACTAAAATTACTTAATCTAACTAAATATACTATTACTTATTTTTTTTATTTTGTTTTCCCTTTTTTTTTTTATCTACCAAAGTAGTCATAATTTCTATTATTGTTTACAGTGGTGACCAAGATTCGGATTATCGTGTAGTACTCGGCAGCTCGTATTCAAACAGCGGTGGCTCCGTTCACTATATCAGACAGATTATCATGTACCCGGAGTACGATCACGCCGCATACAACAATGACGTGGCAATGGTCCGCCTCATCAACCCAGCTGTGTTCTCCAGTAGAGTCCAGGTCGCTAGAATTCCTGGACCCAACTATATTATTGCTGATGGCGCCAATGTTACGTTCGTAGGATGGGGCAGACTCTTGGTACGTATCAATTATGTGTTTAATTAAACCAATACTGTGACTCTACTAAGGATTCATTGAAAAAACCACAGAAAATGTAATACTAACGATAAAATAAAAAAATAAATAAATTGTTTTTGTTTTTCAGGCAGATGAGCCGCAATCTTCGGATGAGCTCATGCACGTTGACGTCAATATCATCAACCAGGAGCTGTGTGCGGAGCGTTATGCTTACCTGAATGCGACCGACCACGATTACGAGGATATACCTGACGTCACTAGTGGCATGATATGCGCCAATGTCTTGGATCAGGGTGGAAAGGGTTCTTGCACAGGAGACTCTGGCGGTCCCCTCGCTCACTTTGGCGATATTGTCGTCGGAGTAACTTCCTGGAACTACGATTGCGGTGATCCCTTCTACCCTAGTGTCTCTGCCCGTGTTTCACATTTTAGCAACTGGATTGTTGCAAACGCAAACTAAAGACATTGTACCATTTATAAACCATCCAATAATTTTTGAATAAAAACTGTTTATTACGCAATGAATGTGTATCTTATCTGCATGTGTATCTTATGGCATACCCTTGTCACCCGATCCCTATGCTCTTCTTTATACATATATTAATACATCATATTAACTATATAATATAAAAGAAATTGCATTTTCTTTTCGTTAGGAAGGTGGACCCATTAAGGTTCCCTGTAGCTGGCAAAATCTTGGTGCGCCGAAATTTATTTGGATTCAAGAAAGCACAAGCTACATCAATGTGATCTATACTGATATTTATATCATTTGCCAATGAAAACAAAATTCGCATAGTAGAGTGTCTAACCACTGGGGAAAAAGTCTCATTATATTCGACCCCATGTCTCTGTGTAAACCCCCTGGCAACTAATCGCGCTTTATTTTCCAGAAGCATCATGTTTACGCTTAAATACCCATTTGGAATTAATAACATTTTTCCCTATAGGGCGACTCACAATCTTCCATACTTCATTCGCAATTAACGAGTCATACTCACTCTGCATCGCTGCACGCCACTCGGTGGCTTCCGAACAAGAGATAGCCTGAGAACTAGATGGTTCCTCAATATAACCGACATACATTGAAATGTCATAATCACGATACCTTAATGGCGGAATTGAACGAGTACTTCGTACAGGGCGGGTATTAGCCTCAGCCCGGGGTACCTCTGTACTTGTCTCTCCTTCCCCTCGAACAGACGTGTCCGGCGATGACGAAGTCACAGACTCGTGGCTCGCCGAGGATGAGTCTGCACAGCGGGACTCATCCTCACTGCCTGTGCAGTAATGCTCCTCGTCTGTGGCATCTGAAATTTGAGAACCATCACTTAATTTCAACGAATTGGTTCTGTCACTAGTCTTATTCTCATTACTACATTCATTTAAATTCATTTGACTAGAATTTATTTCATTAGAATTATTTAAATTATCATTATTATTTATAACCAATTCATTGCTCTTGTCAAAACAATTATTCTGTAAAATAATTTCATTATAATTAAAGTCATCATTATCCATTCCATTTACATTCCCATTATAAAACCTATCTTCTAAAAATAAATGCAACATTCCTTGACAACACAATTTTTCTAGGATTCATTGGATCTGATCTATACCCTTTACAGGTCTCACTGTACCCCACAAAAATATACTTTTTACTCTTAGCATCAAGTTTACCACGCTTATGCTTAGGCTCCAAAGAATAAGCGATGCAACCAAAAACCCTCAAGTGGCTCAGATCAACCCTAGATCCCGACCCTGTGCTCAGGAATCTGTCCAGACAAAGCCGAAGTAGGGGACCTATTTTTCAAATAAATTGCGGTATTTACCGCCTCTTCCCAATAAGGCTTACTAAGACCTGATTCCTGCAGCATGCAACGCGCTTTTTCACTGGGCCGAGTAAGGAACTGTAGTCTGATGTACAATACCTTCTTTAATTAAGAATCCAGAAAACCTATGATTGACATACTCGCCACCATTGTTCGAACGTAAGTATTTGATCTTCAATCCAGTTTGCCTCTCAACCATAGCCTTAAAAATAATAAACTTGGACATTACCTCGGATTTATACTTCATTAGGTATCCAAACGTTTTTCTTGTGTGATCATCTGTAAACGTAACTGTTGTATATGTGTGCGTGGCTGCGTCCACGGTCAGTATATGTACTCGCCTCGTCTACCAATAAATCAGTGTGCATTCAGCAGGCGGTTGTTTCACTTGTCACCGATACTCCTATACTTAACAGTAACCAAATACTTTGCACCCCCCAGCTGTAGCCACGCATTGGCCCGCAGACGTCCGAATGTACCAACTCCAATGGTCGCTCGGTACGCTTGCCCTCTCCTTTGGGAAACGGCTGTGTTGACAACTTCCCCTCAAGGCAGGGTATGCAGTCCTTCAAACTGTCCTGGGTATTATCCTGAAACATTACTCCAGACACATGACCTTTCCGAGTTCTCATACTTCTCAGACCTAAATGTCCCAACCTGCGATGCCATAGCTCAGTAGACACAGCTACTGCGGTACTCTCTGTCTTTTGCACACACAAAAGTTTGGAAGAATACACTTTATTGTGCAAAGGCTTTACAATGTTATAATTTAGTTTATAAATTCCATTCTCACACCCCACAAGAGCTATTCGGTTGCCAGAGACTTTACTATCATAAATGCTGCACCCACTACCATCAAATAAAACGGTAAGCCCATTTTCTATGAATTTACTTACTGACATTAAATTAGTGGCTATCTGTGGCACATACAAAACATTTTTAAGTTGTCTTACCTCATTTCCAAAGTTTACCATTAAATCTCCTACACCACTACATCTTAATTGTTTATTATTTGCTACAGCAACTGTAGTGTGTTTTTCATTACAATTATAGTCTTTATAATTCACCATATTGTCTTTACAATTTTTCTTATGAGATGTACAACCAGAGTCGATGAACCATGCATTATTTTGATGAGCAAACAAAGCCGAAGCGAAGCTTGTAGAGTCATTCTTCTTGTCATTCTTCATCTTGTAGCATTTGGCCTTGACATGACCAGGCTTATTGCAGTAATGACAGACCATAGTCTTCTTCTTAAAAGAGTTCTTCGAAATTAAAGCTTTGTTGTTGTTGTTCGAAGCACCATCACTTCTACGCAGTTCTTCTTGTAAAAGTCGAGTTCGTACAATCTCGCTGGTGAGATTATTGGTTAAACATACTGTTTCAAGATTAGAAACCAAGTATTCGAATTCTTGAGGTAGACCGCTCAATAAAATTTCTGCGACTTCAGCATCATCAGTCTTACGGCCAATATCCGAGAGCTGCTGTACGAGGGTCATGACATGACACCCTGTATGTATTCAGACATATTTGAAAACTGAGTATAATCAATTCTATGCAACTGTCTCAAAAGTAGCACACGCCGTAACAAGCCTTTATTTTCAAATATATCAGCTAAGTTTTTCCATGCACTTTTTGCTGTAGTAGCATTCCTGATATATTGATAAAGTGCCGGTTTGATGCTCAAAGCTATACGCGCCAAAGCACGCTGATCCTTCATCAGATCAGTCTCCGTGCCTTCGATTGCATTCCACAAGCCATCCATGGTAAGCAGCATTTTGATTGCAAATTTCCAATTCAAGTAATTTGATACTCCTTCCAATTTTTCTATAGACGATGACAAGCTATAGTTACCTTGCAAAGCAGCATTTCCATTGCTCGCTTCTTGATGACTAGGCGAGGCCATTTTGAAGTGTGCTTCAAACATGGATACGTGGTGGTGATTTTGCGTAGGTGGTGTGCCACCTACGCAAAATCACTACCACACCACAGCCAAGTAAAAATGAGGTTATGTTTAGCAGGCGTGCACGCGTTTTCACTTTTTCTGCTTATAACTTTTCTGGGCCCATAACCTGTTATTACGTACTAACTGAACAGAGTAGTTATCTGCACTGTGGAGCAAATATAAGACTTGGCCGTGCAATCCGTTACGGGCAGGCTGGGTGGCATGCGGTGAGATTAAAACAAGAGAATTTTCTGGTAACTATTCCTGTATTTCTTGATTAACAAGCAGTTCACGAATAGCGAGTCATCAATACATTTAGTCTTAAACTTAATTGGCATTAGGCACATACAAATGTGATTAGGATAAAGAAATTCAGAGAAAAACGTGTTCTCACCTAGACGACTTTTTGACAAGAGGAAGTTGACAGGTATTGTCTTTGTATAGATTGAAAACTATGCTCTATGCTACTATGCTACACTGCTAATTAAAGTAAAGCGTAGAACACACATGTTTCACCATCATGTAAACGATTTTTTCGTTAACATTGGTAAGCAACTGGCCCAGCAAATTCAACCCGACTTAGACCCTGACCCCCAACACCTAATTGGAAATCAATCTTCCGTATCTCATTCTTTTGTACTCCACGATACTGACTGTGATGAAGTAGATAGAATTCTAATGAGCTTAAAAACTGATAGTGCCCCCGGCTGGGATAAGGTAACTACAAAATTTCTTAAATATATAAAAATGGTAGCTGTTCCAATCTTAACTCATCTGACTAACCTGTGCTTTAATAAAGGCGTCTTTCCGGAAGGACTTAAAGGATCCATTATTACACCTGTACATAAGGGAGGGAACAGAAACGATGTCAACAACTACAGACCAATATCAGTCCTACCAGCAATTTCCAAAATTGTGGAAAAACTAATAAATAATAGACTCATTAAGTACCTAAGTAAATACGACTTACTGTCGCCTACACAATTTGGGTTCAGACAAGGTGTATCAACCGAGGATGCAGTAACCGCCGTAACATCGCTAGTAGCTGATACTATGGATAGTGGCAACAAATGTGTTACTGTCTTCTTGGACTTGAAAAAAGTGTTTGACACCGTCTCTGTTCCAACCCTTGTGAGTAAATTGGAAAAATACGGAATAAGAGGAACCCCACTTGCCCTTTTAAAAAACTATCTATGTAATAGGAGGCAGAGTGTTAGGATTGGAAAGTATACCAGTGACTATGCGGATGTCACTTACGGCGTACCGCAAGGAAGCGTATTGGGTCCAACTTTATTCTTAATTTATATCAACGATCTCTGCAATTTAAATATCAAAAACGCCAAAATTTTCTCATAAGCCGATGATACGGTTATTGTCTTTTCTGGTGCCTCTTGGGAAGATGAGTACAGAGCTCTTTGAGTACACAGCTGAAATAGGGATGGCTAGGATAGCCAAATGGTTGAAAAAAAATTTACTTACCTCGAATACCTGTAAAACAAATTTTGTGTGTTTCAGTATTAGTGCACGGACTGAACCGACGGATGATTTTAAAATTAAAATACATTATTGTGAGGACTTCAAAAATAAAAATTGTAATTGCCCAAAAATAAATAAAGTCAAACAAACCAAATATTTGGGGGTAGTAGTAGACCAGAGATTATCTTGGTATCCCCATATCGAACAAGTAACTGTGTTGGTTATTTAGTACACTGAGACACAAATTGTGCCAAAAAATATAATTAGTCGCAATAACACTACTAGAAATCTCCTTAATGAGATATACGTCGCTTTGGCTCAGTCTGTCTTAGTGTACTGTGTTCCTAACTGGGGAGGATCAGAAAAACTAAATTCTTAGAAGTAGAGCGTGCACAACGTGCCCTGATAAAAAATATGTATTTTAAGAAAATGAGATATCCCACAGATAGTCTTTATAACTTAAGCGAATTACTCTCAGTAAGAAAACTATACATAGTTCAAACTATACTAAAGAAACACAAGACCCTACCTTACGATGCTTCTAAACTAGCAAAACGAAGAAAGCATGCTGTTGCAGAAGTCCCCCAAACAAAAACTTTGGTTGCCTCCATGCAATTTAATACGCGGTCTGCTCGGTTATATAATAGAATAAATAAAGAAATATGTATATATAAAAAACAATATTATGAATGCAAAAAAAATATACTGAAATGGATCCAACCACTTACTTATAATGAAACCGAAGAGCTCTTGAAACCCACGACATAACCTATATTCTCACACAGGCACACAAAACAAACACATACACGCACACACTCACACACTCACACTCACAAAACTATACAAAAGTCAATTTTGTCTAATTACTTAAGATAAAATAATGTTATTAATATTTTTCTTTTTCTTTTTTTTGTTATGGAAGAGCGGAGTCTTCTAATACAGGCATTGTTTGCTTAAAAGAAGGCTCCAATCACAAACTAAGTGTGTATCTTGTTAAAGAAATAAAATATTTTGATTTTTTTTGAGCATGAGGATCGTTTGCTTCAAGATATAGCAAAGACGATATCAGGACAAGTGGAGCATTTCAAGCCCAAGCCGGGAGTGATATGAAAATTCGCCAGGCGGATTATTGCTGGACTGTCTGTAAAGATGTATGCATATGGAGTGAGAGGTAATTGTGTACAAACTTATAGAATCATACCTTAGCAATAGACAACAGCTCACAGAAGTAAGGAGGATAAATCCCACTACTAAAACAGAACAAGTATATGTTTCTGAAACTGGAACTGCTAAATTCGGCGTTCCCCAAGGGAGTATTATGGGTCCTTTATTCTTCCTTGTTTATATAAATGACATGTCTTCGGTAACAAAACATGACATTAGGTACACTATTTGCTGATGATAGCACTATTCTATTTGCTAATGATCATACGATTGATTTAGAATCTGACATTAACCAAACAATATTATTAATTATATACTGGCTTAAAACCAATAATTTAATGATTAACATTGACAAAACTAAAATAATGAATTTTAAAATACGAACTAGGCGTACGGGTACTTTAAAAATCCGTTACCTAGACAACGACATAGGAGAGACTGAAGTAACAAAATTTCTAAGGTTACATATTGACAATAAACTTAATTGGAAATTACACATTGACCATGTTTGCAAAAAGCTGGGACAGTTTTCATATGCACTTCATAGGTTAGGTAAAATAGCAAGTCAATCTACTTAACTAACAGCTTATAACGGATACGTAATCTCCACCCTCAGTTACGGTGTAATATTTTGGGGCAACAGTACAGACAAGAAGCGTTCTTTCACTGCTCAAAAACGTTGCATCAGAGCCATATTTAACTTACAGCAACCTGACTCATGTGAGCCATTTTAAAAAACATGAACCTATTATCATTACCATGTATCTATATATTTGAGACCGCAATATTTGTCAAGAATAACATTGAGCTGTATGAATACCACACACGTATACGGCGTAAGGACCAATTGCGCACAGTAGCTAGCAAGACGCGTTTAATGAATGAAAGTATCTTTTGTTTCACGCATCTTTAATAATATCCCGGGATCTAATATAATATTTCCAGAAATAACAAAATTTAAAAAGAATCTCCTTAATCTGCTAGTAAACAAATGCTACTACTCTATAAAAGACTTCCTATCAGACAAAACTAAATACAGTCTCCCTCAGTCATGACGCGTTCAGTAGCCCACTGATTTGTATCTACCGACCTGTCTGTAATGTTCTCTTTATTATATTCTCTGACATTTTAATAATTTAATCATTTGTATCAAAAATGTAATAATGTATGTAATTTGCATGTAATTAATTATTGTATGCCCAATGGGCGGGACATAGCTGATCACAATCTAATTATTTTAAGACCTGTATTATGTACCTACCTATGATCCACAATAAGGATATTGATTGATTGATTGAGATATTTTAGAAGTAGAGTTTATGAAAGCGAAACAAGCACCAAAAACTCCAAATTCATTCAATTTTTTCTACTAAACTGAAACTAATTTTGCAATATTATGAGTTTCATATTCTAGATGAACAAATTGATAAAAAAATCAACTTAACCTGAAGAATACTTTTTCAAAGTCAAAATTTGTAGACAAATCAGTGTAATAAATAGAACGAAAAATAGATGAACATTTGTAACCAATGAGTTTTAGTAGTTTTAGACTATTTATTTCAGTGTACGTAGACCAGTTGGGTCCACTCGACGTAGTGGATTGGCGCGGCTAGGAAGCATACTCTCTGGCCACGCCACCTATTTTGTTCAATTTCTCGCAAACCGTTATAGTACTCTTTTTTAAGGTTCCGTACCCGACGGCTAACGGTTACTAAGCCTCCACTGTCTGGCCGTCTGTGTGCCAGCGGGCAGTATCTCATGATCCGTAATAAGTCGACAATTGAAATTTTCACGGAATGTGTATTTCTGTAGCCGTTATTATACCAACAAATAATTTAAAAAAATAAAGGAGGCTCCTCTACCGAGAATCTGACTGTGCGAGTCTGACTATTAATTTAACTAAGTATTAATATGAAAATTAAACCAATCCCGTAACTCCGGACTTCACAGATATCACAAAATCTTAAATACTACTTCAGGCAAAAATGTGACAGGAGTCGAATGGTTTAATAAAATGGAAAATATATGTAGACACATCAAAAAAAGTTTGTGATCACTTTGAAAATTCGAAATCATTTTTGTTAGGTACGTTTATATAAAAAAAACTAGCGGACGTCACGTGGTTGGACCCGCGTAATTCCCGTTTCCGTGGTAGTACGGGGATACAATAGAGATCCTATGTTACTCAGAGTGAATGTAGCTTTCTAATGGTGAAAGAATTTTTGAAATCGACGCCGTAGTTTTTGAGTTTATTCATTACAAACATACACACAAAAATACAAATCTTTCCTCTTTATAATATTAGTGTAGAAGTGTAGATAAAAAATAGTTTTATATTTTAATTTCAAACAGGGTATTTCTATTAAAAAAAACCACAAAACAAAGATTTTTTCTTGATAAAGTTCAATTTAAAAAATTATATCAGCTTAATGCTAGTGATCACAAACTTTTTTTGATGTGTGTATACCTAAACCCAAACCGTAATTTCCCAAAATTAAACAGGTTTTCACATAAATAATTTTATTAATTATGTGAAGTATGCCAGAAAGCACCATCCAAAAACGACAAAAATTGTAAAAATCTTTTCCTCTATGAAACGGCAAGATTTTAAATAAAACAATCGGAGCAGTCTTTGGGGACTGCCGATAGAAGTGAAAACAAAAAGTACACAGGCCCCGCCCCAGTCGTAGCACTGGTTATGCCCCGCGCATGCCTATGTGCTGCTACGCCGTAGCGGATGCTACGAGTGCTACGAAGCGTGACCGCACGTTACGTTACGTGACGATGAGTTCAATGTTTTTCCTTCACCCAAAAAGTGCTCAACGCGCCTAAAGAAGTTTTCACTTCAAAAATTACATAACGTTAGGTTTCCATAACAAAAAAAATATTTTTGATAGGTAGGTACGTGTAAAGTAAGCATAGGCTCGGGACTGACTAACGAACTGCGGAGCCCCCCATAAGTGCATCCTTCAGTTAATAATGCACACTGTTTAAGATTGGAGATTCATTTTTATGAATGGTTTATTAAATAAAGACAACAGGAAAAAGGCAATCACAGATAATTTATTTTAAATCCTCAATAGATATGAAATATCTTACGATTTTGGGTTTCCTAAATGCACAAAAATAGTGATTATCTTTGAATTCGGTATAGATAAACATGATAAAGATATTAGTATATAATACAATAGTTTCATTCATCTAGCTCAGTACTCAGGTATCTTGAACTTGAAATATGCGTGTCATCATCCTCTTAGTCCTTCTGGGGTCCGCCCTTGGTAAGAACTATTCAAAATTTATATCGTTACTTACGGGATATCTGCCGTGATTTTATTTATTTTGAGTTCCCGATATTTCGACGCTGCAAGCGCCATGATCGCGGGTTGACTGGAGAATGCGGGTGGATGGAAAATAAATTGTTAAGAGCAGATAAATCTGTCTACCCTCTTTCTTTGTCTTTTGCTACGCGCGCTATTGGAACTCGACACTAAGAAACGACAAAACACACTCACAGTATCACCAGGTTTTGTGGAGTTATTATTATGTTGCGGGCTGCTACTTTTTGTCTTTTTTCTTTTTGTCTTTTTGTGTTTTGTCGTGACTTAGGTCCTAGAAATGGGCAAAAAAGTGACGTGAAAAAGTGATATTTCTCAATATTTTACAGCGGTCCCAAGGAGCCCGAACCGCATTGTCGGTGGGACCGAAACCAACGTGGAGACCTACCCCTACATGTCCAAAGTGCAGGTATCCACGTTTGGCATCTCGTGGAGTCAGTTCTGTGGAGGTTCTCTGATAACATCCACCGCGGTGCTATCCGCTGCACACTGCTACTTGTAAGTATAACAACACCCAGTAATCTATTTTATGGTTACATACTTACCTACCTATAAACTAAACCCAGAGCAGGAATTAACGCTTACTTACCCACTTTATCTCAATGGAACATTATTCCTTAAAAACCTTCTTCTTCTTTAAAATTAAGGTCACATAGTTACTTTTTTTTCCAAAGTAAAACCGCCAATTTACTCTGTTATTCTGTGTTTTGTATAAAAATGCCACAAACGAAGGCGTGGCCGGCAAATCAATGCACTACGCAGCCAACGCAAACGTGGCACGTCTCTCCGTAAACATCCTACAAAAGCAGTAGAATAACTGAGGTTTACTATTTTCTAATTGTTTACAGTGATGACTTTCGCTGGCGGTATCGTATAGTTCTGGGTACCTCGTTAGCAAGCAGCGGCGGCACCGTCCACACTATCAACCGCATTATCATGCACCCGCAATACGTTCTCGAGACCTTGGATAACGACATCGCAATCGTCCGTCTCAACAACCCCGCCGTGTTCTCAGACCGTATCCAGACCGCCAGAATTCCTGGTCCCAACTACAACCTGGATGACGGCGCACCTGTCACACACGTTGGATGGGGTCAACTCTATGTACGCATTCAATTTACTTTTAAGCTTTTCTGTTTTCGTGTGAATATTCTCTTGGATGTCATCAATATTATCAGGGCTGGCGGAAATGTCTTTCAGACTCTTAAAGAGTATTATAGCAAAATGTTCATCGAACTGCTTCTAGTCAAGGACACTCACGTATTTATTCATTTTACACCTCCCACCTCTGGGGCCATCACCTTGCGTCTATCTGCAGGTCATCCATGCTATAGACAAGGTGTAGTTGGCACAACTGAAAACCCTAAATAAGGAATCTTTAGCTACAGGTCAACCCTGAAATTGCGCAAAAACTATCTGCAATTCTCTGTATTTAGTAGCTGATTATTATTTCTCGATTTCGGGCTTTTCAGCACTATGTTGAATTTCGAGATTCGAAATTGTATTGAAATTGAATGAGTCGAGTTTTTACTTACTATTCTTATTTCTTTCAGACCGGGGGCCCCGGACCTGAGCAGCTCATGCACGTTCACGTCAATGTCATCAACCAGCAGCTGTGTACTAAGCGTTACGCTTACCTAAAGACTCAGCCGGGTTACGAGGACTATCCCCAAGTCACCAACAGCATGATATGCGCCGGTATTTTAGACGTCGGCGGCAAGGACGCTTGCGGAGGCGACTCTGGAGGGCCCCTCGCTCAGTTTGGAGATATCATCGTCGGTGTAACCTCCTGGGGCTTCGAATGCGCCGATCCCTTCTACCCTGGAGTCAGTGTTCGCGTTTCTCATTTTACCGACTGGATTGTTGCCAACGCAAGCTAAGTGAAGGCAAACCAATTTTTACAAGTCAACTCCACCAAAAAAGTGTTAACATGCTATACACATTTACGATCATGACATTATTAGATATAATAACAATCAAAGTCGAAAGACAACGAAATTGTAAACGGATTTGACCTGGAACGTATTTGTCAATGTATTTCAATAATTGAGGACTTTTGAATTTCGCAATATAAAAATAAAATATACACAAATAAAAATTATAATTTTAATCAATCTAATTGTGTTTAGATACGTCAGAAAATATGCCTTTCATGAAAGCAATCATGTTACAGCTCTACATCTTTGAAGGAACACCCTGGTAAATTACTTACATCAATAAATTTGTAGAATTTATTTTTTTCTTTTTATCATGTTACGTTTGCTAAGTTTAGGAATACATATTTATGCACGTGTTTGTTCAACTGCGAAACAGGACGTATAGCATAAATCAATAATTTATCTTGACATTGGTAATCTCCAACCGCATATTTACTAAAATATTCAAGAAATCATCTTAGCGCAACGATGGCAGAAATTTAAAATGAATGATATAAATGATGTCGAATTTTGGGCGAAACGCATCTTGGATGTAGAGACTTGCGGTACTGGCAAACATCATTATTGCAACCGAATTTATTCGTTAGCAATTAACAATCAGCTCAGTCAGATATTGTCAGCCTATCTGTTGAGCGAACAGTTGAAATAGCCTGTATAGAATTGGAGCAGTTTATTATATTAAGTGTGTATAGACCTCCTTCAGGGTTGTTTGATTGTTTTGAAAAGGTAATGGATGAAGTGTTGCATAAAATCTGTAGTTCTAAGAAGTCAATAATCATTTGTGGTGATTTCAATATTAATTTGTTAGAAAATTCATCTTTAATCCAAAAAGTGAAAATCGCCTGGAAACTTTAAAAACTAAACTTTTATCCAAACTACCACTTTTGTCAGATAATGATGATCCAAATCAACAATATAACGATTTTTTCAGTATGTATTGCACACAATTTGAAAACACATTTGTCCCTAAGACAATATACTGTAAATAGTAACGCTTCTTTCAACGACTGGGCCACCATTGGTATTCATAAGAGTCGAAAACGACTTTATGAGCTGTATGAAGAGCGGACTTATGTAAAAACTGTAGAATTTAATTTGTATGTTAAGAATTATTCAAAATTATTTTAAAAAGTTTTATTTATAGCTAAGTCACGTTACTTGAGTTCAAAAATTAAAAATAGTAGTAATGTGGTTAAAATGACATGGAACATTATTAATAGCGAAACGGGAAGGTCTTGCAACCGAAATAGTGACTACAGCCTTGCTATTGGCGATAATATTTTAAATTCAGATACTCAAGTTGCCACAGCCTTTGAAAATTTCTTCGCGGATATTCCCGTATCGACTACTAAATCGACTACTAAATCGCTAAACTCGTCACCTACTGCTGCCGAGTCTTTACTAAGGGAAAACATTTCAGTCTATGAATCTGAATTTAATTTTCAATATGTCACCTGTAAAGATATAATTAAAACTTTTCACACCATAAATGTTAAAAAGACCGCCGATCTATGGGGTCATTCTGTAGACGTTGCTAAATCCATTATAAACATTGTAGCTCCTTCATTAGCTGTAATATTTAACGATTGTATTGACCGTGGTGAGTTTCCTGATCTAATGAAATATAGTAAAATAATACCATTGTTTAAATCGGGTAGTACATCAGACCCCACTAATTATAGACCCATTTCAGTACTACCCACCTTTAGTAAAAATTTTGAAAAATTAATTTTGGCACAAATGCAAAGTTTTTTCAATAAACATAAGTTATTGCATAAAAAACAGTTCGGTTTCACAAGGGGTCGTTCAACTACTGATGCCGCGGTGTTGAACTTTTAGGACACATTTATAATGCCTGGGAGGATAAATGCGATGCTTTGGGCATTTTTTTGCGATTTATCTAAAGCTTTCGATTGCGTTCTTCATGAAACATTAATCAGGAAACTACACCACTACGGAATCCGTAACGCCTCTCTGGATCTTCTTATTTCATATTTGAGTAATAGGATTCAGAGAGTTGATGTTAACGGGAAGAGATCTCCCGGATCCGTAGTAAGAATGGGGGTACCCCAGGGCTCAATTCTTGGTCCATTTTTGTTTCTTATTTACATAAATGACTTGCCTCACCTCATAAAGGATAATCATGACATAGTATTGTTTGCAGACGACACTTCTCTTTTATTTAAACTCAAACGTCAGCAGTTAGATACGGATGATGTTAATAGCACCCTGGCAAAAGTCATTAATTGGTTTATTGTTAATAACCTACTCATAAATGAGAAAAAAACTAAATGTATTAAGTTTACGATACCCCATGTAAGACAAGTGGAAACTACTGTACTAATTAACGATGAAGAGTTGAAACCGGAAGATAGCACAGTGTTCCTAGGCATAACTTTGGATGCCAAGCTTCAGTGGGGCCCGCATATAGACAAATTGTCAAAAAAACTTAGCTCTGCAGCATACGCCGTTATAAGAATTCGTGAGTTAACTGATTTAGAGACAGCCCGTTTAGTTTACTTTAGTTATTTCCATAGCGTGATGTCGTACGGTATTCTCTTGTGGGGCAATGCCACCGATATTCAGACAATATTTGTTTTGCAAAAAAGGGCAATTCGTTCAATTTATAAATTAAGTCCCAGATACTCCCTCAGAGAAAAATTTAAAGAGATTAATGTTCTTACTGTCCCTTCTCAGTTTATTTATGAAAACCTTTTGTACGCACACAAAAATATTAATTTGTTTAAAAAATACAGTGATATCCACAACATAAATACGAGGAACAAACACAAATTTGTTGTTCCTGCAACGAGGCTCAAAAAAATAGGGGGTACGTTCAGATGCCAATGTATACGTTTTTACAATAAACTTCCGAGCCAAATTCAAGCACTAAGCCTAAATAAATTCAAATCGTTTATAAAACGGAAGCTGTGCCTGAAAGCCTACTATCATGTTAATCACTATCTCGAAGATAAAAAGGCTTGGGATTAAGCTGCTCCAATGAAATTTGCTCTTTGAATGTCGAAGCTTCGGACTTCGCTTGTTTATTATTTATTCCTTTCTTTTCCTTTTTTTTTATTTTTTCTTTTCCTTTTTTTATACACTCTGACATTTAATGTTTTGACATGTAGTTTATTATTTTTAATTTATTATTTTTTTATTATTTTATTTGACATTTACTGATTTGACATGAATACTTATTTTGTTAAGTATTTTACTTTTTTTTTATCATCATTGTGCCTTTTAATGATTTTTGTGATTTTTATTTACATTCTTTTTGAATAGAACTTGTTATGAATTTTATATGATTATTGTGAATGTGGGGACCATGTGGGTCACATTTATATTTTTTGTTTATTTTTTCCCACAACTGTCTGACAGTTTGAGTACTCTAAGCGACCTACCCAAATGTCCTTTCTTTGGTATTGTTCGTCGTTTCGTTGAGCTCCTTGAGTTATAAGTCGAGCTACACGTTAACTGACAAATGCTTGCACTGACTGGACAGGTCCACTCAAAACTGTATGGTTCTTTCTTCAAAAGACCATATCAGACACTAATCTGCATAGTCCTCATGTGAATTGAGCAAGATTGTCTGGACTTTAAAAGAGACTATGACCTCTGAGTTTGTTTCGGCTGTTTCTTCTCAGAGTAGTCAGGTACGAAACACCGGCCCCATCTAGTTTTAAAAAATGACGTGTAAAAGTGTTTGTAAAAACCTACTTGCAAAATAAACATCATTTATCATTTATCAAACAAAAGTTTGCGATTTTGTCGTTATTTCTGTCGAGACTGCCAGCCCAGGCCCAAAATTCAGATACGCGAACTTCACTTACTGATGCAGTCAGTAGATCATCAAGTGCGTTGGTGACAGAGCATGCGGTGTAGGATGGAAAGTAGGCTATTATGTTTAGGGAGACGCCGCATTTTGGTTTTTGGGTGGAGATAGAGACCGAATAAAATTAAATGTCCCACTGGTGTTTTGCAAGCATTCTCCAAGAAGACAACGACGTTTAAAGCCGATGAACTATAAGTAAAAAGCATATAGAGCTTATAAAAAGCATTTCTAAATCAGATACCGTTAATAGTTATTTATGCAACTGTTGTATAATGAGGGGTATTAAAACACGAATGTGGGTTTATCACACGAGGCGAAGCCGAGTGTGATAATAGTATCACATGAGTGTTTTAATACCTAATTATGTACAGTTGCATACAAGACTTTATCTACATCCATGAAATGAATCCTCCATAAAAGGTTCTGAAACCTTTTGTAGTGTTGTAAGAAGTCTATGTAAATTCATGGAAAGTTTAATTGCTGAGTATTTATTACAAAGAAACCATGTATAGGTAATAATATAATTATTTACATGTTGGATTGTACTATTATTAAAATGCACAAAGCTTGTATCACTCATTTCTGTAAACAACAAAGTACATAATGCAATACTAATATCCAAATATCGAACAAAAATGGCGGGAGACGACGTGAATTCGAATTAACTTAAGTTTTTTTTAAATTACGGCGCTGTGGTAGTGAATCGCACGTGCTAGACAATGTTCTTTTTTTAAAACGAGTTGCATAATGAAATTCAGTACAACATTATAACACCCGTTTGAGTGTTATAATGGTTATTATGACACTGGCTGTTTTAATGTTGGCCATAAGCTAACTGTTTCAGATACTTTTATAGAGGATTTATAGCATGGGTGTAGATAAAGTATCTTAAAGCACACATCGCGTGTCAAAGAGTAGTTTACATTATGATGATATCTATGTGCAAAACGAACATATTTACGAACGATGCATAGAATTGAACTGACCTAGCATGATAGACCCAAAATGGCCTAAATATCTGAAGAAGAGTCGATAAGACTCGATAAAAGAAGAACGATGACGACTTCCATTTAGGCATACACAACATCAAGCCTGTAATTCCAGAACGATTGTTCGCTAGTTATGTGGAAGTCCCATGTAATAGGGGCGAGCCTATTGCCGTCATCCGGGCACAACTCCAGACTTCGTGGCTGCTACTGAAAAGTTCCTGATGGGAAAACCCAATAGCACTTTGCCCGACCCAGGTATCGAACCCAGGAGCTCATTGAATGCTCAGCAGCCGCGCTTGCAACCACCTAGACCAATGAAGCATTTAGATAGTCCGGGTTGCATAGCATTGGCATACGAGGCCTTATTCATAGTCTCTTCAAGAGTTACTTAATAGACCGAAAAATCTGTGTGAAAATAGGATCACCTATTAGTGCTTATGAGGTAATGTCTACGGAGTTCCGCAGGATAGCGTTCTTGGCCCAACGCTCTTCCTAATCTACATCAATGACTTGTGCACTCTTACTAACATTTAATATTAACATCTAATAATGATGATACAGCCATTGTACCACACGGGAAGAACTGAGCCCAGGTAAAAAATAATGCTGAAGAATCCCTGAAAATAGTCACGGAATGGCTTCAAAAAAATCTCCTTACCCTGAACCTAAAAAAACCTAACTTCATTCCGTTTTCTATTCATGCTTGCACGAAACTCCCAAGCATATTCTCAATTAGAGCTCACATCAACCTGGACAGGGACACTGCAACTTGCTCTTGTATAGCGCTCCCCTCAGTAACATCGGTAAATATTTGGGCATAATAATCGATGATGGGCTGAAATGGAACAAGCATATATAGAGTCAACAAAGTCAGTAAAACGATCCATCTATGTAATACATTAAGGCATTCTAGTGACTTAGAGACCCTTAAAATATTCTAGCTTGGGGTGGATCGGCCAAAACAAAGTTCCTTGAGCTGGAGCGTGCGCAAAGGGCGGTACTTAAGGTTATATTGCAATAAGCTTTTTCGCTATCCAACTTTACCTTTACACCGAGCTCAAACTTTTAACCGTGAGACAGTTATTTATACCTACTCAGAACCACTCTTTGGAAACAGCCAAGTTCCTCTTCTAGACTCAAACAAACGTGGCCAAAAAATAGTTTGCCCAATTCCTGGTCATAAAACTGCCTTCGCCAGAAGACAGTAGTATGTGCTGAGCTCTCTTGTCTTCAGAAATATCAGTAAGACCAGCCAAATAGCAGGGTTTAGCAAACACTAAGCTAAGACTAACAACCAATACATGTCATGGTAATAGGCTTATCCCCAATAAATTGAACTTAACATACCTAAACCTGTCGAAATCTGGGTGTATTGTACACATCTACGTACCCCCTCAGAGCATACTGGCGTGATGTTACGTCATGATGTTGTATAAACAATAAACATCCGACCGATTCCAACAATCACTGCAGATTTGCCGTCTGTTTTTGAAGAGTTCCATTGTTTATCTCCGATCAGCATCAGATCTTCACCAAATTGAGATGGGACCACACGTGAAGCACCAGCTTTCAAATAAAAAAAGAATCATCTAAATCGGTTGACCCAGTCGAAAGTTCTGAGGTAACAAACACAAAAAAAAATACAGTCGAATTGAGAACCTCCTCTTTTTGGAAGTCAGTTGAAAAAGATAAAAATCGTAATAATCTTTTCCCTATGAAACGGCAAGATTTTAAATAAAAATTACATAACGTTAGGTTTCGATAACAAAAAAAGATATTTTTGATAGATACGAGTATGTGTAAAGTAAGCATATATATGCTCGGGACTGACTAACGAACTGCGGAGCCCCGATAAGTGCGTCCTTCAGTTTATAATGCACACTGTTTGAGATTGGAGATTAATTTTTATGAATGGTTAGGTATCTAAAGACAACAGGAAAAAGGCAATTACAGATAATTTATTTTAAATCCTCAATAGATATGAAATATCTTACGATTTTGGGTTTTCTAACTGCACAAAAATAGTAATTATCTTTGAATTCGGTATAGATAAACATGACAAAGATATTAGTATATAATACAATAGTTTCCTTCATCTAGCTCAGTACTCAGGCGTCTTGAACTAGAACTATGCGTGTCATCATCCTCTTAGTCCTAATGGGGTCCGCCCTTGGTAAGACCGATTCAGTTCAGTATTTGAGACATGTCCTATGAACTTTTTATGAATAGTTATTTGAAATTGTTAAACTTAATTAGTTTAGATTACACGACCGTGTCCTGTGGTCGGATCATTGGTAATCATTGGTAACGGACGCATGTTTGCTATTGGATGGAGATGTACATCGGAATTGTGACTTCTCTTACCTACAGAACTGCAAGTCATTGTCCCGAAGACAGATGAATTCAGAATACTTAGGTCCTAGAAATGGGCAAAAAAGTGACGTGAAAAAGTGATACTTCTCAATATTTTTACAGCGGTCTCAAGGAGCCCGAACCGCATTGTTGGTGGGACCGAAACCAACGTGGAGACCTACCCCTACATGTCCAAGCCGCAAGTATCCACGTTTGGCATCTCGTGGAGCCAGTTCTGTGGAGGTTCTCTGATAACATCCACCGCGGTGCTATCCGCTGCACACTGCTTCATGTAAGTATGACAACACCCAATAATCTATTTTATGGTTACATACTGACCTATAAACTAAAACCTAGATCAGGAAATAACGCTTACTTACCCACTTTATCTCAAGGGAACGTTATTCCTTAAAAATCTTCTTCTTTAAAATTAAGGACACACCGTAACTTTTTTTACCATTTACTTTAAGTAAAACCGCTAATTTACTCTGCTAAGCTGTGTTTTGTATAAAAATGGTATAAACGACCTATGCAGCCAACGTAAACGTGGCACGTCTCTCCGTAAACATCCTATAAAGCAGTAGAATAACTGAGGTTTACTATTTTCTAATTGTTTACAGTGATGACATTCGCTGGCGGTATCGTATAGTTCTGGGTACTTCGTTGGCAAGCAGCGGCGGCACCGTCCACACTATCAACCGCATTATCATGCACCCGCAGTACGTTCTCGAGACCTTGGATAACGACGTCGCAATCGTCCGTCTCAACAACCCCGCCGTGTTCTCAGACCGTATCCAGACCGCCAGAATCCCTGGTCCCAACTACAACCTGGATGACGGCGCTCCTGTCACACACGTTGGATGGGGTCAACTCTATGTACGCATTCAATTTACTTTAAAGCTTTTCTGTTTTCGTGTGAATATTCTCTTAGATGAATCATGAATCTTATCAGGGCTGGCGGAAACGACTTTCAGACTCTTATAGAGTAATATAGCAAAATGTTCATCGAACTGCTTCTAGTCAAGGACACTCACTCACTCACACACTCACTTTTTCATTTTACACCTCCCACCTCTGGGGCCATCACCTTGCGTCTATCTGCAGGTCATGCATGCTATAGACAAGGTGTAGTTGGCACAAATGAAAACCCTGGATAAGGAATAATTATGGGCATCTTTAGCTACAGGCCAACCCTGAAATCGCGTAAAAACTATCTGCAATTCTCTGTATTTAGTAGCTGATTATTATTTCGCGATTGCGGGCTTTTTAGCACTATTTTGAACTTCGAAATTTGAAATTGTATTGAAATTTAATGAGTCGAGTTTTTACTTACGGGTGCTAATTAAACAAGCTTCTTTTTAATATCATTATTCGCCTCCAAAAATGTATGTTGCCTTCTAAATTACTAAGTCAGCCACAATTAACGAGCATCTAAATATTACTATTTTAGCCACTAGTTATCTTCTATGTAAACCACTCTAAATACAACTCAGCATGATGGTTATTTTTTAGCATCTATATTTGTAACATACATTCTAACAGTAAACTTCTAAAATACTATTAAATGACATCAAAAAATATATTTATTTAGCTTCAAATTTTTTAACTCAGTACGTTTAAAATGTAACTCATCCCATATTAATTGATCGTCAAAATTTTGCTAAAAATGTCATCAAAATTACTTAATGGTCACCAGAAATTGAACTGTTATGCCCTTGCATCCGAGTCGAGGGAGACCCGGTCGACGGAGCCCCGCTTCGCGGGGCTCCTACTTCTGAATGGTTTATAAAAAAATAACCACGAAGAGTATGGCGGGGTCTATTCGCTCGCTTCGCTCGCTCATTCGACCCCGCCATACCCTTCTAACCTAATCTATCCGTGTCGGGGTGCCCCAAGTTGGCCTAGGCAAAACTAGTTTGTCATCAACCACCTCATTAAAATGTGGTGTTCAATTTACTAAATTTGGTGATCAATTGATATTTTAGGTGATAGATGTTAGTGGTCACAAAGTTATTTTTGGTGGTCATTATATTTTCCCCCAAAATAAAAGACTTTATTTACACGTGATCAACTCAACTCGTCGTTACATGAATGGCGCTCTCTGATTGGTGCAAATGGCCGGTCGCTGTCGTCTCGCGTACTCGCGCCAAATCATACAGTGGCTATTTTCACGATAAAAGAATAATATGATCTATCATTTTACATGCTAAGTTATAATAAATGATGCTTTCTGTAGAAGCTTGAATTATATTTTTTTGAGGATATTACGTTGAAGCTGTAAAACGTAAAATGGTGACGAGATGTAACATCCGTGGCCGAGTTAGTAAATTAGGTGGCAATGTATAAATAAGAAGGACAAGTCACAATAATTGATGATCTTTACTTGACGCTTTCTATAGAATATTTAGTTGGCATTGTAAAAAAGACGAATTAGTTTATTAGAGGCTACGTCACGTTCCCGTTGCTTAGTTATAAAATTAGAAGTTTAATCACGTGTCCAATCAATAATTTTGTGGCTAGACTTATAATTTCCCTTTACTTACTACTCTTATTTCTTTCAGACCTGGGGCCCCGGACCTGAGCAGCTCATGCACGTTAACGTCAATGTCATCAACCAGCAGCTGTGTACTGAGCGTTACGCTTACCTAAAGACTCAGCCGGGTCACGAGAACCATCCCCAAGTCACCAATAGCATGATATGCGCCGGTATCTTAGACGTCGGTGGCAAGGACGCTTGCGGAGGCGACTCTGGTGGGCCCCTCGCTCAGTTTGGAGATATTATCGTCGGTATAACCTCCTGGGGCTTCGAATGCGCCGATCCCTTCTACCCTGGAGTCAATGTTCGCGTTTCTCATTTTACCGACTGGATTGTTGCTAACGCAAGCTAAGTGGAGACAAACCAATTTTTACAAGTCTACACCACCAAAAAAGTGTTTACATGTTATAAACATTTACGATCATGACATTATTAGATATAATAACAATCAAACGTCAAAGTCGAAAGATGCCATAAATACATGCAATCATACATGCAATTGTTGGTCACAATATTATTTCAGCTTACTGCACTTTCACTTTTTTTTCTTGTGGTCCCAAAATACCACTCAAAAATATTTAGGGGGAATCCGGGACCTCGGTCCCGGTCCCAAAAGCACCCCGACCCCAAAATTGTAAACGGATTTGAACTGGAACGTATTTGTATTGACAAAAAAGTTCTTAAATTATTATTGAAATACATTGGTATTTCAATAATTGAGAACTTTTGAATTTCGCAATATAAAAACAAAATATACGCAAATAAAATTATAATTTTAATCAATCTAACTATGTCTAGGTACGTCAGAAAGTGTGTCTTTCATGAAAGCAATCATGTTGGTACCAGCTCTACATCTTTGAAGACATACCCTGGTAAATTACTTACATAGGTAAATTTATAGAGGGCTATTTTACGTTTGCTAAGTTTAGGAATAGATATTTATGCTCGTGTTTGTTCAACTGCGAAACAGATTCGTATAGCATATACTGATATAATTTAATCAATAATATAACTTGACATTGGTAATCTCCAAACGAATATTTACTAAAATATTCAAGAAATCATCTTAGCGCAACGATGGCAGATATTTATTTATATATTGCTCTCATGTGTCATGATTTCTTGTTCTGGAATTTTATTTATTTCGATTGGCAACACAGCCAACCGCCATGCCGTTTGAATAACGGTATGGCGGGAAAAATGAGAGACGAGCCACACACTTGGGATCGTGGAGGCAGTTCAAGAACGGCAGTCGACCTAGTAAGAGGTCCCAACTAATAGGTTAAAATATTAAAGTTTGCACTGCTTATAATATGAAGTTATACTGATTGTATTATTGAGATATTTATGTCTGATATTAGTAAAAGTAATTTATTGAATAAAAGTGGTTTTATTATACACACATCACACATTTTACAATATTACTGTCGGTTTTTGTACATGAACCCTGTCAGAGCACAGCAAAGCACAATGCTGGTTTGCTGTTGAGTTTATGAACATTACAGTCATTAATATAATAAATAAATTGAGTCAAAACTTATCAATACCACAATAGATTACGTTTCATTTAAAAATATGTCTAAAAGTCGTTATAATGTCCAGTAAGCAGTAATAAACACCATACAATAATACACATCATAAATATAAGTCAGATTGAATGGAATAAAATAATAACAATATTATGGAATAGGTACCTAATAATTACAACCATGTCATGTCAATATCGCAACTGATTAAACTAAATTATGGATTTACAATAAAAGATAAAAATGTCACTGAACTAAACAATATTTATGTCTTGATCAGACTGGATCTCACAGCAAAAATCGTTATATTCGTAAATTGTGTAGGTAACACCTATAAAGTTTTATAAATCCGTCATGAATTGGTCTACCGTGTAATAACATTTCTCTATTAAAAGTAATCTTAGTTAATTATAGAATGAATTTGTATTCTCATCTTTTATGTATTTTGGTAAATTATTATAAATAACTGACCCGCGCAACTTCGTCTGCGTCACATGAGAGAGAGAGAGAAAGAGAGTTAGAGAGAGTGTGAGTCAACCTTAAAAGATAAACATATTACCTATGCTATCGCGGATTTTTTAGATCGTTTTAAGAGCAACAATTCCCTCATACATGATTGTTGCGTAACTTTAAAGGTTTATGCAGCGCTCGCAACGGAAGGTTTCAAATGAAAAAATAACCCTCCTTTTGGGCTTCGCCGCAGTCGGAAAAAATGTCCTGTTTTTGCAACATTTATAACTTTTATATTATAACATATTAAGTACATTATTTTAGCGATTAATACAAATATATCGATTTTTGCATTAATCGCTAAAATAATCTACCTACTTATGTTTTTTCAAATAAGGGTTTGCCTCGACAGCCTTACGTCTTCATCCATAGATAGTCGATGACAGTCATACTTCAGCTAGGTCGAAAGTTCTCATCAAAGGTGCAGGATATTACCTAATAGTCGAGTGCAATTAGACAATAAGGTGGAACAAAGTTTATAGTGGTCGGATTTCATGGGACTTTTTTTATTGAGTTCCTAGAGGGGTGGAGAAGAAAGTTAAAAAAAAAATATCGCTGCTTTTTTTTTTTTTAATGAACAAATAAACAGACTAAATTAGCATTTAATGGATGCACACAGGTCACACTATTATGCTACAATATGAATTCATCGAATTTGAAGTTAGTCATAAATGAAAAAAAAAATATTTCAAAGAAAATTTAAAAAAAAAAAAGTCGCGAGCGGCGAAAATATTTTTTTTTAACTTTCTTCTCCACTCTTCTAGGAACTCAATAAACAAAAGTCCAATGAAAATCCGCCCACTATAAACCTCGTTCCACCTTTTGAGTATTTTTTGGCTAATTGCACTCGACTATAAACCAAACACGATTTTTCAATTTTAAATGGGACTAACTTTGAGATATACCTACGCTTTTCACGTTACGCAACACATCATACAACCACACAACAATCATATAAAAAAATACGCGTCGAATTGTTAACTTCCTCCTTTTTGTTTTGTCGGTTAAAAAACCAAACTCGTGGCAACTGTGGCCCTACTCTCTATAACGTTTCGTCCGTATATTCGTATCTATCCGTCTCTCTCGCGTGCGTTCATCTGCAAACGTGCACGAGAGTGACGGATAGCTCCGAAAATGCCGACGAAACATTAGAGAGTGGCGCCGCTGACACAGGTGAAGGTCATTCTTTCACGGAAAATCTTAACGCCGCGATTCAGAAAATGGAGTGAAATGAACAACGCCATCTATCGACCCAGATGTTAAATTGCTAAAATATAATGAATTTTCAAAGCAGCATCATGTAGACTAATCTAGAGTGCCTTAGGCTATAATAACTTTTTTTTAAAGCCGGTCAATCGATCTAAAAGTTATCTGGTGAGCACGTTTTTAGTCATTATTCCATTCTAGTACAATATATAGATGTCGCTGCATCTTACATTTGATGATTAGTTCTTCTTGAACACTTTAAATTCATATATCTTTTGATAGACTTAACCGATTACGATGAAACAAAAACTAAATAATTCCTCAAGATACGCACAATTTTTATGTATAAAAGTTATCTACATTGGTTTCGTAAATTTTACGTGATGTTTGATCATCGAAACAGACAAACAGACAAAATTTTAAAAAATGCTGGAAATGAGTTCTGTTGGTTATCGTTTCACACGCTGGCAATTTTCTTTTTCAAAATATTTTCGATGTACAAAAATGATTTTTCTACAGATTTATTATATGTATAGAAGATAGATAAGATATAGATTGTTGCAATTCTATAGAAAATTCAAATGAATTATATGAATGATGTCGAATTTTGGGCGAAATGCATCTTGGATGCTAGCAAGCATCATTATTGCAACCGAATTTATTCGTTAGTAATTAGCAATCAGAAGTTTGCCATTTATCTCTGTCAAGACTGCCAGCTCAGGCCCAAAATCCAGCTACGCGAACTTCGCTTACTGATGCAGTCAGTAGATTATCAAGTGCGTTGGTGACAGAGCATGCGGTGTAGGATGGAAGGTGGGCCATTATCTTTGGGGAGACGCCGCATTTTGGGTTTTTTGGTGGACAAAGAGACCGAAAAAAATTAAATGTCCCACTGGTGTTCTGCCTGCATTCTCCAAGACGACGACGACGTTTTAAAGCAGATGAACAATAAGTGAAAAGCAACAAAAAACATCACGCCTGTAGGAAATCCCCGAAGGATTGTTCGCCAGTTATGTTAAAGTCCCATGTTATAGGGGCCCTATTGCCGTCATCCGGGCACAACTCCAGACTCCGTGGCTTCTACTGAAAAGTTCCTGATGGGAAAACCAAATAGCACTTTGCCCAACCCAGGTATCGAACCCAGGAAAGCTCAGCAGCCGCGCTTGCAACCACCTACACCAACGAGGCATTAGTTTAGGAAAAATATGTAAAAGGTGGAAATACCTGTGATGATGTGGCTGCGGTCGATTTGCGGCCCCGGTCGGCTAATTTCGTGAGTCTAATTCTTGCTTAACCTACACTAGGTAATGACTATATGAATAAAGGATGGTCTCATGACATTGGTTAACTGATGCCGCTGAGTGTAGTGGCTTTGATTGTAGAAGATATGCCTGTGTGGGAGCTACTCTGTATCATACGGAGTCGTGACCTACTGACCCATAGTCTTAGTTTTAGTTTTATCCTAACCCAGCTTTTAACTTAGACTTATGTAATGTTTATTGTTTTAGTTGACAAAGATTCCGCGAGAACCTGCTGTCAACAAATTGGTTTGCAGTTTTGCAGATGTTATACTTAGTAAAACTTTGTAATAGTATCTATGGATTAAACAAATAAAAAGAGAAACCTACATCCTATTTACGTGGGATTTTTGTCAATATAAAATTGAATTATCTTTGAATTAGGTAGATACTTAATAAAGATAGCAGTAAGTATTTAATACGAAGCTATCGGCCACCCGGCACAGTATCCGGGTATCTGTTTTGAAACATGCGTGGCATTTATTTATTTATTTGCTAACATGTAAAACACTGAATAATAGGCATGCATTCAAATTTCATGACACAGTATTAAGACATGCACCCTGTAAGGGCACTGCAAATATTTTATAAGTATATCAAATTATTAAATGATATAATATAATAGAATATTGTTTCAAATTATTACAATTATATTGCATTAAAATTGTTTATATTACAAATATTATATTACATTATTATTCAATACATTAATCAATCATTTATTTATTATTTTAAAATAAATCATTAGTATCAGTTCGTTCAATCATTTTTGTCATAGGTTTATGTAATCTCTTCTAATCTATTATTATTTTACATAGCTGACCCGCGCAACTTCGTCACATGAGAGAGAGAGGGTTACAGAGAGTGTGAACCTTAAAAGATAGACATTATGCTATCGCGGATTTTTTTTTACTTTTTATGAGGAACAATATTCCCTCAAACATGATTGTTGCGTAACTTTAACTCTCAAAAGAAATTTTCCCTGTTTTTGCTACATTTATCATTGATACTCCGCTCCTACATTAGTGTATATCGGACTTCTCTTTCTCGAAGACAAACAAAAAAAAATACGCGTCGAATTGTGAACTTCCTCTTGTTGAAACTAAATTTGAGGCAACTGACACGTGCGAGGGGTCGGAAAATCTTATAACCGTGATTCAGAAAATGGAGTAAAATTAACAACTATCGACCAAGATGTTAAACTGCTAAAATATAATGCATGGTCAAATCAAATCAATCAAATCATGACATGTAAATTTTCAGCACATTTTTAGTCAATAGTACCATTTTAGTACAATAGATGTCACTGCATCTTACATTTGATGATTAGTTCTTCTTGAATACTTTAAATTCATATATCTTTTGATAGAATTAACCGATTACGATGAAACAAAAACTAAATAATACCTCAAGATACGCACAATTTTTATGCATAAAAGTTATTTACATTGCTTGCGTAAATTTTACGTGATGCTTGATCATCGAAACAGACAAAAATTCCAAAAATGCTGGAAATGTGTTCTGTTGGTTATCCTTTCATACCCTGGCAATTTTTTTTCGAAATATTTTCGATGTACAAAAACGATTTTTCTACAGATTTATTATATGTAATAATAATAAATATAATACTAGCTGACCCGTGCAACTTCGTCTGCGTCACATGAGAGAGAGGGTTAGAGAGAGTATGACTGAACCTTAAAAGATAGACATTATCCTATCGTGTTTAGTTTTTTTTAACTTTATAAGAGGTACAATTCCAGCATACATGATTGTTGCGTAACTTTAACCGTTTGTACATCGCTCGCAACGGAATCTCTCAAAATAAATACTTTTTCCCCGTTTTTGCAATATTTATCATTGATGCTTCGCTCCTATTAGTTGTAGCGTGATTTTAGATAACCTTATAGCCTTCCTCGATAAATGAACTATCCAACACTAAACTTTATTTTTTTAATTCGAACCAGTAGTTTCTGAAATTAGTGCATTCAACCAACCAAACAAACAAACTCTTGAGCTTCATTATATTAGTATAGATTCAAGTCTGTAACAATTTAATTTCTCCGATATATTTGCATTAATTACTAACATAATCTACTTGTGTTTTTCCAAATAAGGGCTTGCCTCTTCTTTCAATAATGATTGTTGTTGTGATAGTGATGGCGATTGTGATCATGATGATTGTGATTAAGATTATAATGGTTGTGATTACGATGATAATGATTGCGATAATGATGATTTTGATTGTGATGGTGATTGTGAAGGTGATTGTGATGGTGATTGTGATGGTGATTGTGAATGTGATAGTGATGGGTGATTGTGTTGATATTGGTGATTGTGATAGTGATTGTGGTAATGATTGTGATAGTGATTGTGGTAGTGATTGTGATAGTGATTGTGATTGTGATAGTGATTGTGATAGTGATTGTGATAGTGATTGTGATAGTGATTGTGATAGTGATTGTGATAGTGATTGTGATAGTGATTGTGATAGTGATTGTGATAGTGATTGTGATAGTGATTGTGATAGTGATTGTGATAGTGATGATTGTAATAGTGATTGTGATAGTGATAGTGATTGTGATAGTGATTGTGATTGTGATTGTGATTGTGATTGTGATTGTGATTGTGGTTGTGGTAGTGATGGTGGTTGTGATACTGATGGTGATTTTGATGATAATAATAAATTGTGATGATTATGAAATTTGGCACATATATAGTTTGTAACCTGGATTAACATGTAGGACACTATTTATCTCTTTAGTATGATTCAGTGGGACAGTTACCTAACTTCACGCGGGCAAAGCCGCAGGCAACAGCTAGTATGTTATAAAACGTCGTATGGCATACGTGCGCTTTGATAATTACAGCCTCTGCTTTATTATTTATTTGCGATATTGCTAGCCCTCGCCTACGGCTCGGGCTAGCAATATCGCCTCTGCTGTAATTTTCAACTTACCGCACTTATATCATAATGTACTATTACTATGCTGTTTCCGCACAGACACAATTAATAATGAGACAAAACGATATCATGTTTAACTTTAGATGTACCATGTCCAAACAGTGGAGTAATAGCCCCCCGAAATTTGTATGGAAAATATGTTGCGCAGTTCAACCTCCTTTTTTAGGGTTCCGTAGTCAACTAGGAACCCTTATAGTTTCGCCATGTCTGTCCGTCCATCCATCCTCGCTTAATCTCTGTGACCGTTAGCACTAGAAAGCTGAAATTTAGTACCAATATGTATATCAATCACGCCGACAAAGTGGTAAAATAAAAATTGGAAAAAATGTTTTATTAGGGTAGCCCCCCTATATGTAAAGTGGGAAGTGATTTTTTTTTTAATTTCAACCCTAACGTGTGATATATTGTTGGAAAGGTATTTAAAAATGAATAGGGGTTTCCTAAAATCATTTATTGATAATGTCAATAATTTCGGAAATAATCGCTCCAAAAGTAAAAAACAATGTGTCCCCCCCCTCTAACTTTTGAACCATAAGTTTAGAAAATATGAAAAAAATCTGAAAAGTAGAACTTTATAAGGACTTTCTAGGAAAATCATTTTGAACTTGATGGAAACAACAGTTTTTGTACAAAAAAGACAAAAAGTTGTACAAAATAATTTCTGGAAAATTATTTTGTACAACTTTTTCGTCTGATTCTTTAAACTCATAAGTGGGAACACTTATTGTGATGGACGGGAAACTACGGAACCCTACACTGAGCGTGGCCCGACACGCTCTTGGCCGGTTTTTTTTAAAAGCGTCGGTAATAGGTATATCTCAAAGTTGGTCCCATTTAAAATTGAAAAATCGTGTTTGGGCTCATTTCCTGCACCTTTGAATGAGAACTTTAAACCTATCTAGAGTATGATAAAATCGTCAGATTTTTAGAGAAACAAATACTTATAAGTACCACTGCATATTTCCTATATTTGTGCAGACTCTCTGCACAAATGTAGGAAATATACAGATGTCCCCGATTTGCTAAAAAAAGTCCCTGTTTCTCTGCCTACCAAAAAGATAGATTTCATAGAAATAATGGCGATACACTACAGAGAAATGATGATTAAGCACAACTACGTCAAAGGTCTCTACCATGGATCTAACCACGTCAGAAACTACCAGGGGAGCAGCTTGGTGGCTAACAGGAAATGAGCTAATGATCTTCAAACACCAAATTATAGCTAAGAACCATCTCGATCAGGTGACACAAAATCGATCCATTCGTTTGGGGGCTACGATGTCACAGACAGACACGCATCACAGATACACTCGTTCAACTTATAACACCCCTGGTTGCGCGAAGGGCTAAATTAGTGGACTGTATTTTGCGATGCGGAATAAAAAGCCTGACAAACGCTTGGTGATAGGTGATTCGAGTTGCAGTGGGTGTGGGACAATAGAAAACAACCCGAAATAATAAGGGAAGGAACCACAAACCTTTTACGGGAGCCACGTGCTCCTCGTCGCTCGTGCACCGGTTCACTTTCCAGGTTCAGGGGCAGGAGGGCTTCAAATTACTGTCTCACACGTTAAACAATAACACAGACGGTTGATTAAAAGTCTTAATATATTATATATGCGAAAATGCGGTGATTCCAAAGTTATCAATATTTTCAAGTGGAATGGGCAGACGCCATTGCGCACGCGATGCGATTCGATCCGGAAGTGGTTTCGCGACAAAATTACGAGCGAAATCTTCTTATTCACTCGCGAGGTATGTGCGGAAGGGAGATGGATACAGGAAGTAGCGAATGTCAATCAATTTTTGAATGTTGGCGCAACCAATCCCTCTTTTTTGTTGGGGGTTAAAAATGTTTAGGTTTTAGACCTATTCCGAACAAGCTCCTTCTCAAAAAGTCTTTTTTTTTTTTTGGATAGTTGGTTTTCACAAATTCTATTTTTAATTTCCGGGAACCACGATATAAGCCTTAGATTAGTTATCAATTGTATACAATTGTATGAGTAGATATGTTATCGACAGTTTATTGTACAAAAGTCAAACTTCTATAAAACAGATAGGTGAAAATAACTAAGCTACTTACGATTTGGGGATTCCTAAATACAATTACGATTATCATCGAATTATAGGCATACTTGACAAATATATATTACTTTATCAGATATAATGCATAAATTACGAAGCTATCGTCCAGATAGCTCAGTCTTTTTGGTGTCTTGAACTTGAACTATGCGTGTTATCATCTTCTTAGCCCTTTTGGGAGCCGCCTTTGGTAAGACAATATTCAGTTTAGTTTTAAGTCTTTACTATGAACCTTTTAATTAATTTATTCTTTAAGTGGTAGGTCCTCGTTGCCAAGGAATATCTCAGGAACCACCATTCAGATTTGAAAAATTCTTATAACATTTTATAGCCTTATTTTACTGTGGCTGTTTCATTAAATATAACCTCTTTATAGCGGTCCCTAGAAATGCGAGTCGCATCGTTGGTGGCTCTACTACCACCATCGAGACCTATCCGTACATGTCCAACATGCAGTTTACGCAGAACACCGTCGTCTGGGGTCAAGCCTGTGGAGGATCTCTGATCACCTCCACCGCGGTGCTCTCCGCTGCACACTGCTTCCAGTAAGTAAAGAAACACCCAAGATAATATACTCACAAATATATCAGACGCAATAATGAAAGCTTTTGTAAGCAAAATGTACAGACCGGTCCATGCTGCGGAGATCCTAATAACTTGGAGAGGCGTCGCCGTCGTGGATAGTCGCGATCCTCAGCAGTTAGGGAACGAGGAAGAAGCAGAAACGGAATATAACCACATTGAGCTCTTGATTTTAACATTTTGATTTTAATACCTTACCTTACCTAAATTATTTATTAATTGCAGCGGCGACTCACAATGGCAATGGCGTGTAGTTCTCGGCAGCTCGCTGGCACACAGCGGCGGCCGGGTTCACATTATCAACAGAATTGTCATGCACCCGCTATACATTCACTCCACCATTAACAACGACGTCGCCGTCGTTCGCCTCAACGCCCCGGCCGTGTTCTCCAGCACCCTGCAGACTGCAAGCATCCCTAGTGCCAATTACAATCTTCCTGACGGAGCTACAGTCACACACATTGGATGGGGCGCACTCTGGGTACTTTTTTTTTGTATCCATAAACTTTTCAGTGTATCGAGGCCAGTTGACCATTGAAATTGAACTAATTGCACTGACCATTCTATATTATTATTGATTGTTATTTTCAGTACGAGGGCCGCGGTTCCGAGCAGCTCAGGCATGTTCACGTCAACATCATCAACCAACAGCTGTGTGCCCAGCGTTACGCTTACCTGAAGACTCAGCCCGGTTACCAGAACTGGCCTGATATCACCCAAGGCATGATGTGCTCCGGTATTTTGAACCAGGGCGGGAGGGACGCTTGCCAGGGAGACTCTGGTGGTCCTCTCGCTCAAAGCGGAAATATCGTCATCGGTGTAACCTCCTGGGGCTTCCAATGCGCAGATTCTTTCTACCCTGGAGTCAGTGCCCGCGTATCTCATTATAGCAACTGGATTGTCGCAAATGTAAGATAAAGACAGAATATTTTTTATCTTAACATTAATAATCTCATAAAATGTAAGGTTTTGGTGGTTGTTAAAATGTTATTGATTTTAGGAACTTAATAGTATAATAAAAATAAATGGTCTTAAAAGTAGATACCTAGGTTATCTTTATACGAACAAAGTGCAAATTACGAATATTTGTTTCTTAACACGTGTACGTCACTAGACAATAGGATCTAAGTTTTTCTGCGACATTTAGATAATTTTAACATCATTAAACTATTGATAAAGCTATGAAGTTTAAATTTGCTATGAATTGTTTTTAAAAGTAATTAAACAATCAAAAGGTCGATTATACTAATACTTATCTCATTAAATTTATTAACACATTTATTTTATTTTATAGATTATACTAATACTTATATCATTAAATTTATTATCACATTTCTTTATAGATTCTAGGCTAAGATTAATTCCGTAATTTTGTGATAGGTACCTAAGCAAATGTTTTTTTTTTTTTTTTGTATTTTACATAAATAAATAAATATATTTTTACCGGTAACCCTGCATTTTTATTTTATTTGCTAGTGGCTAAAGCTGACAGACTGGTGTTTGCTATCAGTTTAAATATTGACAGCCTGTATTCCCCCTAAGGTAGGCAAAGGTGTACCATCTTCTTCTTTGCGTTTCGATAAACTCAAATAATACCCGACGAGTATGTTGTCACCTGCACCGTTCTGTCGTTGGCTTTGTTTAAATCCTGGAAGGTGCCTGCGTGTCTGAGCAAGATGAGCAAGAAAGGCGGTGAGGCATATCCTGCACCCAGGCGTCGGGGGCCACCACGTGGCCCCCGGCCACCCTACGGTACGGTACGCGCCTACGCGCGGGCCTGTGGACGGTGGGCTATGGGCTAGCTCGCCGTCCGTCCGTCTCATGACGACAGGCCGTGTCGACGGCGCGTCGTGTTCCACGCGCGCCTCAAAGAGAGACAGCAAAAAGGAGGGGGTCCGCAAAGACCGATGCCTGCCGGGGTTGCGAGACTGTTTGAAAGAGATACCAAGGCCCCGGAACACAAAGGGCGATGAAGGAAAATGGATGGGTTTTAGTCAGTAAAAGTCTGACACTCCCTCCTGCTCTGCCCAGAGCGGGAGGAGTCATTTGATGATTTCACACCCGAAAAAAAAATGCATATCCTGCAGAGGGGCTCCACACTGACATGACACGATGATACCCCATTTGGCTAGATGACTTCTACAGCGGCCAACCTGGGCCCGTAAACGGTTACCATAGTACGGTAGGTGTACCATAGTATACGTATACCCACATTTCGACAGCTGTTTTTTGTGTAAGTCCCATATAAAAGAGGGAAAGCCTATTGCCATCAACCGGGCACAAATCCAAATTCTGGGCTAAGTACTAAAAAATTGTAATGGAAAAACCTACATACCAATGATCCAATCAATATTCTCCAATATTGATTGGATCATGCGATGTAAAATTTTGATAAATAAATAATTGTTTTCTTTCTGATACCGTCCCAAATGGGCCGTAGACATGTGGGACCAGTTGATGAACGACTCAATACGAAATATGTTTGGTTGACCGTACTTTCCCAAGACATAAATTTGTTTTGTTTTCTTGTGGTTCCAAAATACCACTAAAAAATATTTAGGGGGAATCCGGGACCGTGGTCCTGGTCCCGAAAGCCCCCCGACCCACGTTGAAAATGATGATGGATTGTTTATTATTATGAAAAATCTGCGACATATATATATAAGTATATATATATATATATATATATAAATAATGCTGCACGAGCGTTAACCGGGGCTATGCCGATTGTGCTGTGTACGGCAGAAATTTTATCAGACAATGCCTAATGCCCGTTTTCACCGACACTAAGTGACACCTAACTGAAACCCTAATTCCTGTTTTCACCAATACCAGGTTACATCTAACTAACTGCCTAATGGCCGTTTTCACCGACACTAAGTGACACCTAACTGAATGCCTAATTCCTGTTTTCACCAATACCAGGTTACACCTAACTAACTGCCTAATGTCCGTTTTCATCAACACTAAGTGTCACCTAACTGTATGCCTAATTCCTGTTTTCACCAATACCAGGTTACATCTAACTAACTGCCTAATGTCCGTTTTCATCAACACTAAGTGTCACCTAAGTTAATGCCCGTTTTCACCAAAGGTAAGTAACAGCTAACTCAATACGTCACGGCCTAATAATTCTTGTTTCCAGATGATTTCCGAGAGCTGGCTGATGGTCTGTGAGGACTGAGGGACCACACTTTAAGGGCTGTAGTTTTTAAAATATTTGACTACAAATTCCCAGATTTGTTCTACAATTGTTTTAAGACTTACTACATGCTTACTACTGACTCAATCCTACTATTATTATTTGCGAAATACCAGTATGGTCCCTCAGTTCACACGCACATTCAGAAACGTGTACAAAGATAAAATGTTGCTGGGTTACTCCCCATTATTGTTAAAGCAATTTTGACTTTTTTTTTCTATAGGTAGATGCCTACTAACTCTATTCAGCGCTCTATTACATTTTGTTGACTGCGTGAGCAAAAGAACTGCCTATCCAATTATTTACGGCACTTGTGGCACTTGTAGCTCATGCTTGGTTACTTGATTATGAAAAATATCTTTTATGTTAACCCTATCAAACAAGAGCTACTGCTGAGCATGATGGCCTGGGTTCAATACCCAGGTTGGGTTAAGGTTGTTTCTTCATCACCAGCCACGGCGTATGGACTGGATCCGGGCCCATTTGATGGCAATATGTTTGCTAGGTACGATTAAAAAAATAAAAATTGCCTTTATTCCCTATAATTTACGGTTCTATATTCTTAAAATAGCTTAACCTATTAAGGGGTGAATGAAGGCCTCCTCCATCTGTTTCCATCTGTATCTATCTTGGGCTGTTCTGGTCCACTCTATCCTTGCCAGTGCGACGATATCGTCTCACCATCGTTGCAATGGTCTGCCGCGGCGCCTGCTTCCGTTTCGTGGATACCAGTGCAGGACGCGCTCGCACCACGACGTTTCAAATGGAATAACTTAAACATAACTGGTTCAATGTGGTATTCTATTAGGTACAGCTCTAGGCTGCCTAACCCTTCGAGGATTACAAGCCATGGTGTTATGTTAAAATCGATGACGTGGTTCCTTCTTTAGGTCAATCAATTTTCTCTGCCTGTTGTTGTTGCATTCTTTGAATTGGGAAAGGAAATCCTCCTACATTCCACCGCCTAGAGAAGTAGTGGGTAGGATTTATTTATTTATTTACTAAGGTTCACCTACAGCACATACATACACTTACATAAACTAAATCATATGGTAATAGCCTAATATATATGCCAATTACAGGTAAACACAACATTGACAGCAAAGACGCCAGATTACTGCTTAATTACTAACTTAACTCTAGGTGTACAATTGATTATGATAAGAAAATGGGATATAAATGTTACTAAGAAATAAAAATTAAAACAGAGTAATTCATTCATTAACAGTAAAATAAATTTTGACTACGTTCCATTGGTGTGTAGGGAGGCCAAGATTCTTGATTTAAACTTCACCTTACGGTCATTAAAGCGCCCTACGGGTCCAATATAATAATGGGTTCAGGATGTTGATGGGGCTGCCCCGTTTCTGCAGTGCATCAGGTATGTTTGCACAAGCACACGTCGATGGCTTCCACGCCATAGTCAGACAGAAATCTGCCTCTTTGCTCTGCAAAGTGCGGGACAGCTGCAAATCCATCCTGAAGACCATAGCGGGGAGGTTGGATTCTCCTTTGTTAGGTGATGTTGTTCAAAGATGCATTTTGAACAACAGCCTTGTTGTCAAATAGATAATACGTATAAGTTTACTAACATAGGTATAAGTTATCTTTTTGTTTTTACTAACCCATATGGATGTTGCTTATCCGAATTAAAGATTATTTTATTTTATTTTATTTATTTTTTATTAAATATATCTGCTTCGGGTACGGACTTATTAAATGAATTAAGGTTGCCACACATCTTAACGAGTGGTGAGTTGAGGAGTGGTGAGGATTCCGAAATTCCCGTCCGGAGTATGTCGGAATCCTACCCACTAAAACCCAATGGTTCACTACCTTCATGAGTCGGAGAGACACAGAAATAAAGAAAAAAAAATAAGAACATTTATTTGCAAATTGAGCTATGGATACGCAAATAAAAAAAAATAAGCACGCGCAAGGAAAATATCTTCTGCTTCTTCTGGTGCCTCTTCAATAACTGAAAATTAGGCCATCAAATACGAATATTTCTCCTTCTCTTTTGCGAGGTGGAACGGCTCAGCAGCACTCGTTGTTCCGGTCCATTCGCGATTTTTTCTCAATCAAGACTTTTTTGCCCATCATTATCAGTTGATAATACGTCACATCTCTCGTGCTGAAAAACGTGTAAGCATGTTTTCTTTGTTTGACGGTGTGCATAAACATGCGATCCAGATCTATTCGTCTTAAGGCTGCAGTCTTGCAAAATTCACTCGCTGCGAATTATTTGCGCAACAAAGTATTTTTTTTTAAACAAACGGATGAAATAAAACGAAATATTATTATTGCACATAAGTAACCATATAATAGCTAGCTATTTTTTTTAAGTTCATTTACGTGGATTATGTTAGGTAAATCAAGCGTTAAATACAGGTCTTTCGTGCCCAACATCATTTCGAGTTGTGTTTGTGCGCTTAGTTTATGGCAATAAAGAATTAATTTACAAATCTGTTTAGCGCATAATGAGCTCAACATTCTCGTCTTCAAAATGCGCTGATTAGTTTTTTCTAATTATCTTTCATTTTCTTAATTCAGAGGTCACAATTTCATCAAAATTCTCTGTTTTTATCTCTTAATAAACGGGTTGTTTCACAAAATTATTTTGATGCCAAGAGTTCAATAAAGCAAATACAAAAAATAATTGCACATAAATCACCTTACTCTAACAATAATAATAATCTCAAAAGACCTACAAGAAATCCCTTGCATTTCTTGTTTATAAACTCTTTTTCTGTCTTTTGAGATTATGATTATTGTTAGAGTAAGGTGATTTAGGTGCAATTTTTTTTTGTATTTGCTTTATTCAACTCTTGGCATCAAAATAATTTAATTATTACATACTTACGATTCATAGTTTTTTTGTTTATTAAGAGATAAAAACAGAGAATTTTGAAGAAATTGTGACCTCTGAATTAAGAAAATGAAAGATAATTAGAAAAAACTAATCAGCGCATTTTGAAGACGAGAATGTTGAGCTCATTATGCGCTGAACAGATTTGTAAATTAATTCTTATTGCCATAAACTAAGCGCACAAACACAACTCGAAATGATGTTGGGCACGAAAGACCTGTATTTAACGCTTGATTTACCTAACATAATCCGTTTAAATGAACTTAAAAAAAATAATTAGCTATTACTTATATTATGGTTACTTATGTGCAATAATAATATTTCGTGTTATTTCATCCGCTTGTTTAAAAAAAAATATACTTTGTTGCGCAAATAATTCGCAGCGAGTGAATTTTGCAAGACTGCAGCCTTAAGACTTCGCCATTTGTGATTTTCTGAGTCATTACCCTCAGTGAACAACCCTTTTTCATTTCCCATACTCATCCCAGCAAGCATGCATGCCCAGTATGGGAACATTCTGCTCACGCCAACCTAGTGAATACAGCTCTAAATGAGACGTGCCGGATTATTAGTGGTTGCCTTAAACCGACCCCGTTACGAATGCTGTATCCACTAACTGGGATTGCGCCCCGAAAAGTTCGTAGGACCATAACCAGCCGCAACGAGGGGACGAAGCTACAAGCTGACTCACGCCATCCAATGCACAGTTACGTTCCAGTTCCCCAGAGGCCGAAAAGCCGTAAAAGCTTTTTTGGGTGCGTTGGCCCATCTAGTCCAGCTAATAGTAATGCCTCCACAGCGAGATGTGATCTCTGGCGGGAGCTGCTTAAGCCCCCTGACGGCTTCATCGAGCCGTCTGAAAGTCTTCCACCTGGGAATGCGTTGCCGTGGCTGACTTGGAAATCTCTGAATTGACTTCGAACCCAGGTCGGTCGAAGCAAAGACAATCCCTTGAGGGGCGGTTTATGGACGGCTCAGATTTCAAATGTGTATGCGGCGTGTCTCCACAGACAATGACCCATCTTCCATCTTGCGCCGCATGCCCTGACACCTGCACACTTGACGACCTTATGATTGCATCAACGAGCGGAGTTCGCATAGCTGAATTTTGGGCCAAACATATTTAATAAATATTTGCCATCGACACGCTAAGAAGAAGAAGTACTTTGTTTCAAAGTTTTGATTTCATTGGATTATAAGTACATAAATAAAATGGGTTTTTCTTAACGAAAAACGTGTGATTATCTTTATCACGACAGATAATACTTAGTATAAATTATGAAGCTATCATCTATCTAGGCTATTATAACGTTGAGTACCACGAACTACAACCATGCGCACCATCATCTTATTGGCCCTTTTGGGCTCCGCCCTTGGTAAGTATACTAACTTTTATTCGAGAGGCATTCAGCTTCCTATATTCCTTATTTATTAAGTATTTCTCTCTGACAAAGTTAACCGACAAAAACAAATGCAACGGAAAGCCTTTTTTCAAACTCATTTCTTTTTTTTTAATTAATGATAATTCGCACGGCTTAGAAAAACTAATTCAATCATAAAATAAAAATAATTATTACTTATTAAAATGTATATACTTACTTCTCCAATATTTTTATAGCGTTCTCTAGAAGCCCGAGTCGCATTGTCGGAGGCAGCCCTACCAACATTGAGACCTACCCGTACATGTCGAACATGCAGGGATCCTGGTCGGGCCTGTGGTGGAGCCAGGCTTGTGGGGGGTCTCTGATCACCTCCACCTCGGTGCTCTCAGCTGCACACTGCTTCTAGTAAGTACAACACAACACAAGCAATGTGAATTTCTAATTTGTATGATGTAATTAATATTTCGTTTTTTTTTTTTAATAATTACTATTACTGATATTTCTATAATTATTTATTATTAATGTGATACAATTATTATTATGTTAATATGCGGATAATGTAGTGAGCTGCAATATTGTTAATGTTATGTATTATCTTTACTCTGTTCCAACACATCATCATCTGCCTAGCCTTTTCCCAACTGTGTTGGGGTCGGCTTCCAGTTTTACCGGATGCAGCTGAATACCAGTATTTTACATGGAGCGACTGCCTATCTGACCTCCACAACCCAGTTAGTACCGGGTAATACGATACCCCTTGGTAAGACTGGTTGTCAGACTGTTCGGGCCACTGACTACCTAACGACTGTCCAACACATATTGTAGCTGTTTATTGTCCCTTTTAAATAAAATAAAATAAAAACACAAAATTAAATATTCGACCTAATTAACGGAAAACAAAGCGATAGTTATTGTAGTGTCTGTGAGTGAAAGAGAGGGAAGCATTGTGTCGTCTCTCGCCGCGTAGTCACTTAGCTTTTAGCTTCGTAAGTGAACGGACGTGCGCGGGTCTGAGAGCCGATAATATAGGGGGGAAATACCACATTTTGGCGACGAGGATTAACAGGACTACTGTGTGCAATTATTATTAAATTACATGAAAAAAAAAAAAAAAAAAAGACGGTGTACGGTGTTTTAAGATTGAAGTTATGATTGCTTAAAATAATTAAAATCTCAGTAAAAATTACGGCTAGGCCCCGTGAAGTACAATAATACAATTTCTTTATTTTCTCTATTCACAAAGGTTCACATAGTTATAATAAACATAATTGTAAGAATAACTCTCACCTCGAATGAAATGTAGCTTACATACAATGCAATGGCTAATTCGAAAATTTAGATAAATACAACAACAACAACAACAGCCCATAACGTCCACTGCTGGACATAAGCCTCTCCCATGATGGGAGGAATTTGCCGTAATCTCCACGCTTGGCAGGCGGATTGGAGATCGCAGTGATGAAAGACTAACAGAAAACGCTGCTGCCCATTCTCTGGTCTACGGAGGCACAAGGTGTTCTGCCTCAGGCATTAGTCGCCTTATACGACACCCGTGAGTGTAATGGGTTGGTTCTATTCTACTCTGCCGGATACCACACGGCTTAGATAAATAATTTATTGCAAAAAAAAAAAAAGAAAAAGAAAAGTGTAGTGTAATGGATGTGAAGTAAACTGTCCAGTGAAATGTGCAAGTGAGGTGAATTGTTAATGTGTGCAACTGAAGTGTGCGAGGAAAGGTAGGATGATGACCACCTTATTACTGTAAGTCACTTATTTGATCTCTTTAATGTACTAAGAATGCTGTGTACACATATTGATACATACATTAGAACTCTAACATGTGTACTCTTATCGGTAAATGTAATAGTATTGTACCTACTGTTGGTGCACCTATTTTAAATTAATAAATATGAGACTATCCACTGACCAAAATAAACAATAAATAAAATGATGGTGTGGGCGTGGATGTGTCGGGTGACACAGTCACAAACTATTAAATGTGTACGCGTTGTAGTAATTTACCCCGTATACCGATTTGTCGTGAAGGTTTATAAGTTTAGAGAAATACATTCCACTAAAATGCACCAAGTAGTTAAGTTTGTTTAAAGTATGAGTAAGTTACAGTACTAGAGTAGAAGTGATTATTTCTCTCAGTTGTTGATTTCAATATATTTTAATTCGTTACGCATGTTGTTATAATATGCTAAATTATGACGCGCATCGTTGGGCTATAAAGGGTTACCGAGTAAACAGAAAAATGAACGGTGATGAGTCCGTATAAAATGATTATCAAGGGTATGAGAAGTAACTCCTCTATAGTCTTGTTTTTGCAACTTTGAGACTTTAATCTTGCAATGATTATTTGGTAATGAAGAAATTGACAAACTTTTATTAATTTTAGTTGTACAAATAGTTGGCAAAGAAAACCAAAATGCCGACGGGAGAAAGCGGTGTGGAAATGAGTAGTAGGACAAACTGCTTGTTTGCGTCGCTTTCCATCAATATTAGATTATTGTATCAAGTAATGATAGAGGAGCTCGTGGCTAAATAATAACAGCCGCACGGGTCGACCAAGGTTAAGCTATGCTTGCCGAGGTTGGTCCGTGGATGGGTGACCATCATTACATACCGAGTTTCCACTGTGCCTCGGAAAGCACGTTAAGCCGTTGGTCCCGGCTGTCATTTGTGGATCTTTGACAGTCGTTATATGTAGTCAGAAGTCAAGGGGTTTGACATCCAGTCTTACCAATGGTATAGTATTGCCCAGGTACTGGGTTGTGGAACTTGTGGAAGACAGATAGGCGGCCGCTTCATGTGAAGTGCTGATACTCGGCTGTATCCGGTTGGACTGGAAGCCGACCCAACATAGTTTGGGAAAAGACTAGGACTGTATCAAGTAATGATGTTCGTATAAAAGAGAACATGAGTCTACTTCTGTATGGACTAATTAACAGATGATGCCTGTTAGTACATGATGTTACCAGATGATGCTGGTAGTCCGAAAACAGATGACGCCTGTTAGGACTTCGTAATTTAATTTACAACAGGTGATGCCTGTATGCACATGAGATAACAGATAATACCTGTTAGTACATGATGTTACCAGATGATGCTGGTAGTCCGAAAACAGATGACGCCTGTTAGGACTTCGTAATTTAATTTACAACAGGTGATGCCTGTATGCACATAAGATAACAGATAATACCTGTTAGTACATGATGTTACCAGATGATGCCTGGTAGTCCGAAAACAGATGACGTCTGTTAGGACTTCGTAATTTAATTTACTACAGGTGATGCCTGTATGCACATGAGATAACAGATAATACCTGTTAGTACATGATGTTACCAGATGATGCCTGGTAGTCCGAAAACAGATGACGCCTGTTAGGACTTCGTAATTTAATTTACTACAGGTGATGCCTGTATGCACATGAGATAACAGATAATACATATTAGTACATGATGTTACCAGATGATGCCTGGTAGTCCGAAACAGGTGACGCCTGCTAGGACTTCGTAATTTAATTTACTACAGGTGATGCCTGTATGCACATGATGATACCTGTTAGTACATGATGTTACCAGATGATGCCTGGTAGTCCGGGAACAGGTGACGCCTGTAAGGACTTACTAATGTAATTTAGTACAGGTGATGCCTGTAAATACATACTGACGTAGGTATGTAAGAGTGTAAGTGGAAGAAAACTGAAGTAAAGAAAAGTAAAGTGAAGTGAAGTAAAGCGAAGTAAAGTGAAGTGAAGTAAAGCGAAGTAAAGGAAAGTGAAGTAAAGCGAAGTAAAGGAAAGTGAAGTAAAGTGAAATAAAGTAAAGTGAAGTAAAGCGAAATGAAGCAAGGGAAGTGAAGTAAAGTAAAGTGAAGTGAAGAAAAGTAAAATAAAGTGAAGTAAGGTAAAGTAAAGTGAAGTAAAGGAAAGTGAAGTAAAGTAAGTAAAGTGAAATAAAGTAAAGTGAAGTTAAACGAAGTAAAGTGAAGTAAAATTTATTTGCATAGATTGCAGGTACATAAAATAAAATGTTGGAATGAGATGGGTGAGTTTTGTACAGTATACCTTATGTTAGACATACAAACATTAATGGAATTGTTGAGTAACGAATATTGAAAATAAAATGAAATTATGGTTTGCAGTTAAAAACAAAGTCAGACAATAGTTTGCATAGTACATTCAAAATACAAACGGGTGATGCCCGTAATATGAAGTTTTGTGTACGGATAACGCCCGTTTATTGAATTATGAAGACAATTCATACAAGACTGTTAGTTTAATTTGAACAATGGTATGAGTAAATACTGTATGAAATAAATAATGAATTTGTCAGGTTGATAAAAGGATGATGCCCATTTGGTGCCCAAAATTAGACATTCTTTATTTGTTTCAATGTCCATAAATTTAAATATGATGTCAAGTTTTACTTTAGAAAAATTGAGTACGATGGTGAAGCAGGATCTATTGGAGCTAGATGGAAACGTTGGAAAAGAGGATATTGATATTGTTTACAATAACAAACAGCAATGCTATTCTTCCTGTGCCACAATAAGTTCTCAGCAATATAGAATTTGCATGATGTACACTGTACACCTTGATATTTCATGAGAACGTAAACAATGACTTGTCAGTTTATAAAAAATAAAAACAGAATATTTATTTTTTATCTTCGGTTTTCCAAATACCCGCGTTATCACTTATATACTAGAATTTCGTTTAATAGATCCAAACGAGACGGTACGAAGACGGCCTTATCTTTGCCCGCCGGTAGAAAGAAAAGTAATGCGCGAACGAGTGAATGAATTATTAAGATGCCAAAATAACAAGACATAGCAATTCACATTATGCAAGTTATTTGTTGAAAAATCTGACTGTTGGAAACGTATGTGTATAAATTATCGTGAGTTTAAACAAAACCGGATAGATACCCGTTACAGTTGATTTCGGATCAGATTTTGTGGCTTAATTGAGCTAATTACACTAGTTACAGCGTTTTGTTCTCGAGATGAAGGCCATGTGTTTGTATAGAATATTTGATACTTGATTTGATTCAGAGAGGGAATGAGACGTCCAGCTTTCGGAATATTACATTTGAATTTTAAAGTTTCAACGTGTCCATGCATTAACGGTGTTACAGGTTGCAAAGGTTAGGCTGGTTTTAGTTGTGATTTGTGTCGATGTGCTTTGGGTGGACCAACGGTAGTCGGATGACATGTTTTGTCCCAGATGCTGATCAAGGCCCTTCGAATTTTGGTGAAGGCGAACATCGTGTCCATTGTTTTCAGTTGCAGTGTTAAATGGTGTAAAACAATAAAATTTCGTTTGTAACTACATGGAAGGAAGTTTGTTGTGGTAAGCAACTGCAACTCCTTAAAGTCTTCTAGTAACAAGATCGCGTTACATGTTTTCGTTTATATTTACATGGAAGGAAGTTAGTTGTGGTAAGCGACTGCAACTCTTTTAAGTCTTCTAGTAACAAGATCACGTTACATATTTTCGTTTATATTTATATGGAAGGAAGTTTGTTGTGGTAAGCGACTACAACTCTTTTAAGTCTTTTCGTAACAAGATTGCGTTACATGTAAAGAAGCAAAGTGTCATTCATGCAAGGTACAGGCAGAGTTGCACCCTATTACAAAGGTTGCGGTACCTTGGCACACGGTACACATCGATGCGACAAGTGAGCTCAGTGGAAAACGAGCTAACAAGGAGTATGTGTTCGTACTCATTGATACGTTTACAGTTTGTCCTTTTACATCATACGATGCGTATTAAAATACAATACACATACAATAAAGTAATAAAATAAAAGCTGTGACAAGGAGCATAACATTGTTTGGAGCACCGGTACGGATTATTGCCGGTCAAGGTCGTTGTTTCACATGTCAAGAGTTTAGGGAATTTTGTGAGAGTAAAGCATTAGGCTTCATTTAATAGCCACGGGATCATCGCGAGTTAACGGTCAAGTTGAGCGCACAATGAGTACGTTAAAATCTCTGCTTATCGCAGTTGAAGTAAACGAAGATAGATCGTGTCAGGATGCGTTAGGAGATGTGCAGAGGGCACTAAACTGTACGGTCAATAGGGTGGCAAAAGTAAGCCTGCTGGAATTACTAGTCGGTAGTCGCGCGCCTTCTTAGTCTTATAGCTTACGCTGATACTGACGCAGATCTCGAACAAATTAGGAAAAACTCAGCTCGGTTAATCTGAAAGTCGGCGCTATATATATAAAAAAAGGGTGGTGAGCACTAAGGCACGACTGTAAATACTAAATTGGACCCCAAATATAAAGGACCTTTCACAGTTGTAAAAGTGTTAGAGAGGATCGCTACACATTGAGAGCATTAACCTCTAAGCGTACTTACAAGTACGCGAATCATAGGTAAAGGAGAATGCCCGAGGGCCAAATACCGTTTGGAGTAGAGAAATTTAGAGTCAGAGATAGTGGGGAAAATTAGTTTCATAGCCGTAGTCCGGTAGAAGTCGGTGTCCGCTTGTAGCTGTCTAAGGAAGCGCGGTGCGTGGGTGGCTCTGGTGGAGGTCGGGTCTGGTAGAGACTATGGAGTCAGGTGGGACTCTGCGTTCTTAAAGAACGTAGTAAAACAAACAGGGGTTTATTAGACGGCCTTAATGTTGGCCGTAGGCCACGAATGAGATTCCGGCTTTGGGTGAGGATTAGATGGATGAAGTGAAAATTATCTCATCAAACAAAAATAATAAAATAAGGAAGGGATGTAGTGTCTGTGAGTGAAAGAGAGGGAAGCATTGTGTCGTCTCTCGCCGCGTAGTCACTTAGCTTTTAGCTTCGTAAGTGAACGGACGTGCGCGGGTCTGAGAGCCGATAATATAGGGGGGAAATACCACAGTTATGATTAATTTTGTTGTTCACACAGTGACGAAGAGTTAATTCCATATTGGCGTGTAGTTCTCGGTAGTTCGTTGGCACACAGCGGCGGCACAGTCCACACCATCAGGCGGATTATCATGCACCCGCAGTACATTGACGCCATATTTAACAACGACGTCGCAATCGTCCGCCTCAACAGCCCGGCAGTGTTCTCCAATAGAATCCAAGTCGCCAGCATCGCTGGATCCAACTACAATCTTGCTGACGGCGCCACTGTCACACACGTTGGATGGGGTCGTACCCAGGTACTTATACATTTTGTATCTAATCACCCTTCAAACATTACATATGTACATACACTACATAACTCTGGTAACCCATTATCACTTTGTCCGACCCGGGAATCGAACCCAGGAGTTGATGCTCAGCAGGCGTGCTTGCGACCACTAGACCAACGAGACAGTTCAGACAAATCTTTTTCTACAATAAAAGTAGCCTAAGTTACTCCGTATAACATCAGCTATCTTCCAGTAAGAAAGTCCCATCAGGATCGGTCCAGTCGTTTCGGAAATTTGCCGGAACAGACAGACAAAAATTTAGAAAAAATCCTTTTTTGTTATAAATACCGGATACAGTTTCTTTTATTCAGTAAAACACTATGAACACTATTTACACAATTTACAATTTATATACAATTTCATTTATTTGTCCAGATGACAAGATTATTTTTTTCAAACAGCACCGACCAAATTAACAACATATTCTTTTTTGTTACTTTCAGTACCAGGGACAATCTTCAGAGCAGCTCTTGCACGTTCACGTCAACGTCATCAACCAACAGCTGTGTGCTGAGCGGTTTGCTTACCTGAAGACTCAGCCCGGTTTCCAGAACTGGCCTGATATCAACGAAGGCATGATGTGCGCCGGTATCTTGGACCAGGGCGGGAGGGATGCTTGCCACGGAGACTCTGGTGGTCCCCTCGCTCACTTCGGCAGCATCATTGTGGGTGTAACTTCCTGGGGCTTTCAATGCGCTCATCCATTCTACCCTGGAGTCAGTGCTCGCGTTTCTCAATACAGCAACTGGATTGTCGCCAACGTTAACAGTTAAAGACATGTTTTATTTATTTATTTCATAATATAACTCTACCTACCCATAAATATAATTTATTGTAATGTAAATAAATAAATAGATGTATTTTTCTCCTATTCCTTTCTTTTTTTCACGAGTTCACCAACTAGCTTTATGCAATTTTGGAGTCCGACTGAATTCGTGTAGTCAAGGGGCTTTAATTCCAAATTTTTTATTTAATAATAGGTTAGAATTTGACTGAAAATATTTTGGGATAACAGCCGGTTATAAAAATACTCACTGCAAAAATATGCAAAGGAGAATGGGCCCTGTCCTAAGCGCAGCCAAAGATGTTATTGTGCAATTTAATTTGCAGTGTTTCATTGAAAACGGCGCCGGGAAAGATTAGTAAGCACGATCGCGGCTTTCCCCTTTTCCTAGAAACTATAGTAGACAGCTAGATGAGCTAGACCTAGTAGATACTCCCATGGCAGACCTCGTGCGAGAAGGGATCGCATCGCAATCGCTAACTATCAGTTTCACTGTTTTAAGCTTTCAAGGTTCATAACTGTACTTAAAATATCACTTAAATATACTATATGTGATTAATTAATAAATAATCACGGAAGATATCCCGTAAGTGACATTTTAAGTACAACTATCAGTTTGTTCTGCGGCTGAAATGTAAGACATGGAGTTTATCGTAACCATAGATAGACAGTGCTTTTCAAGATAGGACTCAGGTAAGGTGGCACTGACGGGCCACTAATGTTGTATAGAACTGGGTCATTTTTCATCAACGAGTAGAACGCTGTTAGCCGAAAAAAGGATACGATCACTTGACAATACTAAGCTATACACGGTTATAAATTAGTGCTTCGCATTTTTTTTTGATATTTCTCAGTACAAATCATGATCAGGAGAAAAGCAAGCAAAGCACGAAGAAAAAGCGAAAGCGGTTCAGCCAGGGCTTTTAGTTCTCAGTATGCATCCTTTGGTGAGCTTAGAATCAAGGGAGAACTTAATTTTCGAACTCGATTTTCATCCACGCATCACAATAAAATAGCTTAAGTTACTCCTAATAACATCAGGTAACAGATAAAGGTCCCGTCAAAATCGGTCCAGCTGTTACAGATATAAGCCAGAACAAACAGACAGACCGACAGAAATACAGACAATTTTTTTAAACTGATACCTACTTTTCTGATAGCTCATGAACGAATAAATATTCGAAAACCAATTTGTCAAAAATACCTTTTAATGCCAATGCAAATTAAGCGCCATAAAGGTCATGTTCTCGAAACGTTCCGTGTTTTCCAAAGCAGTTTTCTCAAAATAATTGTACCACACTTGTCATGGAAATTACAAAAACAGCTTCCGTGCTTTATTGGCTTTCTAAAATAGAGCTACATGCAGTAGCCACTTTTAGCAATGACATGACCAGAAAACAACGGTTGTTCCTGACAAGTAAGTATTTTAATAAAACTGGGTATTTCAGGTTTTTCGATACACGTCTTCCTTGTTGCAAAATTTCTTGTTCTACAATGTGATGTTGGCTGTTTGATCAAATCAGGTAAGATCTGTGTCTATCTGGTGCCTAACCTATCCTATTATGCAGTCAAAGCAGTAATTTTCTTTTGTTTTAACGTCTGAAAGAAATGCAAAAATAAAGCTATGTCAAACAGATTTCAATGTTTGGCACACAGTCAGACTATAACCTGGAACTGCTTCTTTTCTTTCGTAATCGGGTTGATATCTAGCCTCCACCGCCCGCCCACGCGGGAAAGCCACGAGCAAGAGTTCGAGGTAAGTAATTATTGTTCCGAATTTCAAATTATGTAAATTTTCATTTCGAAGACAACAGTCGAAAGTTTGGGAGTGTTGCGAGTTGAGGGTTCGGCGATAGTCGGTGGTCGCTGGTTTTGTTTCATAAATAATCACAATTAAAACCCAATAAGATTTACCAAAGCCACAACTTTAGGATTCCCACCTGATTATATAAATTTAATCAGAAGGGCTTTTCTATTTTAGGAAGGGGTCCGCAAGGGCCGATGCCTGCCGGGGTTGCGGGACTGTTCGAAAGAGATACCGCGGCCCCGGATCACAAAGGGCGATGAAGGAACATGGATGGGTTTTAGTCAGTAAAAGTCTGACATTCCCTCCTGCTCCGCCCAGAGCGGGAGGAATCATTTGACGATTTCTCACCCGAAAAAAAAAAAGAAAAAAAAAGGGCTTTTCTATTTTTGCAAGTAAAGCGTGTGTGACTCTTTCTATTTACTGAATTGTGGTTACATACAAAAGCGATCCGCAGAACTTGAATCATCTGCAATGAAGATTTCAGACATCCCATTTCAAGAGCATCATCAAGACACTTTGTATTCGGCATGTTTAGCTTCATAATGATTCATAAAAAGCTTCGGTTTTTCACGATAAAAACCCAATAAGATTTACCAAAGCCATCACTTAAAGAATTCCCACCTGATTAGATTAATTTTATCAGAGGTGTTTTCCCGTTTCTTTATTAATTATATACAAGTGAATAAAGTTTTGTTTGACGACTCTCTTTCTATTTTAGTAATTGAAATAGTGGTGTACAGACAACCAAGCGTCATTCATCAGAACAGCTTAATCCATCTTTCACAGTGAAGATAATGTCGCCTTGTTGCTGCAGCAAATCTTAGAGCCGAATAACAAATCCAAAGCAGATCACGAACTACTTTGAATGCCAAATTAAAGTTAACCCAATGACTACTATGCAAATACATGCAGTACAAAGAAATGCAGCACTCAGCAGGTTAATATTGTTGTTGTTTGTTGTTTTGCAAAGCATCTATAAGATTATATATCTATCAGGAAAATCTACTGCCTTAATAGGCATTCTGTGTCCTTTGGTCATGTTGGTGTTGTTTACTGTTAAACAATCAACGGCTTTGTAAAGTTTCAAACGCAATAACGATTTTTATACAGAAAATATCTATGTAGTATATCAACTGTCTGGTGTCCACGACACAAGCCTCGTTGCTTAATGTGGCATGCACTAGATAGCGCTGTGTGTAATGTTCAGCGATATTTAATTATTTATTATTTACCCAGTAATGGACTACTAACACTTATTCAGCTCTAATCAGCATATGCCCATGGAAATCAACGATTTTGTACGAGACGCGTACGAATCCGTTCAGCGCGCGCGACTCGTACCCGTCTCATACAAAATCGTTGTTTTCTATGGGCGCATAAGCTGAATAGAGCTAAATAAATGTGAGTAGTCCCTAAAGGTACAACTCAACGTGAGTTTTAATTCACGCAAGGCAACGCCGTGAGTCCCGCTAGTCGGTACACAGTTTAATTGGATTATAATTAGAAATATCGGAAAGACTGATATGATAACATGGGGTTTTCTTAAAAACAAATTGAGATTATCTTCGTATATTGTGATAAGAGATATTGATATAAAGAGCGAAGCTATCGTCCATCAAGCATAGTTTGCACAGAACTGGGGTACCTTGAACTTGAAATATGCGCTCCTTCATCCTCTTAGCACTTCTGGGCTTCGCTCTTGGTAAGTTACATGTAATAGGTGCATACCTAACTACCATTTCAATTTGTTTTTTTCTTGTAAGCTTGCTTTCGGTTTTCTTTGACTGAAATTAGACAACAAGTCTTCCATTTCGTTTTTGCTCGGTGACAAAACAAAGACCAATTGGAGGAGGATACGAAAGCTGAAGCGATGACAACGAAAATGTTAATTTTTATTACGCTTGAAAAACTCTAGATACATTTCTAATATCTAATTCTGAAATCATGATGCCAATTTCTCACACTAAGTATTATGAAGAAAAAGCCTAGGTAGGATAAGGACACATTCAAAACCTGCTAATTATTTGTATATGTTTAGCGGTCCCTAGGAGCCCGAACCGCATCATCGGTGGCTCTGCTACCAACGTCGAGACGTACCCCTACATGTCCAACATGCAGGGATCCTATTGGGCCGGCATCTGGTGGGGCCAGGAATGTGGCGGATCTCTGATCACCTCCACTGCTGTGCTCTCCGCTGCTCACTGTTTCTAGTAAGTAAACCACACCAAAACAGTTTAGATAGGTACCTATTGGTTACCTACTATAACAATTAGAATACAAATTAAACAAAGAACAGTAGGTACCGGCCTCATGACTTCCATTGATTAAACCTAATCTTGTTGTTTGCAGTGGAGACCGGGTTCCATATTGGCGTGTAGTTCTCGGCAGCTCGCTTGCCCACAGCGGCGGCATCGCCCACACTATCAGCCGGATTATCATGCACCCGCAGTACATTCACTCAATCCTGAACAACGACGTCGCAATCGTCCGCCTCAATAACCCGGCAGTGTTCTCCGACAGAATCCAACTCGCTAGAATCCCAGGATCCAACTACAATCTTGCTGATGGCGCATCTGTCACTCACGTTGGATGGGGTCACACTCAGGTATACTTTCTCAGGTCAACTTTGTATACACCATTATCTATTTTTAGGTCGTTGTGGAACCGAAGGTCATAAACTCGATCATCGAATTCGGAACGATTTGGACTGTTTTTATAAAAAAAAAATATAAGTAATTTAAATTAAATTTAAAAAAAAAATAGTCCCAGTGTAGTGTAGTTTTGAGTTCAATGATCAAGTTTATGGCTTTCGGCTCCAGAACAACCTTTTAACCGTGTGTATAAAATAGTTCAAACATTCCAATAATCAAAACACATATTTAAGAAGTGGAGTGGAAATGGAGTTTTACACTATTATTTAAATTACCAGATAGAATTGATTTTAACGAATTTATTTTTTACAAATAACGTCGCCCAAATCGACCATTGACCAAAAAATGTTTTTGTTACTTTCAGCACCAGGGCCAATCTTCTGAACAGCTCTTGCACGTTCACATCAACGTCATCAACCAACAGCTGTGCGCCCAGCGCTACGCTTACCTGAAGACTCAGCCCGGTTTCCAGAACTGGCCTGATATCAACGAAGGCATGGTGTGCGCCGGTATCTTGGACCAGGGTGGGAAGGACGCTTGCCAGGGAGACTCTGGTGGTCCCCTCGCTCACTTCAGAGATATCATCGTCGGTGTAACCTCCTGGGGCTTCCACTGCGCTCATTCATTCTACCCTGGAGTCAGTGCTCGCGTTTCTCATTATAGCAACTGGATTGTTGCAAACGCAAACAGCTGAAGACTAAAAGTGCTGGGTGTCGGAGTTTTTAGGTACCTATTTTTACAATAACAATTTGTTTATTACACGACTGCTCAAAAAAAAGGAGTGTTATGTTTTTAGGCATTTTGTGTTTATGTTTATTAAATATATTGTGAACGATCGTGATAGGTAGTTGGAATATCCTTATGTGCTGAAGCATTGAAGTATGTCTCAGTAACTTTAAAACAACTACTGCGTAGGTAGACTGTACTAATTTAAGTAATTCTAATAATATTAGGTTTAAAACTTCCTCTGTACATAATAAAAAAATATTTTATAATAATTTTGTTTTCCGAACTCCTACAATAGTTTTCAGGTGAGCGTCCCACTCACCCATTCGCGAGCGGAAATATAAGTACCTAAGGCCTATGTCCTAGGGCATTACCTAGGAGTAGGTACCTGTAGGCAGAGTCAGACTGGCCATATAGTCAGCGTGGCATTTGCCAGCTGGGCCCCAGCCTGCGCGGGCCCCCTCGGGCTTGGCTTGTGGGGCTTGCCGGTTGTAAGCGGTAGGTAGTTTATGGGGCCCGAGGCTCAGGATTTTTGACTTTTATCACAAAGGCTCCTTTTTTCTGCTTGTGGATTGGTACCTACGCCTATTTGATTTTCACGTGATCGACCGGTATAGTCCGAGGCTGAAACAAATTAGGGGGCCCTTGCCTCGAGGCCTTAATAGATAATTATGCATAAACATGATACACAAGGTATTATGTATGCAAAAAATTTATTAAGGTTGCAAAAAATAGAGCATGTGGACATTTTGATCTCAAATTACATTATCTGAATTTAGGTATTCTAGGCAATATGTAAAAATTTTCGAGCTCGCTTTGCTCGCTCTTGCAGCCTACTTTATCTTGAATCTTCATTTTGTCTAGTAGGTCGCCCAAGTAATTCCGGTAGGTCGAAGCAATTTTATTCTAACCTGTCCAAGGTTGGTACGGTTATCAAAATGTCGAGCTCGCTACGCTCGCTTTTATAGGAAGGATCGAAACAATTCTATAAATTCTAAACATCTCAAGCTAGCTTCGCTCGCTCATTATTGCCTTATTTCTTTTTCCATCTAGCCTAAGTCGGCCAAGTAATTGCTGTATGAAGAGTTGAAACTATTAAATTCTTGCCTGTATCAAGTGGGGTGATAAAATTTTCGTCGTGAACATAATACACAAATGCGTGATATTTTAAATAAGCAGGGCAGCCTTTTTCTTCTTTTATCTTTATCTAATTTGTTGTTTTACATGTTTTGTGTCTACTTGAACCATTACACTAATTACCCATTACACTCATGGGTGTCGTATAAGGCGACTAATGTCTGAGGCAGAACACCTTGCGCCTCCGTAGACCAGATAATGGGCAGCAGCGTTTTCTATTAGTCTTTCATCACTGCGATCTCCAATCCGCCTGCCAAGCGTGGAGATTACGGCAAATTCCTCCCATCATGGGAGAGGCTTAGGTATGTCCAGCAGTGGACGTTATGGGCCGTTGTTATTGTTGTGTGTGTCCTTATAATGCTTTTTGCAGCTATGCCTAAAAAATAAACCGCATCGTTGGTGGTTCCGCTACCACCATCGAGACTTACCCGTACATGTCCAACATGCAGTACCAGTGGAACCTCTTGTGGTACCAGTCTTGTGGAGGGTCTCTGCTTACCCCAACCTCCGTGCTCTCAGCTGTACACTGTTTCAAGTAAGTAAAGCTACAAAAAACACAAAGATAATCACCTGCGTTTTCATGAGTCTGTAGGTTACTGACAATCATGATCGCAAGGTTAAAATTTAATGATGTTTTCAGCGGGGACCGAGCCTCCGAATGGCGCGTCGTTCTGGGCAGCTCGTTACGACACAGCGGTGGGTCCGTCCACGCTGTCAACCAGCTGATCCTGCACCCACAATACGATGACACCATCCTTAACAACGACGTCGCAATGGTCCCCCTTAACAACGCGGCCGTGTATTCCAACATGTCCGTTTCGACCGCGCGGCCACGGCGTTTTTTTAAAAAAAATACTATGCCAAGTTTTTGTAAAAGTTTGTAAAAGTTGATTCCCAAAAACATAAATTTGTCAAAGTTATGGTTAAAAAGTTATAAGGGTTTGAACATGGCCGCGCTATCGAAACGCTGAGAACCGCGCGGCCACGGAGATCTTTAAAACTAAGCTTTGCAGACACCTGAAATTTAGGTAAATAACAGATTGAATTTGTAAAAAAATTGTAAAAATATACAAAAAAATCCTAGATTTATATTTTAGGAGCTGTAAGACTAAAACCTCATGACCGCGCCATCGAAACGGTGAATAACACGTTATCGCCGATATCTCGCTGAAAAAGCATCGTCGAGGTCTGAAGTTTTTTGTAAAACACAGATTTGAATTTGTCAAAACTGGTAAAAATACTTCAAAAAGTCCTAGGGTTATATTTTAGGAGATGTAAGACTATAACCCATGGCCGCGCCATTGAAACGGTGAAAAATACGTTATCGCCAATATCTCGCTGAAGAAGCATTGCAGAGGTCTGAAATTTTTTGTAAAACCTAGATTTGAATTTGTCAAAACTCGTAAAAATACAGAAAAAATCCTAGGTTTATATTTCAGGAGCTGTAGTACGGTATCGCTTAAATAACCTTCAAAACGTTCTGAATGTTTGGTTAGGGTGACCATGCTTATTGCTTACAAATAACTTCCACCTATTACATTAAAAAATATTTTTCAAGAATTATAAATTAAATTAAAATGATAAAATACAAAAACATGTTTATATCTTAAAAAATCACATAAATCACAGATTGTTAACTTACATATTTCTGACAAAACCACAAATCACAGATTATTTACATACACTAAGAATTTTTTTTTATATTATATTTTTTTAATACGACTTTGAAGTATGGTGTGTTTAAAATTACCGTTTTTTTTTTTTAATATCTTAATCATCTATGTATAGACCATAATTATGTTAGATTATGTATTGTCATAGGTTGTTCGGAACTTGCGTGCATTTCGGTTTTACCATCGTCATAACAAATCATTCTGGAAATACTATGCAATGACACTTATTTCTGTAATAATACATACAGAGTGTTATAGTAGTCGCGTGCCATAGCTTAGGGGTGAGATCAGTATCGGTAAAGGAAACCAGGAAAAATACAAAAAATAAAAACAAAAAAAAAATAAACATAAAATTATTGCAAGATCAACCTAATTTAGTACGGTCTACTAACTTAAAATAGGAACCTAGGATTTTTTTGTATATTTTTACAAATTTTTTACATATGCAATCTGTTATTTACCTAAATTTCAGGTCTCCACAACGCTTAGTTTTAAAGATCTCCGTGGCCGCGCGGTTCTCCGCGTTTCGATGGCGCGGCCACGTTCAAACCCTTATAACTTTAACCATAACTTTGACAAATTTATGGTTTTGGGAATCAACTTTTACAAACTTTTACAAAAACTTGTCATAGTATTTTTTTAAAAAAAACGCCGTGGAAGCGCGGTCGAAACGGACACTATTCCAACAGAGTCCAGCCCGCTACTATCGCCGGAGCAAACTATTACCTCGCTGACGGCACCAGTGTCACTCATATTGGATGGGGTACAATCTCGGTAACTATCAATAAATAACAGTCAGCAATAATATTCAGCTGCATGCCCAAAAAAATCGTTTATAATTCTCGATAAGTAGTACCGACTTATCAAAAAAGCCATATTTCCAGCAATGGACGCTAGTTCTGACTTTTGCAATCTATTTATTTCAGTCCAACGGACCCTCTTCCGAGCAACTGATGCATGTTGACGTCAACATCATCAACCAGCAACTGTGTGCTAAGCGGTACGCTTACCTAAAGACTCAGCCCGGTTTCCGGTACTGGCCTGACATCAACGATGGCATGGTGTGCGCCGGTATCTTGGACGTCGGCAGCAAAGACGCCTGCCAGGGAGACTCTGGTGGTCTCCTCGCTCTCTCCGGCAACATCATAGTCGGAATAACCTCTTGGGGCTTCGAATGCGCTGATTCTTTCTACCCAGGTGTTAATGCTCGCGTGTCTCAATTCGCCAGCTGGATTGTCGCCAACGCCTAATTCGATGATGAGTGATGTTCTACTACTACTAATCATAACTATGTAGGTACTTACCGGTAACTTTTAAGATTTGGATTATTCGATTGTGATTGATGATAACAAAACATTGTTGATCGGAGATCAAAACAGTAAGTTTGTACGTTGTACCACAGTAATATTATGATACAGTACTCCAACTTCATAGAAACGGACGAAACGCGAGCTATACCTACGCGCCTCGATCTTGGGGTGCGCTTGGGGCGCAGACAGTCACGGCTGTACCGCAGTGTCGAACGGACGGTGTGTTGTTTTTTTAACATTTGCAATTTTTAACAGCGCGATATTTTCTCTAAAAATCAGTTAATATGACGAGTAGGAAATATTGTGCTGTTTTTGGTTGTATGAATTCGTCAATAACGCATCCAGACATGTTTTTTTTTAATTACCTGGAAACTCTGAAAGGTAAGACTATAAAATAATTTTACTTACTAGTAGGTAGGTACATAATGTGTGTATTTTTAATGGATAAGTATTTCCTTTTATCTCACGAAAAAAAAGGTGTTTGGATTAATAAATAAAGCGAATAGAGTAACGGAAAGTTATTGAGACGAGTGAAATAGGTAGTTATATGCGGTTCTGAATGAATCATGATACGGTAGGTACCTACTTACGCTTGTGTTAAAACTTCGGTGCCTATACTTTAAAATTTAACAATAAAGCATTTCGTACGACTCAGTCGAGGCGCAAATATTTTTCGGTCGCAAATTTAAAAGCCCGATTTCTTTTTCAAACAAAAACACGTTTTTTAAATTAAATCTACCAATCAAAAAACAACACGCATTTTTATTGAACACTTCCTATTCAATATACAAAGTATTTCATTTATTTATATAAAAAGGATATTTACAATCACAAAACTAAATAGAAACAGAAAGTAGGCAAATGTAATTAAAATGCTGGAGACGGGCAGCCCTAACGCATGTTTACGTACCGCGCGGCTGTAGGCATTTATTTCTATCATGCGGCCGAGTTAAAGTACTGTATCATAATATTACCGTGGTTGTACCATTCCTTACGAAAAATAAACTGTGAGTGCTTAGTATAAATAAAACAATGACTTTTACTCATATTGACGACCCGAATGGCGCAGCGGTACTGAGGCTGCTTTACGTTAAGAACGTCCCGGTCCCGGTTTCGAATCCCGGTAGAAGCAAATGTTTGTGTGATGAGCATGGACATTTGTTTCCGAGTCATGGATGTTTAGATATAATTATGTATAATAGGTATGTATTTTTTATAAACAAAAAGTATCTATGTAGTACAGCAACTATCTGGTGTCCACGACACAAGCCTCGTTACTTAGTGTGGCACTAGATGGAGCTGTGTGTAATAACCAGCGATATTTATTTATTTATATTACGATGACCCTGCATTGCATCATCTTCCAGCCCTTATCCCATGTTACTTGGGGTCGGCGCAACACGTTTTTTTTCTTCCATTCTCCCCTGTCAACCGTCACGCAATCATTTACACCTTTTTCCTTCATATCATACCTCACACAATCCATCCATCGTTTCTTTTGTCTTCCTCTCCCTCTCCATCCATCAACATTTATATTCATCACTCTTTTAGTCACATGCGATTCTTCCCTCCTCATCACATGCCCATACCAAGACAGTCGATTCCCTTTCAACTTTTCTGTAACTGGCGCAACTTTCAAACTTCCTCTAATATACTTATTCCTTATTTTATCCCTTCTTGTCACACCACACATCCACCTCAAGATTCTCATTTCCGCTACATGCAATCTTTTTTCATCCATCTTCACAGCCCAACATTCCGATCCATACAGTACGACAGGTCTAATCACGGACTTGTATATTTTCCCCCTTAACTTGAGGGGCATCCGTGGGTCGCAATTTGTTCCAGTGACCTGTCGCCATTTCATCCATCCTGAGTTGGTCCGGTGCGTTACGTCACGGTCTACTTCACCATCCCCTTGGACAAGTGAACCGAAGTACCGGAAATCGGAACAGATCGGTATGTGTCCGTGTCCCGCCATTTACTACATTATTTCTATGGTGACTGGTGGTATTTTGGCAATACTATTCTAACTCAACAGAGGGTCTAAAATAGCCGCTTCAGCAGAATCGTAATATGAATCACGTTAAAAATTTAAAATTCTTTAAATGGATTATAGGAATATGATTATAAAGTCGGATTGGTTCATACCTACAAATGTTTAGTAAAAGCTTGTAATAATAAAAAGGTAAAAACACACCGTGTAGTACCCTCTTTTTTATTAAAAAAATGATCATACAATAAATTATAGGTCCTTACTTCGTCCTTACTTGAAAAAGTAATAATCAAATATTTACTTACCTTTAAATACTCCTTGGGATAGTTAAAGTATGATATATTTTTATTTTTTCTAGTCTTCTTCTTCTTTTCGTGTCGATAAACTCAAATAATACCCGACCAGTATTTTTTCTAGTAATAATCATACACACAGTACATTAAACAACAATTTATTAATAAATACCACGTTTTTACATTAAATTTAAAATATTCAAACATGTCACAAAACAAACAACGTGTGTTGAACTGCCTTATCAACCCTGAGATTGTCAACTGGCTGTTACATCGTAAACCGGTTTTTTCCACTCTCGCCGCGTACGTGATATGCGGCCAGTGGTCACGCACATCTGCACCGCGTGCTTTTAATAGTGCAACCGATTCGCGTGGTTGTAACTAGTTGTAAGAAGCTTATACTCTCTCTGTTCCGTTTATTTAAGGCTGTTTTACGCTGGGGCAACACTGTGCGGTATTGCGGCATGCCACAAGATCCCACGCTACAATCATTTAAAATGTTTAACGTTGTGGCGAGAATCGTGCGGCATGGCATCACCTTGCGTCATGTGGCAGACTATCGGAGCCAGTCGCAGCTTATATCCAAACACAATGGATTCCAAGCTACATTTTTGGTGCGTCTTACAGTTTATATGTTATGTTTTACGATGCTTTGAAAATTATATAGGCACGATGTTGCTTCGGCGTAAAATAGGCTGCCGCATACCGCAAATGCCGCATTTGATATATATGACGCACGCCACAATATGTAGCATGCTGCATGCCGCACTGTGTTGCCCCGGTGTAAAGCAGCCTTTAACTCGTGCTAAGATTCTGCGTGGATTCTGGATTCTGCTAAAGCGTGGAATAAAGTCGAAAAAAACGCGGGAACCCCGAATTGGATAGGCGCCTTTTTTTTAAATATTTTATTTAGCTTGGACCAATTACTTACTTTACTACTTTTTCTCAACTTTTTCGTCATGGGAAAACGGAAAAAGAAAAAGACGAAGGAAGATACGGGAGGAGATAGTACATGGGCTGATGAAAATGATACTTCTGAGGAGTCAAGTGAAAATGAAGATTTTAATGATGAAAGGAAGTATAAACCATATTATATTTCAGATTATAACAGAAGATATCCGGAAGACTCTATTCTAACTGATTATATAGTATTCGTAGAATCCAGTGATGAGAAAAGATCTATAGGTACGCGGGACATGATGTCTCTGTCGACTCAATTCAAAAGATTTAATAAGGGCATAAGGTTTCTACAGACTATTAATAAATATAAAATAGGTGTGCATTTCGAGAAACCCACTTTAGCGAATGCTTTTTTAAACAATAAAACTTTTCTGATCGATAATTATCTTAAAGCGTCGATCCCAGCAGCAGGTACAGAGGTGACAGGGGTCATTACTAATGTCCCCACGAACATTTCTAATTTCAAGATTTACAAGCTAGTATCTACCTATAGAAAAATAATATGTGTTAAACGCATAATGAAAAATATACGATCTGACACAGGAAGCAGCAGCTTGCAGCCGACAGGGGCAGTAGCAATCACGTTCGCGTCGAATGTGCTGCCCGACTACATAGACCTGAATGGATGGCGATTTGCTGTCAAACAATATATTCCACCTGTGAAACAATGTTACAACTGTCTCAGGTATGGCCACCTTGCTAAATATTGTAAAAATTCTGTGAAATGCTCCATATGCAGTGGAAATCACACATACAAAGACTGCAGCACTCCAGTTGAAAAGGCTATATGCACACATTGTAAAGGAAATCATATAAGCATCTCTGGTCAATGTCCAATTAAAAAACAGAAAATAAAAGAAAATCAAGCAGCACTTAACAAAAGTATTTTTGCTGATCTATTTAACAAAGACAATTTTCCTGAACTTAAGAAAAAGAACTCAACAGATGTTTTATTGTCACTATTGAATAGTGATGATATCTTAAATATTATTTTAAATTCTATCACTAAAATAATTACTCTTAATAAAGCTCAAGAAAAAACAATATCTTCCCAGCTAATAAAAGATGTTCTCATAGATACAGTTAAAGCAAAATATTTTTTTTTATTTTTTTTTATGGACCAGTTAAATGTACTTCAATGGAATGCACAGAGTTTAATTAGTAATCGTTTCTTATTTACACAGTTTCTGTATGAGAATAATATACACATTGCTCTTGTCTGTGAAACTTGGCTCAAGTCACGACACAACTTTAGGATAATAGGATATAATATTATAAGACTTGACTCAGGTAATGATCACAATGGTGTAGCTATACTTCTACATAATAAGATTCATTTTCGTATTATTGATACCTTTTCTGATGATTCTATTCAAAATATTGCAGTTCAAATTACTTATGGTAATAAACAGTTAACATTAGCCAGTGTTTACAGTCCTCCTAACCCACCAATTAATTTTACTAAATCTAAATTAGATAAATTAATCCAAAGTCTTCCAGAGCCTGTATTAATTGCAGGTGACTTCAATGCACATAACACCATGTGGGGGTGCTGTGCATCAGATTCACGAGGCTCTAATATTCTTGCAAGTATTGATGATAATAATCTTGTTATCTTGAATGATGGTCAGATGACTACTGTAGGTTCTCACAGATGGAAGCAAAGTGCACTTGATCTCACTTTAGTATCTCCTTCATTAGCTTCAGCATGCAATTGGCAAGTGTATGACGATGACTCTCTTGGGAGTTATCACTTTCCTGTAATCACAAATATCACAGTTTTTAATGACAGCTTCCAAGAAACAACATCCACAAATAAAATTAATTTAAAACTAGTTGACTGGTCTAAATATAATATTACAATAGCTTTTCTTATGGATACTTATAACTTCAATTACTCTAATCCCTTGCAATGCTATACTGATTTAGTAAAATTAATTAAACAAGCTATGCATATGTCTCTCCCATATAATCAGGTTTTCAACAATCAATCTTCACAGACAATTACCAGATTTAATAGAAGACCACCTTTGCCTTGGTGGAATAGTAAATGTAGTGAAGCTGTTTTAAATTGTAAGAATGCTTATTTGACCTTTAAAGCTGATCCTTCAGAATCAAATTATATAAAATTTAAAAGGTTACAGGCTGTTAAAAAAATCATTTTAAAAACTGAAAGACAGCTTAGCTGGAAACATTTATGTGAATCTTTTAATCGCTCTACACCAATATCTAGAATTTGGTATTATATGAAAAAATTTAATAAAACATTTATACACAATAATACATCTGTCATTGACTCGAGTTGGGCTAATGAATTTTTATCAAAATACACTCCAGACACAGTTGAATCACTGCTGAGTTCCCATCCATGTAGTAATACAACTGTCTTTGATTATCTTTGTAGGCCTTTTACTTTAAATGAATTTAATTCTGCTATTAATTCTAGAAATGATACAACATGTGGCTTAGATTCTATTCCATATAAAGCTCTTAAACATATGAATTCTACATGTAGAGAAATTACATTGAACATTTTTAACAGCCTATGGTCCTCATCCCTTATTCCAGATGATTGGAAAGTTGATTGTTTAGTGCCTATTTTGAAACCTGGCAAAAAGTCACACAAAGCAGATTCTTACAGACCAATTGCTCTTACTTCTTGTATGAGTAAAATATTTGAGCAACTTATAAAGAGTAGGCTAGAATTTTATATAGAAAGCAATTGTCTTTTACCATCAAATCAATTTGGTTTTAGGCGCGGAAAGTCTTCAAGGGAAAGTATTACTCACCTTCAATTGGATATTTTCAATTCTATTAAGAAAAATAATGTTTTGATTGGTGTATTTTTTGATATTGTAGGTGCATTCAATAATGTTAATCATCACATTTTGTCTGTAGAACTGAGGTCTCTCGGTATTCCTGAAAAAATAGTTCAATGGGTGTTCAATTTCTTACATGGCAGAAAAGTATTTGTTAAAGTTAATAATAACACCACAATTTTAGGTCCAAGACTTAGTTTTAAGGGTGTATGTCAAGGAGGGATATTAAGTCCTCTTATTTTTATTTTATACATTCATAAATTAAATATTATTTTAGGATCTAAAGTATCCAATTTACAATATGCAGATGATTTAGTAATTTATGCTTCCGGGTCTAACATAAGAGATTTAGTGTCAACTTTAAATGAATCATTGGGAAAACTCCATTCATATTTTTCTTATTTAAATTTAGATATCAGCACAGAGAAGAGCAAAGTTGTTGTTTTTAACAAAATCCGTCCATTTAATGTAAGATTACTCTATGATAACTCTATTTTACGTATTGAAAGTTGTGTGAAGTTCTTAGGCATAATTTTTACAAATAATCTATCTTGGACTAAGTATGTCAATTCCATTGCAGACAGAGCTTCTAGGGCATTTAATGCTTTAAAGGCTCTGGCTGGTACAAGTTGGGGAGCTGATCCAAAAATTCTTTTGATGCTATATAAATCAATAGTAAGGAGTCACTTTGAATATGGCTTCCTTTGTTTTGCTTCAAATAAAAGATTAGTGGACAAGTTAGATGTTATTCAGAACAAAAATTTGAGGCTCATTACTGGGGCTATGAGAACAACTCCTATTGTTTCTTTACAGGCTGAATGCCTTATACCTCCTCTTATATTTAAATACCTCAAATTCAGATTTCTATTTAATATTATTTCTTTGTCAAATCATCCCCTCTTTCGGAAAATGTTGTCATATTATAATAGCCTTTTACCTATTAGTGAATCCGCTCCATATATACTTCATAATTTTTCTGAAATTATACAATATGATCAGCAATATACTATCCACAAATCAATTAATACTTTGCCTTGTTATAATGGTGCTTATGACAGTAAATTTGGTAACATGTGCATCAATATTGACGAAACTCTGAGTAGTAAAGAGGAAGTATATGAGCTACTATCCAGATATTCTGAATTTCGCCACATATACACTGATGGTTCAAAAAAAAGAGACAAAGTATCTTGCGCATTCTACGTACCACATCTTAAATTTGGTCGTGGTTTTCCACTTCCTACACCAGCTAGCATATACACTGCAGAATGCTATGCAATTGTGGCTGCACTTCATTTTATTGTGGAAAATCCAGCTGTATCATTGAAGTGGTTGTTGATCTCGGACAGCATGAGTGTTCTGAAGGCATTACAGTTTAGAACTTTAGACGCTAAAACTTCTTTCATTATTTATGAAATCAAGAATTTATGGTGGAAATTACATGAAGAGAATATTGAAATTAAATTCTTGTGGACTCCTTCACATATCGGTGTCACAGGAAACGAAAATGTTGATTTCTTGGCCAAAACTATCGTTGATACTGACATTGACAGTTTATGTTTATCTGAAGTTGCCATACCTTACACAAATTTTTATTCAATACTAAGAAAGAAATTAAAAGAAGAATGGAAGTCTTATTGGGCAAGTATTTTGGAAGGTGGAAAAGGCATATGGTATGCATCAATAAATCCCGAAATCTTATCAACTCCCTGGTTTTCTCGTAACAAGGACTTCATCAACAGAAAATTTTATTCCACAATATGCCGACTCAGATTTGGACATTATCGTTTAAATGCACATCTCGCACGAATGAAAATTATCTCATCACCATCTTGCAATCATTGTAACTCTGAGTGTGACCAAACTGCAGAACACATAATTTTCACTTGCCCTGCTTTTACAATAGAAAGATTAATGTTGATTGAAGATTTAATTAATATTTATGGAGAATCTGAGAGTGTCCCGCGTGCCCTCAATGATATTTTACGGAATACTAACACCTACATACCCTTATATCTAAATATATATTAAGAAGTGCTATAGAAATTTGATTATTTTCTATGAATAGGGATACGACAAACAAATACCTATAATGGAAAAATATTGGATATGACTGTTATGAGACATGGCTTCTAAAGCCTTTAGACTTTGAATAAATTAGACATGGCTTTGTCCTTATTTGGGAAAAAACAAAACAGACATGGCGTTGGCCTTTTGAAATTGGACAAATCAGACTTGGATTAGATCTTCAAAATACAAGGAAAATTCATTGGAAAATTCAAACAAGACTAGGCTGTATGGCTCTGTTCCTTTGCCTGCCTTTTGGCGAATTTTATAAACAACAACTGCTAAAGCGTCCATTTTAGGCCTGCTGTCAAACGATTATCAGTGTCACTGTCACATTTCAGACATATTGTCATCCATGTGACGCAGTGTTGCCAACCTTACGATATAATCGTATTTATACGACCTTTTTGGCTCTTGTACGATGGACGATCAAGTAATCGAAATCGTACGCAATATATACGATCTTTTCAAATCTTATACCAATCATCCTAACGAAGCAAAAATAGATGACATTTTTTTTTTTTTATATTATAAAAAAAACAAGTAGAAGACTTGAACAAGCTAAACTTTTTTGTATTGTTAAGAATGCATCCAATATTTTTTAATCTATCTCATTCGCACTTTAATGAAACACGCAGCGTATGAGTATACGTATTCTGTGGATTCAGTGATTTCTATGGGGATGGGAACCCCGCACAATCTGACAGTAATTTAAGCCAATCGAGAATAAACTACGTAAGTACGTATGATGCTGATAACTTTCTTCCATTTTTTTTTTCGTGTTGCTTTTTAAAGAGTTTTATTGTTAATACGTGTTGGTATTTTTGGTTTCATGTTGGTTTCATTTCAAATTGGTATCTTTTTGAGTTTAACTGAAGAAATTAGGTACCTACGTACAGTACGATTCACGAAAGTTGACCACTGCGCAGAATGCTTAGGATAGGTCCCTTTGGAGGTGCGGGGTGAGGCGTGGGCGGAATGTGTCAAGACCGGAGCGACGTCATTGGTTCTAACTAACACGATTGGTGCGATAGTGATGATGAGATAATAAATCAATAAATAAATAATAACATTACAATATTATTTTGTCTTAGGTCTTTTTTTCATGACTGTACAGTAAGCGTTCATAAGTGCATAGGCACGCTAAGGATTGTATTGCTGTGAACGCACTGTCGAGCGTCCGTGCGTTTGTATGTGTAAGTGGTCAACACTGAACATGCGCAGACGGCCGCCATTTGTGGTCATCTTTCGTGAATCGATACTGTACCTACTTAAAATTATAATTAACTTCGGTTTTAAAATTATTTACGTTATTTTATTGAAATTTCATTACGTACTACTTTTTTCCTTGAAATGGCAAAATACGATCTTTTCTAGTCCATAGTACGATCTTCTAAAAAATAAAGTTGGCAACACTGATGAATCAAATACTAATACAATACTCTTTAGAGTATATACAGCGTTGCCGGCGCGGAACTTTTGTTCCGAATTCGGAACTTTGAAGCCCTTGGCGGAACTTTTGCGGAACCTCAGCTTTGGCGGAACTTTTCGGAACTTTGGCATAAACCAAACAACAAACAAGCGAGATTGGAATGACATTGTCATTAATTTATTACAATTATTATTATATTTATTGTAGACTTGGCTTTATCGACTGTTTCCTTTGCCTAAAATAATAATTAAAATAAACTCGACTGACAGGATTAGCTACAGATTATTTTCGTTCACTGACATGTATTGTACCCCTACACAGATGTAAAATACTTTGTTGGAGTGTACCCCTAGAAATCAATGAATTCGTTGGTGTTTCGTTTGTTTTTTTTTGGTTTGGTGTAACGTTATGCTGGTCTGTGCTGTAATACCTGTGAAGTGAAGTTTCTTTTCTTTCAATGAGAGGTTTTCCTTTTGAGGTTTAAAAAAAAAACTTAGTTTCCAAGAACTCTATAGATGGCGTTGAACTTACTATGATAGTTAGTGCCAAAGCCAAAACGCTTGAAAAAAAAACATTGTGTCACGACTGACACTTACATTTGCTTAACCTTCCGAATATAACCTACATTTCTCGCGCTTTTTGAAAATCAGTTTTTTTAGGTTCCGTTCCTTGCATTATCATACTTACTGCTAGCACCATCTATCCAGCGACTAGGGAAGAGCTAAAAAGAAAATCCCTCATTACATTCAATGAGAGGTTTTCCTCTTGAGGTTTTAAAAAAAAACTTAGTTTCCAAGAACACTATAGATGGCGTTGAACTTACTATGCCAAAGCCAAAACGCTTGAAAAAAAAAACATTGTGTCACGTCACATACTCTCGTTGACTGACATTGTCATTTGCTTGCCTTCCAAATATAACCAACATTTATCGCGCTTTGTTAAAATGTCGTAGAAGAAAGTTCTTGATTGACTATGTGAAGTGATGTCCATTATAATGAGCAATCAATTTACTAAATTGAAAAAAAAATGCTAAAACTTTTTCGAGCATTTTTTTTCAGATCGTCTAGACTTCATTGGTGGTTGTAATGAAATTAATGTATCATGTTAAAAAAATATATATAGTATGTTATAGTATCGTTTTTTTTATTTTACTCAGGCGGAACTTATCGGAACTTTACAGATGAGGAATCGGAATAAATCTAAACTTGCTGCCGGCAACACTGAGTATATATGTTCTGTGATCAAATATCGGTTCGCCGTTCGTTCAACTGTTTTATTTTAGTTTGGTTGGAGCTCATCTAATAAACAATAATAAGTTTAGTTGACATGAGATAGATCGTAAATTAATTGGTACATATTTTTGAGTTCTTAATAGGTACATAATTTTTGTTTTCTTATTCTTTGTGGTCTGAGTTCGAATGTAAGACATACTTACCTTTTTTTCGTTGTACCGAAAAATCACAGATTTTACCTCAAAAAATAAGCAAGAAACATTGAAACGAGTAAGTTTTCACGAAATATTTTTATCGTAAATTAAATTGTTTTAACATGCAGTTTTGCACATGTCATGCAGTACTTACTTTATGTTTCTTTGAAATGTTTTTGTTGTATGTTTCAGAAGAATGAACCATCCAACACTTCTTTATTTACTCCAAAAGGATTCCAGCATTAATTTAAGTTCAAATGAACAAGTACTTCCTCTCCACTTGTTGGATAATGTAAGCTAACATATTTTTGTGGAATTTGTATCAACAAATAAGCATCTAGGGTACTTAACTTATTAGCAATTGTTTAATTAAATACTACACGATTTATTTTAGAGCCTAGAGTATGGTCGCAAGCAGTACCTATTGCCGATTCCCTTAAAACAAAAAGAAGGGCAGGATCACCTACAAGTTCTTATTGGTAATTATTTATCCCTCTTACTTATTTCATGTTTACATTACATTTATTTTGTATTTGTACTTTAAGCACTTTACAATTTATTGACTGACTAGTTGATGCCCAGGAGTCAGGACATACGTTCACTTGAAATAATTGTAAAAAAAAATATTTCCCTTTTTTAATCGGATTTTTAGTTACCCATTTCAAGTGTTTAAATTTTTTGCATGGTAGGTACCCTATTTAAAAAAAAAGTGCCTTAGTTCTTATAACATCAGCTATCTGTGAGTAAAAATCTCGTCAAAATCGGTCCAGCAGTTTCGGATATTAGCCAGATCAAACAGACAGACAAAACTTGAAGAAAGTTCTTATTTTTGTTATAAATAAGTACCGTATATTCTTTCTTAAGCATTCATTAAAAAGCTGTTATATTGATATTACAAACAGACACTTCAATTTTATTTATTTCTATATTTGTAATGCCAGATACAAAAGTTACTCAGGCCCACAAGTTACTTATCATAATAAACAACACAAACATATTTTAAAACATTATTCTATTTCTAGCAAGTTTTGACAGAAATAATGATATTTATAGAGCAAGCTGTGCAAGTATGTTTCAGTATTTGTAATTTATTTACATAAAAAGTAAGATACTTCTGCCTATTGTGCACAACTAATTGCACCCTCCAGGACTTACATGAGGCAAACAACAGCTGTCCAAGTCGCTATGTAATGGTCGTACAAAATTTGAAGTCTTAGAAGTTAGATACTGACAGAATTAAATTAAATGTTTACAGATTCAAGTCAAGGTCCCGCCAAAATTATGGGCTTGATAGTAGATAAAAAGAAACAAGACATACAAAATGTATTGCCAGACTTAAATGTTCAACTACAAACCTCTTCAATGGACTGTAGCAACACTGAAGAACTACCAATCAAGGGGAACATACAAGACTTGCATCAGACTCAAATGATGCAGACTGAACACATGGAAGATAGTACTAAACTATGTGGTGCTGGTACACAGGTGGTTACAAATTATGGTAAGAGATGAGAATTTATAGTTCGTCCTACTGCTTCACTTTATAGCTCTATTTGCATTTCCTTCATAATAGGCTAGTTTCCACCATCAATAAATTGCAAGGACTGGACCCGTATACATACCTGCAGGTCTGGTGCACCGGGAGGTGGACTTAGTTATAGCTGTAGGTTTTTGAATTGATTATTATTTTTATTTTGATGAAAATGGTTAATATTATATTATTTTAATGAGAATGTTGCCAACATAGTTTGTAAGTATTACTAACAACAATATGAATCACTTGTGTTCGATACAAATAAATTATAATAATAATAAATTGCAAATCGCTTTTAGTCCGTCAGTTGTAGCATTGGAAAATAATTATTTTTATTTGTATCATTTGTTTTTGTAAATCAATGAATATTGACAATTAGATAAAACGCATCAAAACTCGGGAGTGGGGGACTCATGACGTCAGAACGCACTACAAATTATACCACGGCGTGACGTATTGAGAATTTTAAAACCGTCGTATCTTCAATTTTGGTTTACTTAATAAAAGAAAAAATATGGGTCAAATATTTTTTGATAATCTAACTGACGGATTAATTAGTTTTTTTCAGTACACAGGCCTATTGTAGCCCCAGCCCTTAAGTCCTTTGACCAATATTGTGACTCAAGCACTACATTGGTTGACGGCATCGAAATTTCAAATCATGGGCATTTGTCAGTTCTCATCAGTTGTCAGTTCCTCCTCCCTCATGTAGGCAGGAGGCCTACATCACGCAACTGGCTAAATGGGCCAGATGGGAAGTAGTGACAGTTGGGAACATGGGAAACGGGTTCACACACATACATATTATATGGATATGGTTTAGAAAAAAGCAGAATAATAATATGAATGCATAATTTACAGTTCAAATACCAGACCAGATTGTACCTCCACGCGCCGTTGCTGTTTTGCCGACAGTACTTCAAATACAACGACGTCACATCGTTGCAACACGACGCACCTTGCCAGAGAGAGCGCGCTTTGGTCCCGTAGAAGGTATGTAATACACAATAGAAATAGACAACACACTATTGCACCTATCCCAAAAGGGGTGAGCAGGTAATGTTAAAATTATTTGTCTACTTGCTTTGTACAAAACTTAAATATGACTTACACATCACATCATTATTGACTACCTACCACATCTACAAATTGTTTCAGGGATAAAAAGTAAAATATCAGAAGCAGAAGCAGTTGAACTAGTCCTGAATGCAACTTCTAATAAAATACCATTATTCCTCTTGAAAGATATGGACCAAGCTATAACACACATTGATACTTCTGATAAAGGTATCTGTTAAAATAATCAAAACTACAACTACAAAAATTTAAATTCTGCAATAACGAAGAAAATCGAAAAATAAAAGTATGAAATAAATATTTTCAGACAAATCCAACTGGTTCAGTTTACTTCATCTAGGCGATCAGAAATCTGCAAATGTCTGGATTTATGAAGAAAATCAGGAATTGTATGCCATCACCACGGATATTGTTCCATCAAGAAAGCCTTTAATGATTGGTTACAGTAAAAAATATGCTGATGCCTATGGACTAATTGGACCTACAAAGGACTTGGACAAAGGTGACTGATAATTTAATAGATATAAAAGACAACAATACTAATATTGTGTGTAGATTGTGGGTCCTGCGCTGGATCTCTAACAGGTTGTATCTGCCCGGTCGGCCAAATAGAGTTAGATAGATCAACGATAGTGAGGAGAGAGAGAGAGCCACTTGTTTTGCGCACACTTCTGCACTACAATATGTTATATCCTACGACAATGACTAGTCTCCCCTAAAAATGACTGCCATTAACCGAAATTCAGTAAAACTAACTAGAGAGCTATTTTAACCGACTTCCAAAAGGAGGAGATTTTAATAACTTCGACTGTATGTCGTGTTTGTTCAAAAATAGACGGAAAATGTGCAGTGATTGCTGGAATCGCTTGGATGTTTATTGTTTATTCAACATCATGACATAACATCGCGCCTGTATGGTCTGAGGGAGTACGCAGATGTGTACAGTACAACCATATTTTGACAGTTATGTTAGTTTTTCATTTGATTGGGGATAAGCCTATTACCATGATATTTATCTATTGTTGACAATGTAAAATAAATGACTAGTAATTGTATAAGATATTACAACTAAAAATGGTAAAATAAAAAACTTTTGGCAAAAACAACCGAATCAAACAAACAAGTCACAGACTTCTGAAGCTAAAGTTATTTTTCACTTTTTTGAAGTTGGTTTTATTTTTTTTTTGGCTAGTTTTGGCTAGCTTCATAATAATCATCATCATAATCATTATATTTTTTCTAAATTTATTCACAGAATCTCAAGTACAGAAGTCATGGTGGTGCCACGAATGTCATCAAACAATGCGATCTGCTAAACATCTCGAAACTCATACATATTTTTGTCATAAGGTAAAGCAGTGCACCCAGAATTTATGATATTTCTATCTCAGTTTTATTCGTAAGTTGAGGCAAGGGTATAAAACATGGGAGTCGCCAAAAATTAAGAAAACATTAGATCCAGCAGTAGATTCATCATCTGCCGAGCCTTTCCCAACTATATTGGGGTCGGCTTCCAGTTTTACCGGATGCAGCTGAATACCAGTATTTTACATGGAGCGACTGACTATCTGACCTCCACAACCCAGTTAGTACCGGGTAATACGATACCCCTTGGTAAGACTGGTTGTCAGACTTTTTGGGCCTCTGACTACCTAACGACTGTCAAAGATCTACAAATGACAGCCGGGACCAATGGCTTAACGTGCTTTCCGAGGCACGGAGGAAACTCGGTATGTAATGGGTGGTCTCCCATCGACAGACCAACCTAGGCAAGCACAGCTTAACCTAACGATCGACCCGAGCGGCTGTTATTATTTAGCCACGAGCTTCTCAGTAGATTAAAGGCTAATAATGATGATTAAAGAAATTTCGGTCAATGTCGACATTCCTGCTGCAAAAAACACTGCCAAGTGCGTGTCGAAACACGCACAGTGGGTAACAGAGGGACCAGTGGGTACGGAACGAGATACGGAACCGAAAAAAGAATGATGATGATAGTTGACGTTTGTCTTTAAAGATTACAGTTTTTTCTATTTAAAATTGTTTCCGTTATAGGAGAACGATACAACCCCTAAGCGACGGTATCGATGTCGGCATTGCAAGCGGACGTTTAGCAAAATATTTGCGTAAGTCTTTTATAATATTTTAGTAGGTTTTTTATTTTGTTCTGTATGGTGTCGGACGTAAAGAATAGCACCATCCCATATCTTCCCGTGGGTGTCGTAAGAGGCGATTAAGGGACTTACCAGAGAATGGGCAGCAGCGTTCTCTGTGCTTTTGTAACAACCGTATTGCGATCGCCAATCCGCCTGTCAAGCGTGGCGCTTATGGCAAAAACCCCCCTTTGGGAGAGGTTCATGTCCAGCAGTGGACGTCATTCGGCTGAAATGATGATGATGAGTAGGTTATTTAATAAGGTGCGTTGTTTTATTGTTATTTTTTTATTATTCCAGGTTAAGGCGACATACGGCTCATCATTGCCCTATGAAATTGGAAAAAAAGTAAGTCAGTACACAGTATCATTTTATTCTGTAGTACTATTACGTGTGTTCTGTGTTTTATTCTGTGTGTTCTGTGTTTTATTCTGTGTCCTGTGTTTTATTCTGTGTGTTATGTGTTTTATTCTGTGTGTTCTGTGTTTTATTCTGTGTCCTGTGTTTTATTCTGTGTGTTATGTGTTTTATTCTGTGTGTGTCTCTTGTTCTGTACAGTACTACCTGTAATGTGTATTGTGCAGACCGTGTAACGAAAGAAGAAACTTGGCGAGCGTCAGTAGTGGGGAGCTTGCGCAGGTACTGTCGTGTACGAAATAGTTATCCTCCATTTGTATTTTTATTCAGGGATTTTTCGATGACATTTGAAATTAACACAAAATAACAAAATTCTTAACAACATTTATTACGAATACTTACAATATTTATTATATATTATTAAATAAAGAAAAAAGATATAAAAATGGCTGATTGTGTGAATGATTCTTATAAATAATGTTTTATCTCGAGGCCTAATCAAGAAAGATTTCACAAAGTTTCACTCGCATACAACAACACAACTACAAAGTAGAAATTTATTAGAAAAAAAAATGCAGAAATTTATAAACACAGGTTGCACTTGTCTCTACTTGCGGAGTCAAGCGGTAAGTGCGCACTGCGCAGGGTGAGGAGAGCGGGAAGCAATTAGCGCGCATGCGCGGCGCCGTGCCGCGCCTCCCGCGCTCTTTCCGCCGCCCCGATGACGCCCAGTCCCTTCCCGCCTCAGACTTCATACCGCTAAAGAGACCTATAAATCGACTCCTGCGCAAGTTAAACCACGTGGTATGTCAAGTTTCTTCTTTCGTTACACGGTCTGTACCTTACCTTGTCCTATCGTACCTTGTAATTATATTTTTCTAGTGAACTAGTAAATTTGTAGGAGAAATTAGCAGTAAGGACTTCGAATAGTGTTCAATCGTAATTCCAAAAAAAACCCTTGAAATTATTAAAACAACCCTTTTTGCAGGAACATAGAAACCAGTAACAAAGAGTTTTTGGAAGTAGAAGTGCCTCCATTGAAAGTCAATGTATCGATGTGCTCAGAAGACAGTAAACTACCCTCAGACGAAAGCTTTCAAAACTATACAAACGGATTGGACTTCTCCACAAATCTGTTTGATACGGACCGCATTTCCAATCTTGATATTTCTGGGAACTCGAGATGTGAAAATGATTTTAATCCCTACGCCATTGAATATAAAGATGAAAATGTGTTGACAAGCGATTTAGATTTTCCAATTAGTCCTGAAAACCCTGCTATAGAGGTCTGTAAGCATAACGCCTGATAAAAAAAAAAAAATATTACATAGTTGTCAGGAAATAGAATTTGAGAATCTCTTAATTTGGTCAAACAAGTGAAAACAAAACATGTTTCAGAAACCAGTCGAAGAACTTCCAGTTCCATGTCCTCATTGCAGTCAAATTGTGGCCAAAGGAAAGGGTCGTCTACACGTAAGGTAAGAAAACAAACTGGCTTGTTTGCAGTCTAACAAAAAAATATGATTCAAAAAACGTCTGCTGTGGATGTAAGCTCACCCTGAGCTCCTCCAAACTCCTTCAGTATGCGGTCGTCAGTAAAACAGGCCCATCGGCCATCCGTTGAGAGCTATGGGCTCCGCCCACTTTATATAAATGTTTTGTGCAATTGTAAGGAGGGAAGTCATCATCATCATCATCATCAGCCTATTAATGTTCCCACTGCTGGGACACAGGCCTCCTGAGAGGGAATGGGCTATAATCCACCACGAGGGCCCAGTGCGGATTGGCAGATGTCACATGTCTTCGAATTTTTGGTTCTAGGACATGCCGGTTTCCTCACGATGTTTTCCTTCACCGTTTTGAGAGCAATGGTGATGAAATAAATTACACAAAGTAATGCGCCTGTCTGGGTTCGAACCCACGACTTACTGTTCGTAAGTCGGGGCCGCCACCACTGGGCCACCGCTGCTCCCCCACCACTGGGCCACCGCTGCTCCCAGCAGCGCAGGAGGGAAGTAGAAAATAGAAATAAATCTGTTTTTTTTTTTGTCAAATCGCTTCATCATCATCATTTCAGCCGAAAGACGTCCACTGCTGGACATAGGCCTCCCCCAAGTGTCGCCACATTGAACGGTCCCGTGCGACTCGCATCCAGCGGATTCCCGCAGCCTTCACCAGGTCATCGGTCCACCTAGTGGGAGGCCTTCCAACGCAACGTCTTCCGGTTCGCGGTCGCCACTCCAGAACTTTTCGGCCCCATCGGCCATCCGTTCTGCGAGCAATGTGCCCTGCCCACTGCCACTTAAGTTTGGCAATTCTTCGGGCTACGTCGGTAACCTTGGTTCTCTTGCGGATGTCTTCATTTCTGATTCGATCGCGCAAGGAAACTCCGAGCATAGCCCTCTCCATTGCCCTTTGGGTGACTTTAAGCCTTCTGATGAGGCCCATTGTAAGCGACCACGTTTCGGTCCCGTATGTAATCACTGGCAACACACACTGGTCATAGACTTTCGTCTTGAGACACTGCGGTAGGTTGGACGAGAAGATACCGCGCAACTTCCCGAACGCTGCCCAGCCGAGTCCGATTCGACGATTGACCTCTTTCTCGAAGTTAGACCTACCTAACTGGACCGTTTGTCCCAGGTACACATAATCGTCTACAACTTCGAGTGTAGAGTCTCCGATCTTGATAGGAGTGGGTGTGACATGGGCATTCAACATGACCTTGGTTTTGTCCATGTTCATTTTAAGACCCACTCTTCCGGAAGTTCTACTGAGGTCATCGAGCATTGTACTGAGGTCCTACATGGTCTCAGCCATGACCACTATGTCGTCGGCAAACCGAAGGTGAGTGATGTACTCGCCATTGACGTTGATGCCTAGCCCTCTCCAGTCCAGAACCTTAAAGACATCCTCCAGTGCAGCAGTAAACAGTTTCGGAGATATGACGTCTCCCTGTCTCACACCTCGCTGCAGGAGGATAGGTTCTGAGACTTGGTCTTGAAGTCGGACTGACATGGTGGCGTTTTTGTACAAACACTTCAACACCTCGATGTACCGATAGTCGATTTGGCACCGTTGGAGAGACTGCAGTACAGCCCAGGTCTCGATCGAATCGAAGGCTTTCTCGTAGTCCACAAAGGCTAAACAGAGAGGCAGGTTATACTCTTCGGTCTTCTGTATAACTTGCCGCAGCGTATGTATGTGGTCTACGGTGCTATAGCCTTTTCGGAAACCGGCTTGTTCGGGTGGCTGGAAATCGTCAAACCTGCGCGCGAGACGATTCGTGATGACTCTAGAAAACAACTTGTAGACATGGCTTAGAAGTGAGATGGGCCTATAATTCTTCAACCGCTTAAAATCGCTTACATCTGGGTAATTCTGATTTTAGTAAAAAAAACATGATAGCAAGTAGTTAATGATACTTAACGAAGAGAGCGATGATTGGAAAGCATTATAGGCAAGCTATTTTTTTATATTACCGTATTTTGAAATAAAGATCTTGGAAGGCGATACTTCTGACATTTGTTTGCTTCGTACATTTTATTTTAATACGGAAAGAGAGACCTAAGGCCTCCTACACCTACACCTATAACTCTACCGGTCAACTCTACTGCTTAAGGCCGTCTACGCCAAGCAAAGTAGGTATTTAACGCTACCACCCTTTACGCGAAACGAGTCGTGCACACGCGTCGCCGACTTGAACCCAAAGCTGAGCGAAGTGTCACAGTATAGGTAAGCGTGTCGTGTAGGCAGTAGGTCAACTTATTTTATTAAATTGTCAGCTTGATTTATTATAATAGGTAGTAATTGCGAAAAGCTAACATTTAAATGTAATAAATTAATTTGAATAGATATTGTAAATGCAAATTGCTGCAAGTCGTAATTTATTCAATTATTTGTGTACCAGACGGGTGGACTCGTGTTTGGAAATTCAAAAACTATAACGGAACCAAATCTGAGCCACTAACCGCCCTGTACCGAAAGTTCCGGGTGTAAACGTTAGCTTCGTGGAACGGAGAGGTGGGTTTGGAAAATACTGCACTATTATTGTAGATGGAGAAGAAAGGAAACACTATTTGACTATGGTAAGACACTACAAGCAGACAATACTGGAAAAACTGAGCTGAAACTATAATCGGAAAGAACTGTTAACTATTCGGATATCGAAACGAAACTGACTGCTTGAATATCGTAAACAAAACTGACTGTTCCAATGTCGAAAACAAAACTTACTATGCGGTGCCTGCGCTGTGCTTTCATACTATTAGCAGACACACAAAAAATATTCGCGAATCCTCTAGCGGTGTGTTGTGTAGTATTTGTTCGCTAGACAATCTTTTAATTCATACAAAAAGCATGAACAAAAAACATTAACAAAAAAATACAAAGGAAACTATAAACAAAAGGATAATAAATAACTCGAACGGAAGAAGGAAGTAGGTACTTTACGCTCTCGGCGTACGGTCGAAATTAAATTAACATTTCTCGATGTTTTTTATAAGTAGTTTGCGTACGCGCACCTGTGACGAGACTATTCTCGAGGGAATTTGTACCTACTTACTTTTAAAACTAATAATAACAGAAAGTACTCGACAAAGAATCACAAACACGGCAATAGCGTACTTTCTCGAACGTTCTTTCTATAGACTATATAAAAACACTGTTTGAGACACTTGTCGCGAACAATTTGACTAGGTTTCTTACATTGTTTTTATATCACGAAGAGACACATGCTTTATTTGTTGTATGTGTCACCGTAAAATTGTAAATACCGTTAGATTATAATCTATCTCGTGAGATTGTAAACTTGTTCGTTGAGGAATTCCCTCGACTGTCTATGGTCTCCATCATCAGACCAATGGCACTTACAACCCATATGGGTGCAAAGTTCTCATCAATAGAAATGAATTAAATCCAAACACAAGGTAGCTACTGTAAAACGTTGAGGAGTTCCTTTGACTGTCCTTCGTCTTTATCATCAGACCCCTAAAGATGACCACAACCCATTTAGGTGTAAAGTTCTCATCAATACAAATTAATCAAGCCCAAACACCAGGTAATTATTGTGAATCGTTGAGGAGTGCCCTCGACTGTCTTCGGGTTCCATCATCAGATCGAGTCCAGACTTTCTTTAAGTAGTAGTGCTCTAAAATACTCAATGAACAAAAAAACAAACGCACTAGTCGCACTACGATGTTCAAAGGTTCCCCTCGATTTTTCTGAGATGCCATCATCAGATCCCAGTTTCATGGTCATGGTACTACTTTTGGAATATCTTCTTTCTAACAAAAAAAGAATTATCTAAATCGGTTCATAAACGACGAAGTTATCCTACGGTCAAATTGTGAAACCTCCTCCTTTTTTTAAGTCGGTTAAAAAAGACTGTACTGTTATAATTACACTACGTTCTTTAAATAAATCGTTCGATAAATCGACGGGACAGCCGTGCGCCAGCAAAAGGGACATAGGTCCTACCTCGTCAAGGCCTGGCGGGCGACTGAATCCACGTGCGCAAGCCGTTTTCTTATATAATAATTTATTATTAAAAGGATTAAATTGTTTTGAAAAAATTAACCACAAATAATCGTTCTATATGTTATTAACTTTGCTTAGATATTTTTTTTGGAAGTAAAACTTTCATATTCTCCAAGTAAAATAAGAAAAACATAAAAAAATATTCGAATTAGGCTCCTGTTCGGATTTTTTTTTCATCGAGTGAAGTTTTTGATATCATGTTTTGAACCACAAATTATCTTAGTAAATATAGTCAACTATAATATCTATTTTTTTTTGGCTTTAAAAAATCACTATTTCTTTGTTTACTATTGAATCAAAGTTATGTAAAATTGGGAAAATTGGGACTACCTGCCCTTAAGTTGTGACCGGATATTTAAAAGCAAATTAGGTCTGGCCAGCCATATAAGGGCACACGCACGGAAGTAGTTCCAAAGGGTCGCCGTTACCGAAATCGGTAAACACCTCATAACGAAGCCGAAAGGCACTCGTTCTCCTCATCATAGCGATATTTTTTTATTTTAAAAGAATTTTAAAAGCGTTGTATCTTCGTCAATTTTGATTTACGTAACAAAAGAAAAAATACGTGTCAAATATTTTTTGATAATCTAACTGACGGACTTAATTAAATTCGAATTAAAATTTTCAGGACACAATCTTATTGAGACATTAAATTAAATTTATTTGTATGTGTTCACAGTAAATGCCCTGGCCGTCAATTTAAATGTGAATGCGACAAGGTTTTCACCAACATGAAACAGCTGACGAAACACATTTGGGCTCATCATTCAAATGCAAACCCATTAACGGAAGTAAGTTGGAAAAAAAATGACAAAACATAAACAATATTATTCTTAAGTTATTTGAGTTTATTTTTCTTTGGCTTTGTTAGCAGGACAATGATGATGATGATAACAGTAAGCCTGATGATCCTGCTGTAACCACAAGTACACCATCCACTGTCCCAGCCACTGTCTCTGCTCCATACAAATGTGAACAATGTGAACATTCTTTTAAGGTTTGTTATAAAATGGTGACTGTTACCCTATTATTAAGTAATCTGGCTATCTGTCTGTTACAGGGCTGTATATTTTATACCGCATTAAGTAGGTAGTTAAAAGTCGGTTGTTCATATAGGTATCAGCTTTGTTTGAATCAGCAGCATTTTTTTATAACAGCCTAAAGTTTGCTTCACGCGCATTGTGCCTTACACCGAGTATAAAACATTAATGTAGCCATATCACATCAAATAATGTTAGAACAGACGTATTGTTGATTATTTTTGACACACAATTAACGAACCACCAGATTTAGCAAAATGTAACGGCAATGTTTGTTTAACATTCAGTTATTATGTTTTGAAATTAATATAAATTAGTTTGTCATCAACCACCTCGTTATAATTTGGTGCTCAATTAACTAAATTTGGTGATCAATTGAAATTTTAGGTGACAGATGTTAGTGGTCACAAAGTTATTTTTGGTGGTCATTATATTTTCCCCCATTATTTTTTCACATCAGCGTAGAGGCATGCTGGTGAATCATTTATGGCGGGTTCATAACACGGTGTCCGCGGGAGTTCCGCTGGAGCGACGCGTGCGTCACTTCCCTTGCGGCTCGTGTCCCAAGATATATAAGACTGCGGCCAAACGAGACCGGCATGTGCAGAGGCATCATCCAGGTAAAGTTCGCTATAGGATACACTAAGCTCCAAGGAACTTTGACTTTGAAGTAAACTGCAAATTGACTTTAAACAGAGCGACCAACATTTTTCAAATTACTCTAGCGCTATGTAACGTCCAAATAACAAAAAGGTTTCAAAAAACGACCGTCCTTCGCCACTTCCTAGTATTTTAACAGGTGACTGAAACTATTATGTTTTGCTTGGAATGGTTTTCCGTGATGCTTGGGATTTCTGTCAACTTTTGTAGAAATAAGCACATTTATGACCAGTAATAACCCCAGATAATTTCATAAATAAAAAAAAATAAAAAATATCTATATACTATAATTATGTACTATCTGGTGTCCACGACACAAGCCTCGTTACTTAGTGTGGCACTAGATCTCGCTGTGTGTAATGTCCAGGGATATTTATTTTTTATTTATATAATTACAAAATACAAGGTGATGTTATGATCCTTGTGTGCAGACGCAGCCAAAGTAGGTCGTCAAACGTTGGAGGGAGGCACGCGCGTGTGCGAGCCGGCCATGTGTCCCGCGTGCCCGCGCCAGTACGCCACGCGAGCCAAGCTGCTGCAGCACCAAAGAGCACATCACCCCTTCTTGGTAAAACACCGCAGTATTTCGTTAAAAACTTATCATGATAATGGTAATCCACCAGAGTTGGGTGACCACCCTTACATACCGAGTTTCCTCCGTGCCTCGGAAAGCACGTTAAGCTCAGAGTTGGGCAAAATGTAATCAGATTAATGATTAAGGATTACGATTACATTTTGTAATCATCAATCAAGATTACAGATTACGGAAATTAATCAAGAAAGTAATCATATCGGTGATTAATGATTATTAGTTTGTAATCGTTATTTTGATTACTTTTTTTGATTACTTTTTTGATTGATGCATATTAACTACATTTAGGAATTCGAAAAATAAAATCATTAACATTGTAAATCATCTTTATTTTTTGATCAGTCTCATGAATTAAATTTTTTAATAATTATTATACTTAAGAAAACAATCAAGAATTATTTTTATGTGTGGCTTAAATTAGATTTTAAAAGCACCCTCTTTTCAAACATCTCATCTGAAAGTCTGTGTGATTTAGGTAAATTGGTCATGGTCGCATATGAGAAAAGTCTTTCGACAGGACCCGATGACGGAAGAGGTGTGTTATATTTTTTAAAAACACGTTTAATTTCAGGGTATCGATTTAGCATCGATACATCCCGATCCTGGTCCGCTAAAAAATGAGAAATAATGGCATCTGCCTTTGAGCGTTGTATTTGGTACATATCTCCCGAATCAGGCTCTGAAGAATCAGTGTCAAACTCAAAATAGCTGTCTTCATATATATTATTAGGTGTGACTTGAAGCGTTTCAGGTGCCTCATGGATTTCCTTGATTACAGCTCCTTTAAAAATAGATTTGATTCTGGAATGGTATTCTATATTAACACAAGCAAGCCATTTGTCCTTGAATCTGGGGTACGACATTGCAGCAACTGCTGCATTTTGAGCTACTTTTGAGGAGAAATTTACTTAAGGATTTAAATAACGAAAGAGTACAAAACGTCCATGACATCCAAATTGGATCAGAAGTTTTTAGAAAAACGCAGACATACAAGATACATACTGATTGAATATAGAACCGCATTTATTAAAAATATGCTTAAAAAATTAATCAAATCTACCCATGTAATTAAGATTACTGACTATTGTAATCAAAACTAATGATTACAAATGTAGTCATGATTGAAAGTAATCAAGATTAAAAGTAATCATGATTGATGTATTCATGATTACTTTCAATCAGATTATTAATCCGATTACAAAAGTAGTTGATTACGCCCAACTCTGGTTAAGCTGTTGGTCCCGGCTGTCATTTGTAGATCTTTGACAGTCGTTACAGAAAGTCAGTGGCCCAAAAAGTCTGACAACCAGTCTTACCAAAGGATATCGTATTACCCAGTACTAACTGGGTTGTTGAGGTCAGTTAAGCAGTCGCTCCATGTAAAATACTGGTATTCAGCTGCATCCGGTTAGACTGGAAGCCGACCCCAACATAGTTGGGAAAAGGCTAGGCAGATGATGATGGTAATCCACCAGAGGCCACAACATCCCTTGGTAAAACAATCAAAAGTACCAACCATTATGTTAAGATCTTGTCTAGATGATTTCATGCTACTATTGTGAGAGCTGGGTTAGCAAACATAGCACGACAAAATCAAGTCATAAAATCAAATTAGGGCAAACCCTAATTTAAATGGACTGTCATGTATTTTTGACGTTCAAAAACTGCTTAGATCAAAATCTAAGCAGTTTTTGAACGTCAAAAATACATGACAGTCCATTTAAATGCGCCCTTCATCACTTAGTATTTAAACTGGGGAGAAGGAATGGAGTACAGTAAACTTGCCAACAATACGGCTGTCGGTTAAGACAAACTTGGTTATGTCGGTGTTTCTTCTCGGATGACTAAAACTACTACCCAATAATACTAAAACGTAATCCAATACTGTCCAATAGGTACCCCTGGTATATGTCGTTGGCGAGTAAAAACATCGCGATAAAACTCGTTTTGAGCTTTATGGAGTAAATAGTTGCGTTCTATTAATTGGGTATTAGAAGGTCCAAAAAAATGTTATCGCCACAATTTTACCGCTTAGTTTCCGTCTTAATAGAAATACACTTATCATCAAAAAAATCGAAACACAATATTCCTCGATGTAACGTGACCCATTTAATGACGGTAAGCGGTCCACATACTAAATCAAGTTCGGTTTTTCCATCGGCACTTATGACTCCCTAAACCGTCCATGAACCGCCACCGTAACGGACTCTTTCTTCAACGCAGGACTGTGCAAAACGCTCTCACTCTCTTCGATACACTTCCTTTCTTCCGTCATTACCATACAGCATGATCTTACTGTCGCCAGAAAAGAGAACTTTGCTCCATCGAAGGCATGACCATATTTAAAGAGCTTACGTGCAAAGTTAAGGCGCGCTCTTCGGTGGTCTACCGTAAATTTTGGGCCATTAGCTGGTTTATGAGGTATCAGGCCGCGCTCCGCCAATCTTCTCCTTATGGTAGAATCGCTCACAGTCAATCTGCGAACCTCACGGAGCCGATGCTACAGTTGAATAGAGATGATTTCTTAAACCAAATTGACGCAATTTACCGGTCATCTTGCTCTGACGAGACTAGATATCCTCCAGATCCTGGACGGCAAGTAAACATACCAGTCTCCTGATAACGTTAATATACTCTATTGACAGCAGAGAGGCTAAGATGCATTAGTGCAGCCATAACACGCTGACTATGCCCTGAATCCAGCAACGCCATGGCCTGGGCGGCTTCTGTGGGCGAGGCATCCATATTTGTTAGCTTAAAATCTCCTTGGTAGCATGTCACGGAGCTTAACAATCACTAATAAATAAAATCGATACCTATATTTTGCTAAAAAAATGAATAAATGGGATGGGATTCAATGCAGAAATACCGACGGAATACACATTGAAAATACCCCTCCTTCGGGCGCAGTCGGGTAACAATCTCTACATTCATTTATTGGATAAACATTCGAAAATTTAAATTCAATTTTGGAATGAGAGGTTTTCCTTTTGAGGTTTTAAAAAAAAACTTAGTTTCCAAGAACTCTATAGATGGCGTTGAACTTGCTATGCCAAAGCCAAAACGCTTGAAAAAAAAAACATTGTGTCACGTCACATACTCTCGTTGACTGACACTTTCATTAGCTTAACCTTCCGAATATAACCAACATTTCTCACGCTTTGTTAAAATCAGTTTTTTTGGGTTCCGTTCCTTGCATTATCATACTTACTCCTAGCGCCATCTATCCAGCGACTAGGGAAGAGCTAAAAAGAAAATCCCTCATTGTGGTACACCATTGTGTAGACCAGCCGTTCTCAAACTTTTTTAGCAATGTAACGCTTTTGGAAACCTATACGTTTATTGTTTTTACGTTTGTTTATTTTTATAATGGTTAATTTTTATTTAGTCTGACATTTTAATTTTGGAATTTTAATTTTAATTTATATTATTATAAGTGTAAATGCTGTAATTGTTATTTTATAATTGTCAATTTGTATTTCAAGTGTGTGTGTGCAATTATGATCCTAAATGGATTGAAATAAATTATTTTGAATTTAAATTTGAATTTGAATTGCTTAAAATAATTTAAAAAAAAGTTTGTGTACTTATTCTTTGTTAGTAATCTGAATCAAGAAATAGACTTGACAATGGATTACTACAACTGAATTTTATTCGCTTTCCATCAGGCGTGATCGAGATCTAGAGCAGGCCCATTTTATAATAAAAAAAACTTATTCAAAGTCAGTCCGCTAGTTTTCGCTGTTTTACAAAAAAAAAATTTTAGTGACTGTCGTATAGTAACTTAATTTTCTCTGCAACCTTATTTTCCTTTGGTATATTTTTTAATTATGACCAGTACTTTCGTGGAGTACAGAGGCTCCACGGAACCCTAGGGTTCCGCGGAGCACACTTGGAGTAAGGCTGGTGTAGATTAAACTGCCAGCTATTTATTGGCTTAATTTTTTTAACGATATCAGTCCTCTTTTCTATTTAAATGCCGCCGAACTTATACTTGCAGTAGTGTTTCAATTATATTGATGAGAAGTGTATAATATCAATCCTCCGGATACTCCGATATCCACTGTCGTTAATTTTCATTTAATTTAGAATTATTATTATTTATACTATTATTATTCGCGCCTTGCGACACCATTATTGTTACAGGGAGAAAGTTGGAAATTCGGTATGGTCCACTCACAACGCGAACTTCACGTACTAACTATATCTCATTTATTTCTAGATCACACAACCAACAACCAAAAAATCTCCGAAAAAAGCAGTTGGTAAGTTAAGTAAAACATAAAATGTATATAATTATCATTTTCTAATCTAATTTAAGATAAATAAATCATCCCCTGTAATGTAGTAGTCAAAGTGTGATTTTAATCTAGGTATTGGTATTGTGTACCTACAAATATTATTAAGCAGTATTTCTAAATAAATTATTGAATCTCTCTGTGCGATTTTATTTTATTTAAGTAACACTACTGTTAAGATAAGACATAATTAATGTGTCACACGGATTTTTGATACTCATTTTTTTTTCAATTAATTGTCAAAGCAATCAGAAACAGTTTCTCAATTAATTCGATTCCAATATTTATATATTTTTTTAGCCAAATTATGTGACGAAGACCAAAGTTATGTGCAATAAAACACATGAAATAATAAAAATAGAAGGGGAGACAATACAACATGTCCACATGTCATGTCATGTGTGTTGTATCTTGGACCAAGTAGTCTCTTTCCAGGCTATGCAAGCAAGACAAAAAAGTTGCGACTTCTTTGTCTTGCCTCGCCTGGAAGACGATCAGAAGAAGCTTAGAAGAGCTACTGGTCCATAAAGGAACTATTCAAGGGTAAGTTGCCTATGACAATGGAGCGCAAACTTAAGGACGTGTATTGTCCCGTCTTAACCTATGGTGCACAGGCTTGGTATTTGACCAACATCCAGAAGTCCAAATTCAAGGTTTGCCAAAGAACAATGGAGCGCAGCATACTAGGTGTTAAATTAACGGATCGTGTTCGAAACACAATCCTGCGCTCCAAAACAAATGTAGCTGACGTGGCTCAAAAGGCTGCCCAACTCAAATGGGACTGGGCAGAAAATGTCTGGGCCCAAATAGCAGAAAACTAGTGCCCTGCCCTGACACAGTGAGGCTATAGCTTACAAATCTACCCATTGTTCTTTATAAGTTTCATTATAATTATAATGTAAAAACAATTATCGAGAATGTGATGTGAGATCAATAACTTTAGTTTTATCTCATATATTTTTTACCACCCATTAGTTAGACGATATTATTATACCTACCTAGCCCTAGTACTACTCAGTATAGGTATGATGGCCGTTGTAAATTAAGATTTATCACATTCAAATTAGGTTTGTTTATTCTTTGTTCAATCAACCTGATGAAGCTTGACATTGGGATCAGAACACCTCAGTTATCTCTTTCACTCGCAGATATTTCGTATCAAGAGTGAAAGAGATGTCGTCGCATACAAATGGTTTCATTAGGTACGACTATAGTATCACAGATATCCTGTTTTGTTTGTTTTCGTTCGGCAACAACAGGCAGTGCGCAATGGTTCCGTTATTTTACTGTTACCAATTAATATTCGTCCAGTCAGTGGGGCCTTAATTTTTTTTACATCTGACATCCTGCGCTCTGCGGTAATACTGTGTTATTGATTTTATGTAGAACAAAACAATGTTGACAGTTCACAGTACGTACCGAGTGTAGTCCTAACAAGGACCTTAATCAAGTTCCTATGCCCGTTGAAGTGATGACATGTGTAAACTGTGTTAAAATGGATTATGACGTAGAAGAAGGGACGATACCAAGAGATTTCATTGAATACGACTTCGCCGAAGATGCGCTGGACTTTGAGGTTAGTTTTAACGCTACTTTCATAACATTCACCCTAATTATCAATTTTTATATATCAAGTTGTCCATAAAGTAGATATTGTGTAAGGTTTCACTAAGATGCCTTACAAAAAAGTGAGACTGCCAGAAATAACAGGTAAGTATGACAATTTTTCCCGTTTTGTTGAAAGTTAATTATTGCTTACTTAATTGCCAATCTACCTTTCCTATTAGTTGACGTCACCATCAATTTATCGGTAGGTAACCAACATAATTTAATTAGGCAGTCTCTGATCAAAGAATAGTTAATTTTCAACATAACTTCGCAATCGGCAGCACAACACAATCATTCCAATTGTATCGGAAGCCTTCCGTAACATAAGAATTTGCGTAACATACCGACCTCAATCTAAACGAAAAATCAGATGGTCAGTAGTCCTTCAACAACTGTTACTTAACCCTCAGTTAAACCCACAACCATCATTACATCTTTAGAAATCTGAACATAACCTTTAATAACAAAGTGTAAAGTGTCATAATAAAGTAATCACGGCCCACTTCACTCCTCGGGTCGAAATGATTCATGATAATTGTCTATGGTGTCAGAGCGAAGAGGCAGTACATTGACGTCTCTTTCAGCCATACCTACCATTGGCTGGGTATAGAGGTATATACAGCACCTGATATAAGTAGGTAACAAAACAACAAACAAACATATTATAACCTATAGCTTTACTACTCACTAGCATCATGACGAGTTATGCGGTAGGTTGGCTAGACGCGCTCGGCTAATCGTAGCACCGCGATTGAGCTCAGCTGGAGCGCATATTTTCGGAGGATGCGGTGGTCGCGCGAAATCTGTACAATTTGTAATCTCACTGATTAGTGTAGTGTCGCGCTGGCTGTAGAGTCGTCTACTTAGTGAGTGTTGTGGAATAAATGATCGTCGATCATGGTGTGTTTCGGCGATAGATGTGGCTGCGGCGCGTTTTGCCGCCGTTTGTTTTGTCGCGCTCGACCACCGGAGGCAGATGAAAATGAAGAAAACTTACCGGTTTCTTTGGTAATTTTCTAATAAGTACTTAAATATTTAAATTAAAGCTTAGAGTTTATGCTTAGTGTTTGTTTAAGTGAATGTTAAGTACTTAATTGTTTAAAGCTTTTAAATTAATTAATTTAAAAAAACTCGCGCACTTTTCACTGCTTGGCACTGAATTGAAGGCTGTCTAGTTCCCACCAGAACTTGAATACAATTGCTGTGAAAATCCTTGTTAAAAAAGCAAACGTTGTGTTTTTTTACTCCACCTTGAGTGACGCATTGTAACATCATGACTCACTAAGTTTATGTAAATACTTTCAGCCATCAGTGAGTGAACTTTAAACACGGCCTATTTTTTTGTTGACACTCTTATCACCAGTCGTCACCGTCGCGGCATGAGCTTCATACCTATAGCATAACCATAAGTTAATAAGTTATAACACATGGTTCGCACCTTTGCACAGTGGCGGATTTACCAATAGGCTAAGTAGGCTGGAGCCTAGGGCGGCAGATTTTAGGGGCGGCAAATATGAGCCAGTTTTCTTTTTAAGTGTTACAAAAATTAATACATTCATAATTATATTCCTAAATGCTATTAGGTCCAGACAAGCAATTCATTATGTACTAAATGTTTCACCAGTTAGATGATTTTTTCTACAACTTATTGAATCGCGTTTAAGTATTGAAAACAAGCGACGGGAATAATTTTACATTTACAAAAACTGGCAACGGCAGTGAATTGTTAGTGTGGAAGGTATTTTTGCAACAATAAACAAAGTGAAGGTTCAAATTCAGGCTAAAAGAGAGAGAGTCCAGATGCCCATGTTTAAGAATTTCTTTAAAATTATTATTGTATTTCACTTGTATTTCACCATGGAATCAAGACAAGTGCGTCGAAGCTATAGGTAACATGGGCGTCGCCAGGGGCAGCTTTTTCCTGCCTGATGCCACAGAATTGGTATTATACGTAACAAATTGTAGCGTGTGTTTTAGGGTTATAAATGAGCCTCTGAGTACTTTTACTATCGCTACAAACTTACACATTTTCTAAAATCGCGCACACTGTCTATTTGTATGGGAGTAAATGAGACGTCACTATTACCTACTGGGCGGCCAGGTTTTAGAAGAAAATAATGAATAAATATCGAAATAAACAAAAGTGATAAATAAAAAGAATAAATAAAAACAACAGTTCCCTTTATTATTATATATTACATCACTGTTATTAATATTATCAAGATTTGTTTATAAATAATACAGTTACAATTGCTACAATTTCAATTTATATGGTTATTTTACTTCGTGGCAATCTTTCAAATAATTATTATAACTTGGTAGTATTTCTTATATCTACGTTACTTCACCGCGGTTTTTAGAGAATTAAAAAATAATATTTTTTAAGAATTGCAACCTTCGTATGCCTCTCTCATCTGACACATGACGCGGTACGTCACTTTTTTTATTGGCGCGTTATCGACACCGCAAGAAAAAATCTTTCTCGTCAAATTATTCATTTATAACTAAGTTTACATTACATTTTACCAAAATAACAAAATGTCGAGTGACAGGAAGTGTACTAAGTGCATCTTTAGTGAAATTCGTAAACCCGAAACAGAAATCCAAGCATTTACAAATAACGCTCGCTACCGACCAGGACGTAAATTGGAAGGACATTATTTATCAGAAGACATCAGAGACGAAGCAGGAAAAGTGTATTCCTGACAACAACTTGGATGCCCGACTTTAAATGACCCCCGGATACGCGATATCCAAAGTGCTCATTGAAGCACTAAGGGGGTTGTAAGCTCGTTAAAGCTTTTTTCCTCCAGTGGGTACGCGATACCTCAGTAACACTACTACTGGTTACTAGCTGGATGGTGATCTATCAGTGGAGATACGAGATATCCTTTAGCTGAGTCTTTGAACGATGCTAACACTGAAAATCTAATGGCATAGCATTCAACGGCAGGTAAGTGCCATTTTCAAGACCAGTAACACCTCATGTTACTAGCTGCATGGTAAATTATCAGTTTGACACGCGGTGTCCAGCTAAATTTATCGAACAATGCTAGCAAAGGGCAGGTACTTTCATTACCTTGATCAGGTAATTACAAAATTGTGCTATATATCCATGACCATGCAGGTCGTAAGACGACCCTGCTTAACTTAGCACATCCCGTGTGTGTTATAACCTTGCAAATGCATTATACTCTCGCAGTGAAAGTGGAACCATTCCTTGCCTGGATTCCCATCAGGGAGTAAAGTTGCTGGCTGGCTGACATACATTTGTCAGGACCACACATTCTTAAGTACGAGATACTAACAGCATGTTAAGCCCATATAATGTGTTTTTAATAATAATAACTTATTCATTTCGAGCAACAAGACTCAGCGTTAGTAACAATATACTTACAAACTATGTTAGTAATACATTTACAAACAAAATAAAACAGAAAACAGATTGTGACATCATTGCTGCAAAGTGACTGGCGCAGATTTAGCTTGAACATCAAGTATAAATTAATGTTACACATACGTTTAACTAATGAAAACACCAGCCCAAAAAGTGTATTTATTCTATTTTGGTGGAAGTTATGTCAGACTATACAGGATATTTATAATATCTACATGCCTAAATACGAGATATTTACAGCATGTTATAATCCACACTATGTGTGTAAGCTTTGACGTCAAGTATGATATTATCAAAGAACCCTGTGGCTATGCCATAAACTTGTCATTTTGATCTTTCAGCGATGAAGTAATATTTACATTTAAACATAACACTTTTCATTCAAATAATAGAACAAGATTCTTTGTTCACTTAATACTATGAGAGAACAGCTGATGGAAAATGTTCCAGACACTTATGACAGACTTCTGTTTCACTACTATACATATGGTGAACCAGTGAACCAAGGTATTGAGATGTTCTAAACCAAATTAGAATGTTACTGTTATCATAAGCAAAGCAACCGATGAATGGCTTGAATGACACTGCATAACACAACCTACCAATGTTCAATGTCAACCTCGAGATTAAATTAATATTATTTATATTTCCTTTAATGAAATGAAACACCAAACCTATAAGGACAATAGTTATATTCTTAGCTTATTATGTATATTTCCAAATAACTAATACATGTAGCCAAAGAGATTTTACCACCAACAACAAGAAGACCAATTAATCTGTTTGTGCCTAGCACAATAAAATTCAACACCCAAAAAAGTATCCCGTTAACAAAAATCTTTCAAGACTGAACACAATAATAGATACTGGAATGCTAAGTCAGTACCCCCAAAAGAGAACACATCAAGGATGGTACCGGAATGATTTAACCATATTATATACCAGTTATAAAGTAATGATCTGGGTACTTGGTTTAAGTACAATGGTTCAAGAAACCATTTGTTATCAAATCTATACACCATAATGTCATAATACTCAAAACTATTAGTATTGAGAGGGAAAGGGTTACAGACTTACAAAGTTTGGAGGTCATAACAGCCTGTCAATGTACAAATGACATTAACAACTAAACCTGTTTTAGTTCTAACCCTTGCTCCCGGCCGTGCCTCGTGAGGCACAGTGCATTGTTATTTTAATTGTGTCTGTAATTGCGGGTATTGAAGTGTTAAATCAAATTGCAAAGTGGAACTAAATCCCACCCCAGCTTCGAACAAAGATAATATTCTTATCATCATTATGTATAAGCCCAATCTAAAATAACATCTCCAATAGTAACCTATTGCTTTATCTAGCAATCCATAGATACAATATTAAATTATGGGTATATTAATCATGCAATTTTTTTAAGTACCCCTTAAGTCCAAGAGTATTTTTGGAAGGGTTCTCATGACCAGATAGTTTTTCCTGCATTGCATTGCATTTTAAAATCACTTAAACCTTACCCATAATAATTAAGCACCTTTCTTAATCATATTGTTGCTGACTCATACCTTAAAACTAAAATGAAATATAATTATTACTTTGACTGCCTTATGAAGACAGTAGTAAAACATAACTTCATTGCTCCCTGGTTCCGGGCGTTGACCCCTATAATCAGCTGTAGCCTACTAGAAAATGAACCATGCTGAAAACAAATTAATCCCTATCAAATAACAACAGATAATTTGGCATGTCATCTACCTACATTGAATCATAACATAAAATTAAAATCACAATTAAAATACCCGAAAAGATAGATGGGCAGACATTATTGTGAGATTTATACAAACTCATAAAAATAAATTTTAACTAAGAAATCTCATTTATTCTCAGTTTCATTACCAATTGGAGTATTGGCTTTAATAGCTTCATAGCTTTCTATTGAAAATAACCATAAAGTGAAACAAAAGGGGGGGGGTGCATGCGAGTGCAGAGATCAATGGATTGTGACTAGAAGATAAAATGCCATACATTTCGTGTAGAGCTAATAAAATCCAACTAAAATTCATAACAATTGACAGTACATTACGGCAATGTAGCCAATTACCTACACAATGTTGACTGAATATGGTCAACACATATCCACTAATTGCACAACATTTAGTCAATTCTTTAGAATTACTAGATGATTAAACAGGAGTGTTCGAGACCCTTGAAAGACATAGTAGGATGTTATTGGGCATTCTACCCCACCTGATGCGACTTCACTCGCTTCGCTCGCTTGTCGCGGTGTGGTAGAATGCCCAATAACATTTTTGTGAATGATATGTTAAAAACACTGGTTCAGCGGCTATTCCACCCGTTGGAGTAGGTATGAATTCCTGCATTTTGCTGTAAAATACTGGTTTGGTGTCTATTCCACTAAAATCTCATTTGCTTCCGTTTGGGTTGATTCCTGCAAACCTAACGTTACCGTTATGTAACTAAACTAAACTCTTTTAACAGGAAAGGTGAATAGCTTATAAATAATTCTTCGCAGTGATTTAACGCTACATTCGATTCTAGCCATTGCAGTAAGAAGGTTGCATTTCGTATCACTAAACTAAATACATATAACTAAGTTAACTACAATGCATGACTCAGAGAAGTCTGTTATAAAAGATATTTGTAAACTTATCATGAGGAATTCGAGCGGCGAGGTTATATTTATACAAGATTTGCAAACTGATAAAAAAAATACAGATAACGGTTCATCAAAACATCAGGACAGGTATACAGCCCAATCAGAAGATTTGTTCTACCAACAGATGCTTGATTGGCTAAAATCAAACAATCGCTATCTTATATTGAAGGACAGCCATGGTGATGTTCGTACATTTGTTCGAGTCAGCGACAATGAGTTATAAAATGTCAATGTAAAAAATTACAAAATAACATTAGGTATATTTGAGAGTAAGTGGGGACAAAAGTCATAACGACGTATAAATGTCTATGTAATTGCTTAATTGACCCATTATTGATATTATAACCGTTTCAATGAGTCACCATGAAATTTGTCAAACAACCACAATCGTTACATGTAAACAAACTCTGCGTTCAGTCTCAGGAAACTGGTTTTCGTCATGGAGAATTATTACCTAAATCCATACGATGCATCATTTGCGGGCCGTCAAATTGTGGAAAAACCAATTTATTAGTTGGACTTCTTATACATGAGAATGGATTAAGATTTCAAAATGTTTATGTTTACTCGAAAACCTTGCAACAACCCAAATACGTTTTTTTAGAAAAAGTCTTGCAACGAGTACCAGGCATTTCGTTTCAGAAATATCATGAAAATGAGCAAGTACTGAGTGTTCAGACCGCAAAACCAAATTCTGTAATTGTATTTGATGATGTTGCTTGTGAAAATCAAAGTAATATGCGTGATTATTTTGCAATGGGGAGACACAAATTCATTGATTGTTTTTATCTAAATCAGACGTATAGTAAAATCCCTAAGCAATTAGTAAGAGACAACGCAAACCTAATCGTACTTTTTAAACAAGATGAAAGAAATATGAGACATGTTTATGAAGAGCATGTCAACACTGACATGACATGGATTGAGTTTCGTGAAATGTGTTCAAAAATATGGAATAAACCTTTCAATTATGTTGTAATTAATAAAGATTGTTCCAAAAACAAAGGATGTTATAGAAGTAAATTTGATACGTTTGTAGTCTTTGACTAAAATCACGAATACATATATAAGGATATTTCCTGCCTGACATTATTATTCACCTTACAACGCTAAATCAATTACGACCTATTTTACTAATATGGAAAAATCATTGAAACGACAAATTGTTGATGCAGCAGAAGCTGTGAAGATAAAAGTACGAAAAATGAGAGATGCTGAAATTAATAATAAACAAGCACTGGAATCTGTTTTCAAACCTGTAACAGAACCTCTCAACCTAATTGCTAATGCTAGTAAGCAAACTCCTCTCCTGCATGCTAGTGATGATTTTGCTGATGGTTCGTTTATCAACGAAACTGGTACCGCAGGAAGTAATAATAATAATGACGATGAAGATAAATATGAATCCGATATCAACAGTGACTCTTCTTATGAATCAGTCGTTGAAAGGAATCAAGACGGTGATACGTCATCCTGGTCAGTGTCTTCAGAAGCGTTGGTAGATATTCCGTTTGGGGTTAGAGCAGACAGCGGGAAACTGATGTTAGGTTCTGCTTGCATAACGATCAACGATCAATACATCACCGTAGTTGGACATAAATACCGAAACACTCCTGGCTTAAAACAGTTATTGCTTAAGAAAGATGTAGACCTAAGCTTGGTTACAGATAGTGATATGCAAAATTATAAGTCGATGCTACTTGATACAAATGCCCATCGTCGAGACTATGAGCCAAGTAAGCCAATAAAAAGTAACAAAGGACAAAAATATTTGCAAGTTATAAAACCACTTTTTAAACTGAAGAATGCAGTTCAGGGAAAAGGTCTACCGTTATTAAAAAAGTGGAGAAAAAACGTAGATTTCGTGTACTGGGATGATCCCAATGAATTAGTGGAAAGGTTAAAATTATTGATTGCATCTAGAGATGCTGGCAACACAGGATTAGATAATGAAATTATATCCATCATTGAAGAATTACGTGAAAGTAAAGTTATAAATAAATAATTATTTAATAATGTGTTTATTTTACTATCAACCTCTCGCAACAATACACCTTAAACATGAACGTAGACAAATTCGGACACTACATTCACAAAAGAATGCGTTTATCAGAGTTATTTGAGTTTAATGAGAATGCATTGTTAAAATCAGAAAACGGAGATTTTGATTTAAAAACATCAAGACTGAGAGGAATTAGAACCCCAGAAGAGGCAGACGATGCTGTGAACAAGGATTATGTAGATCAATTGAATGCTAACACGTTAAAAGAATTAAATAATCTGGTTGTAAACAAGGATTATGTAGATCGATTGAATGCAAATATGTTGAAAGACTTTAATACTCTGATTGGTAAATTGCGTTCTCAAGTAATAAAAGATGCAAAGGATACAGTTCAAACTACTTTAAAAGCAAGGATACCTGAGGTTTCAACTCATTTCCAAGATAAGTTCTACACTAAAGCAGAGGTAGATAAATTACTGCAAAAAACTTCGTAATGACAAAACAGCAAATTGTAAATGAAATACACAAAGCGGCAAGAAGAAATTTCCTGCGACGTTCTGTTATTCTGAAAGGAATCCATGACTTATGGCAAGCAGACTTGATGGACATGCAAAACCTTAAAAAGTACAACAAAGGTTACAATTTCATCTTAGTAGTGATTGACTGTTTCTCAAAGTATGCCTGGGCTGAACCGTTAAAATCGAAAAATAAATTTGAGGTTACTCGTGCATTCGAACATATACTGCTTAGTAGTCGCAGTAATCCTGTTAACTTACAAACTGACATGGGGACAGAATTTTATAACATCACTTTTCAAACGCTTATGAAAAAGCACAACATTAACCATTACTCATCGTTTTCTACTAAAAAAGCATCAATTGTAGAGAGACTGATTAGAACTGTAAAAAATAAATTATATAAATATTTTAGTCTCAATGGAAGCTATAAGTGGTTAGGTCTACCATTGAAAGATATATTGGAGAGATATAACAACACAAAACATCGCACTATTCAATTTAAACCAGTTAATGTAAACAAAAGCAATGAACAAGTAATCAAAGAAAATATAAAAAAAATAAACAAACATGAATTAGTTCAGCGAAAGCCTAAATTCAAAGTTGGTGATTGTGTTCGTATAAGTAAATACAAACATAATTTTGAGAAAGGTTACACTCCCTAATTGGTCGACTGAATTATTTATTGTAAAAAAGGTAAATAAAACTTTACCAGTGACTTATCACATAGAAGATCAACGGAAGCAAAACATATTAGGAGCTTTCTACGAACAAGAACTGCAAAGATCTAATTATCCTGATGTATATTTGATAGAAAAGGTTTTGAAAAAGAAAGGAAATAAATTGTATGTCAAATGGTTAGGTCTAAACAGTGCAGAAAACAGTTGGATTGAAAAGGCAGCAATAATGGACTAAAATATTATATAACCATTTTTCATTTAAAATCTGATCATTATAAATTGAATAATGCAAGGAGGTGGACTAGTTAACAGCGTAATTAATAATCTACCATTCGAAGTTCATTTGCCAGGATACAACTATTGCGGACCAGGAACCAAACTTCACAAACGCTTAGCGCGAGGTGACCGAGGTGTAAATAAGCTAGACGAAGCTTGCATGCAACACGATATTGCGTATACAAACCATACAGATTTATCAAATCGTCATAAAGCCGATCTAGAACTACTTAACATGGCTAAACAAAGACTTAAATCAAAAGATGCAGGGAAAGGTGAAAAACTAAGCTCTTGGCTAGTGAGCAAAGTTATGAAAGCGAAACTAAAGTCTGGATCCGGCATTAAATCATTTAAACACTTAGTTTCAAAAATAAAATCAAAAATTAAGAAACTCAAATGCAAAGATAGTAAGACTTTGATAAAAGCAGCTTACTTAGCCGCAAAAAAGTTATTTCCAAACATTCATCATCGAATTCGAGTACCCCGAGTAATACCCATACCAAAGACTGGAGGAGTTCTACCTTTAATTCCAATTTTCGCTGGTTTGTCGGCCTTAGGAAGTCTAGCTGGCGGAGCAGCGGGAATTGCAAAAACCGTTAATGATTACAAAGCAAGCAAACAAAATTTGCAAGAAACAGAACGACATAATAAAGCTATGGAGGCTTTAGTGTTGGGCAAGGGTTTATACATTAAGCCGTATAAAAGTGGTAAAGGATTGTTTATAACATCTTCAAAAAACTGAAAAATATGCTACCCAATCGCCCTCTAACTAATGTAGACATCCGAAAGTATTCAAGAGACATTCCATATTTTCGTGGGGTCTACATGAAGGATCGACTACCTCGGAAGCCGAAACCCATTGAATGTGGTATCGTTAACTTAGACGATTCTAAGAACGAAGGAACGCATTGGGTAGCTTATGTTAAAGTATACAATCACTGTGAATACTTTGATAGCTATGGAAATTTAAAACCTCCAATGGAGTTGATGCAATATTTCAAAAATTGTAATGTTTTTTATAACTACACAAGATATCAAAAATTTAACACAGTCAATTGTGGACATTTATGTTTAAATTATTTGTGGACTTTTTGGAATAAAAATGTAATATAAAATATGAGCTTTTCTTTCATTTCAATCATTTGCAAGATGTCGCTCACTTTGTCGATTACTGGAGACTCGTCAGTGTTAACTACATACTTTCCTAATACGTTGCAACTAGATGGAGAGTATGAGTGTGCATTATTACACTTTTCAACATTTAATTCTATTCCAAACATTGATAAAAGTAATAATAAGTTCTATTATGGCTTAAACGAAGTTATTGAACTGCCAGAGGGTACTTATGAGTTGCAAGATATCAGCGATTATTTAAAATCCGAAATAAAAGATGCAGTGATCAAACTACGGTGCAATAATAATACTTTAAAAACTACAATATTCTGTACAAAAGACATTAATTTTACCAAAGAAGACTCTTTTAGAAGACTATTAGGATTTAAGAAACAAATCTTGAAAGCAAATAAATGGCATGTGTCACAGTCTCCAGTCAACATTCTACCTACGACCGTAGTCAGGATTGAATGTGATATTGTAAGCGGTTCATATCTAAACGGTGAACCAAGTCATATTATTCACGAATTTGCACTTAATGTGCCACCTGGATACAGGATCATAGAAATCCCGAAGAACGCAATATACTTTCCAATCAATCAAAACAATATAAGCTGCATATATATCAGGCTGCTAGATATAAATAAACGAATAATCAATTTACGTGGTGAAGAAGTGCAGGTATATCTGCATCTTAGAAGAAAAACATGATTGACTACAATAAAAATGTGTCTCAACAAGTAAAGAATATCAGTTCTACTCGAGCTACCTATCAAATAAGACCTCTCTCTAAGAAGAAAATAAAATTAACTAAAGACAATAAAGCATTCCTTAGAGCGATCGGATTGTTAAAATGAATATCTTGGACGTTTTAACCGCACCAACTTACGATAACACTATAGAAGGAATTGAATTTCATTCCTACAAGCCCTATGTAACGAGTTTCAACAGGAACGATGAAATCCGCATACCTATCAACCAACAGGACTTGTACATATTACCATCAGCTAGCACCCTATATTTGGAAGGAACTGTTATCGTTACCAAAAAAGATACGAAGGACAAAGCTACTAGTGTCAATTTTACGAACAATGCTTTACTCTACTTGTTCCAAGATATTAGGTATGAGCTAAATGGAGTGGAGATTGATAAAATAAAAAATGCAGGTATAACAACAACCATGAAATCATTAATTTCAATGAACGAAAGTGAATCAAAAATGTCTAATGCCTGGGGTTGGAATATTGATGGCATAAAAAATATTGATGGAGGAAGGTTTTCTGCTTCTATACCACTACGTAACGTCCTCGGTTTTGCTGAAGATTTTAAAAAAGTCGTGATAAATAGCAGACATGAACTGATATTGTTACGAAGTAACACTAATTTGAACGCTGTAAAACTTAATACAGGTGAAGTAGTGGATGATGTTCAGATCAACAAAATCATATGGCGCGTACCGCATGTTAAAGTATCAGACAAAGAAAAAATTGGTTTGTTAAAAGTCTTAGAAAAAGATCGTCCACTTCAAATGATATACAGAAATTGGGATCTGTACGAATATCCGGCTTTGCCTAAAACTACAAAACATACCTGGTCTATCAAAACTTCATCTCTAATTAGAGCTAATATAAAGTTTGATGTTTAGTTCTCCTAAATACATTTAAATAAAACAAAAAGTAGGTACATTTAGATTTTTATTAATTGAACATATTAAAATTAAAACATATTAAACACAGACATATTATTATCAACATACCATTTTCTAATACACACCGCATTATTTAATGCACAATTCATTCTATGGTTCACACAATTAAAATCAGTTTTATTTTTACAGAACTTCTTTTTTAATGTCGCAAAATTAGGACATCCCTTCTCACCTATATCGATCACTTCACAGTTTGCACATAACTCTTTAATCCACTTTATTTTTTCCAAACCCTTTGTGATAATTTTTTTATTTTCTAAATATGGTAAAATAACGCGTTTAAACTCTTTGTAGTCAATGTAGCCCTCACTCCAGTAAATTCCTCGATTTCTTTCTATCCACCTCACTTGTTTTCTTTCTTCTTGTGTTAGGTAATGGAATGGATATGGTGGTTTTACCAAGAACGTCTGTGTATGATCCTGACTTGCAATGGTCAATTCTTTTATAATAAAATTATTTGTAGAATCTTTAAATCCTTGGAGTTCAACTATAAGGTACTTCATGATATCTTCTTAACAATGTTACTTAATGGTTTGTATTCAACAATGCAATCGTTCAGAATGAGACAGTATGCTGAAGTTTGATCTGGAATCTCTGAATCACTCTCAATTTCTACTCTCACATCCACAACCGGACCTGTCTTTAGATTATCTGCTTGTCTAGAGCAATCGACTACAAACAGCGGTGCTAAATCTCTAAATTGTTTCTCGCTTAGAATGGGCTCCGAGCGACGTCCGTAATACGACTGTTGAAATCTGATGTATTGCTCGTATAATAAACCGATTCTGTTATTAGCAAAACTCACATTTAAGTTTTCATATGGAAAATAGGTTGAATTGAGATACACTCTTACGTCTCGAACATGACAGTGATCGAATTGAGACATGTCAGAACTTGCATTGTTTTTTCTATTTGTCTGTAGACCAATAATGACGTATCTTGGTTTTTCTATTTGAGATGAAGTTTTGATAGACCAGGTATGTTTTGTAGTTTTAGGCAAAGCCGGATATTCGTACAGATCCCAATTTCTGTATATCATTTGAAGTGGACGATCTTTTTCTAAGACTTTTAACAAACCAATTTTTTCTTTGTCTGATACTTTAACATGCGGTACGCGCCATATGATTTTGTTGATCTGAACATCATCCACTACTTCACCTGTATTAAGTTTTACAGCGTTCAAATTAGTGTTACTTCGTAACAATATCAGTTCATGTCTGCTATTTATCACGACTTTTTTAAAATCTTCAGCAAAACCGAGGACGTTACGTAGTGGTATAGAAGCAGAAAACCTTCCTCCATCAATATTTTTTATGCCATCAATATTCCAACCCCAGGCATTAGACATTTTTGATTCACTTTCGTTCATTGAAATTAATGATTTCATGGTTGTTGTTATACCTGCATTTTTTATTTTATCAATCTCCACTCCATTTAGCTCATACCTAATATCTTGGAACAAGTAGAGTAAAGCATTGTTCGTAAAATTGACACTAGTAGCTTTGTCCTTCGTATCTTTTTTGGTAACGATAACAGTTCCTTCCAAATATAGGGTGCTAGCTGATGGTAATATGTACAAGTCCTGTTGGTTGATAGGTATGCGGATTTCATCGTTCCTGTTGAAACTCGTTACATAGGGCTTGTAGGAATGAAATTCAATTCCTTCTATAGTGTTATCGTAAGTTGGTGCGGTTAAAACGTCCAAGATATTCATTTTAACAATCCGATCGCTCTAAGGAATGCTTTATTGTCTTTAGTTAATTTTATTTTCTTCTTAGAGAGAGGTCTTATTTGATAGGTAGCTCGAGTAGAACTGATATTCTTTACTTGTTGAGACACATTTTTATTGTAGTCAATCATGTTTTTCTTCTAAGATGCAGATATACCTGCACTTCTTCACCACGTAAATTGATTATTCGTTTATTTATATCTAGCAGCCTGATATATATGCAGCTTATATTGTTTTGATTGATTGGAAAGTATATTGCGTTCTTCGGGATTTCTATGATCCTGTATCCAGGTGGCACATTAAGTGCAAATTCGTGAATAATATGACTTGGTTCACCGTTTAGATATGAACCGCTTACAATATCACATTCAATCCTGACTACGGTCGTAGGTAGAATGTTGACTGGAGACTGTGACACATGCCATTTATTTGCTTTCAAGATTTGTTTCTTAAATCCTAATAGTCTTCTAAAAGAGTCTTCTTTGGTAAAATTAATGTCTTTTGTACAGAATATTGTAGTTTTTAAAGTATTATTATTGCACCGTAGTTTGATCACTGCATCTTTTATTTCGGATTTTAAATAATCGCTGATATCTTGCAACTCATAAGTACCCTCTGGCAGTTCAATAACTTCGTTTAAGCCATAATAGAACTTATTATTACTTTTATCAATGTTTGGAATAGAATTAAATGTTGAAAAGTGTAATAATGCACACTCATACTCTCCATCTAGTTGCAACGTATTAGGAAAGTATGTAGTTAACACTGACGAGTCTCCAGTAATCGACAAAGTGAGCGACATCTTGCAAATGATTGAAATGAAAGAAAAGCTCATATTTTATATTACATTTTTATTCCAAAAAGTCCACAAATAATTTAAACATAAATGTCCACAATTGACTGTGTTAAATTTTTGATATCTTGTGTAGTTATAAAAAACATTACAATTTTTGAAATATTGCATCAACTCCATTGGAGGTTTTAAATTTCCATAGCTATCAAAGTATTCACAGTGATTGTATACTTTAACATAAGCTACCCAATGCGTTCCTTCGTTCTTAGAATCGTCTAAGTTAACGATACCACATTCAATGGGTTTCGGCTTCCGAGGTAGTCGATCCTTCATGTAGACCCCACGAAAATATGGAATGTCTCTTGAATACTTTCGGATGTCTACATTAGTTAGAGGGCGATTGGGTAGCATATTTTTCAGTTTTTTGAAGATGTTATAAACAATCCTTTACCACTTTTATACGGCTTAATGTATAAACCCTTGCCCAACACTAAAGCCTCCATAGCTTTATTATGTCGTTCTGTTTCTTGCAAATTTTGTTTGCTTGCTTTGTAATCATTAACGGTTTTTGCAATTCCCGCTGCTCCGCCAGCTAGACTTCCTAAGGCCGACAAACCAGCGAAAATTGGAATTAAAGGTAGAACTCCTCCAGTCTTTGGTATGGGTATTACTCGGGGTACTCGAATTCGATGATGAATGTTTGGAAATAACTTTTTTGCGGCTAAGTAAGCTGCTTTTATCAAAGTCTTACTATCTTTGCATTTGAGTTTCTTAATTTTTGATTTTATTTTTGAAACTAAGTGTTTAAATGATTTAATGCCGGATCCAGACTTTAGTTTCGCTTTCATAACTTTGCTCACTAGCCAAGAGCTTAGTTTTTCACCTTTCCCTGCATCTTTTGATTTAAGTCTTTGTTTAGCCATGTTAAGTAGTTCTAGATCGGCTTTATGACGATTTGATAAATCTGTATGGTTTGTATACGCAATATCGTGTTGCATGCAAGCTTCGTCTAGCTTATTTACACCTCGGTCACCTCGCGCTAAGCGTTTGTGAAGTTTGGTTCCTGGTCCGCAATAGTTGTATCCTGGCAAATGAACTTCGAATGGTAGATTATTAATTACGCTGTTAACTAGTCCACCTCCTTGCATTATTCAATTTATAATGATCAGATTTTAAATGAAAAATGGTTATATAATATTTTAGTCCATTATTGCTGCCTTTTCAATCCAACTGTTTTCTGCACTGTTTAGACCTAACCATTTGACATACAATTTATTTCCTTTCTTTTTCAAAACCTTTTCTATCAAATATACATCAGGATAATTAGATCTTTGCAGTTCTTGTTCGTAGAAAGCTCCTAATATGTTTTGCTTCCGTTGATCTTCTATGTGATAAGTCACTGGTAAAGTTTTATTTACCTTTTTTACAATAAATAATTCAGTCGACCAATTAGGAGTGTAACCTTTCTCAAAATTATGTTTGTATTTACTTATACGAACACAATCACCAACTTTGAATTTAGGCTTTCGCTGAACTAATTCATGTTTGTTTATTTTTTTTATATTTTCTTTGATTACTTGTTCATTGCTTTTGTTTACATTAACTGGTTTAAATTGAATAGTGCGATGTTTTGTGTTGTTATATCTCTCCAATATATCTTTCAATGGTAGACCTAACCACTTATAGCTTCCATTGAGACTAAAATATTTATATAATTTATTTTTTACAGTTCTAATCAGTCTCTCTACAATTGATGCTTTTTTAGTAGAAAACGATGAGTAATGGTTAATGTTGTGCTTTTTCATAAGCGTTTGAAAAGTGATGTTATAAAATTCTGTCCCCATGTCAGTTTGTAAGTTAACAGGATTACTGCGACTACTAAGCAGTATATGTTCGAATGCACGAGTAACCTCAAATTTATTTTTCGATTTTAACGGTTCAGCCCAGGCATACTTTGAGAAACAGTCAATCACTACTAAGATGAAATTGTAACCTTTGTTGTACTTTTTAAGGTTTTGCATGTCCATCAAGTCTGCTTGCCATAAGTCATGGATTCCTTTCAGAATAACAGAACGTCGCAGGAAATTTCTTCTTGCCGCTTTGTGTATTTCATTTACAATTTGCTGTTTTGTCATTACGAAGTTTTTTGCAGTAATTTATCTACCTCTGCTTTAGTGTAGAACTTATCTTGGAAATGAGTTGAAACCTCAGGTATCCTTGCTTTTAAAGTAGTTTGAACTGTATCCTTTGCATCTTTTATTACTTGAGAACGCAATTTACCAATCAGAGTATTAAAGTCTTTCAACATATTTGCATTCAATCGATCTACATAATCCTTGTTTACAACCAGATTATTTAATTCTTTTAACGTGTTAGCATTCAATTGATCTACATAATCCTTGTTCACAGCATCGTCTGCCTCTTCTGGGGTTCTAATTCCTCTCAGTCTTGATGTTTTTAAATCAAAATCTCCGTTTTCTGATTTTAACAATGCATTCTCATTAAACTCAAATAACTCTGATAAACGCATTCTTTTGTGAATGTAGTGTCCGAATTTGTCTACGTTCATGTTTAAGGTGTATTGTTGCGAGAGGTTGATAGTAAAATAAACACATTATTAAATAATTATTTATTTATAACTTTACTTTCACGTAATTCTTCAATGATGGATATAATTTCATTATCTAATCCTGTGTTGCCAGCATCTCTAGATGCAATCAATAATTTTAACCTTTCCACTAATTCATTGGGATCATCCCAGTACACGAAATCTACGTTTTTTCTCCACTTTTTTAATAACGGTAGACCTTTTCCCTGAACTGCATTCTTCAGTTTAAAAAGTGGTTTTATAACTTGCAAATATTTTTGTCCTTTGTTACTTTTTATTGGCTTACTTGGCTCATAGTCTCGACGATGGGCATTTGTATCAAGTAGCATCGACTTATAATTTTGCATATCACTATCTGTAACCAAGCTTAGGTCTACATCTTTCTTAAGCAATAACTGTTTTAAGCCAGGAGTGTTTCGGTATTTATGTCCAACTACGGTGATGTATTGATCGTTGATCGTTATGCAAGCAGAACCTAACATCAGTTTCCCGCTGTCTGCTCTAACCCCAAACGGAATATCTACCAACGCTTCTGAAGACACTGACCAGGATGACGTATCACCGTCTTGATTCCTTTCAACGACTGATTCATAAGAAGAGTCACTGTTGATATCGGATTCATATTTATCTTCATCGTCATTATTATTATTACTTCCTGCGGTACCAGTTTCGTTGATAAACGAACCATCAGCAAAATCATCACTAGCATGCAGGAGAGGAGTTTGCTTACTAGCATTAGCAATTAGGTTGAGAGGTTCTGTTACAGGTTTGAAAACAGATTCCAGTGCTTGTTTATTATTAATTTCAGCATCTCTCATTTTTCGTACTTTTATCTTCACAGCTTCTGCTGCATCAACAATTTGTCGTTTCAATGATTTTTCCATATTAGTAAAATAGGTCGTAATTGATTTAGCGTTGTAAGGTGAATAATAATGTCAGGCAGGAAATATCCTTATATATGTATTCGTGATTTTAGTCAAAGACTACAAACGTATCAAATTTACTTCTATAACATCCTTTGTTTTTGGAACAATCTTTATTAATTACAACATAATTGAAAGGTTTATTCCATATTTTTGAACACATTTCACGAAACTCAATCCATGTCATGTCAGTGTTGACATGCTCTTCATAAACATGTCTCATATTTCTTTCATCTTGTTTAAAAAGTACGATTAGGTTTGCGTTGTCTCTTACTAATTGCTTAGGGATTTTACTATACGTCTGATTTAGATAAAAACAATCAATGAATTTGTGTCTCCCCATTGCAAAATAATCACGCATATTACTTTGATTTTCACAAGCAACATCATCAAATACAATTACAGAATTTGGTTTTGCGGTCTGAACACTCAGTACTTGCTCATTTTCATGATATTTCTGAAACGAAATGCCTGGTACTCGTTGCAAGACTTTTTCTAAAAAAACGTATTTGGGTTGTTGCAAGGTTTTCGAGTAAACATAAACATTTTGAAATCTTAATCCATTCTCATGTATAAGAAGTCCAACTAATAAATTGGTTTTTCCACAATTTGACGGCCCGCAAATGATGCATCGTATGGATTTAGGTAATAATTCTCCATGACGAAAACCAGTTTCCTGAGACTGAACGCAGAGTTTGTTTACATGTAACGATTGTGGTTGTTTGACAAATTTCATGGTGACTCATTGAAACGGTTATAATATCAATAATGGGTCAATTAAGCAATTACATAGACATTTATACGTCGTTATGACTTTTGTCCCCACTTACTCTCAAATATACCTAATGTTATTTTGTAATTTTTTACATTGACATTTTATAACTCATTGTCGCTGACTCGAACAAATGTACGAACATCACCATGGCTGTCCTTCAATATAAGATAGCGATTGTTTGATTTTAGCCAATCAAGCATCTGTTGGTAGAACAAATCTTCTGATTGGGCTGTATACCTGTCCTGATGTTTTGATGAACCGTTATCTGTATTTTTTTTATCAGTTTGCAAATCTTGTATAAATATAACCTCGCCGCTCGAATTCCTCATGATAAGTTTACAAATATCTTTTATAACAGACTTCTCTGAGTCATGCATTGTAGTTAACTTAGTTATATGTATTTAGTTTAGTGATACGAAATGCAACCTTCTTACTGCAATGGCTAGAATCGAATGTAGCGTTAAATCACTGCGAAGAATTATTTATAAGCTATTCACCTTTCCTGTTAAAAGAGTTTAGTTTAGTTACATAACGGTAACGTTAGGTTTGCAGGAATCAACCCAAACGGAAGCAAATGAGATTTTAGTGGAATAGACACCAAACCAGTATTTTACAGCAAAATGCAGGAATTCATACCTACTCCAACGGGTGGAATAGCCGCTGAACCAGTGTTTTTAACATATCATTCACAAAAATGTTATTGGGCATTCTACCACACCGCGACAAGCGAGCGAAGCGAGTGAAGTCGCATCAGGTGGGGTAGAATGCCCAATAACATCCTACTAGACATTGTCATGAAAACACTGCTGATTCTTGTAGAAGTTCCTAATATTTGAAATAGTTTGGGAAATTATACTAATATAGCAAATATTCATCGTGGAGACCAGACCTCTAAGTATTATATTTTTTCTACTATGAAACCGCAAAAACTTATTGCTCCTTTACAAGGTGCCTGGGAAAACATAATAATAACAATGTTTTTATTTATATTGTTTCTATCATTATAGGAATAATAGGTTAAAAAATGAATTATAAACGAAATCATAATGTACCAGACTAAAAGTATTAAGCAGAAATCAGTTTCTAAGACTTAAATACAAACAGTTTTGAGAAAATAGCTCAACTGTCCTTTTCGAGCCAATTGACTAAATCTCAAATTCTGTTTTACCAGTAAGGAGTGAATCCCTTAACATTCATAATATTTAGTCATAAGACTACCAGACCCTTAGCAAAATTTTGAGCTTTATTTATACTATGTACTACTAGGTACTAATTAATAATAAAAACAGTTTAATCCACACTGTAATAAAGAGGTTTCTCTTTCTTTTCTTATTAATTGTATGTAACTATATTAATTGGTGATGATAGAGTGAACACTTTAATATCCATAATATTTGATCAAGGATCTACCTAGACCCTTAAAAAATGACTGAGCTTTATTGATAAGAAGTACTTACTACTAGGTACTGATTAATAAAATCAGTTTAATTCTCACGACAATAAAGTGAAGAGATTTCTGTATTCTGATTAATTGGCTGTAATATTAATTGGAAACAGTGTTTTGAATGGACTCGGGCTCTTCTACTATTGAACAATAGTTAGACATTGTATGTGATCATAAAATCATTACATTAAATTTTTTATAGTTATACAATCACCTTTTGAGACAATATATCTATGGAACTCTATACTTGCCTTGTTTGCACTCTTCTGTTGCAAGTATTGTAACAAAAGGCCCTAAGTGAATAAACATTGCCTTGGTTGCACTATTCTGTTGCAAGTATTTTAACAAAAGGCCCTAAGTGAATAAAAATAATGCCAGTGGCATTCCTTGATAGTACTTCCAGACAATTCAACACTAAATAATGGAGTTGATGAGCCTTTTTTATTTGCAGACACATCTATAAAATACTAACACTACAACTAGATTTCAAATTATAAAATTACTTACTGAGAGATCTGAGGCTATCATTGCCTCAATCATAGAATCTATCAAAAGTATCATTAATTTCGTCATAGTTTGATAATATGAGCAAAATTTAGAAAACAAAGACATTGATTGTTCTCCTAGCTCTAACTTTAACCCATTGGAGCAATAAAACAGTTATTAAAATATATCAAACCCTAATATTCGTAAGTTTGTCAGATTTCAAGTGAAAGGGGCATCTAAACTCCAGAATTAAACTCTCACTATACAACCAAAACAACAGCTCAAATTAGAGCTGGCATCAACGAAGTCAGACATAATGTGGATTACATGGTTATCAAAGTTATTTTACAAAATGTAATATATTTATTGTAAAGTATCCTTGAAGCTTTATTATGGAAGCTTTAATATTCTTACAGAAGAAGGTCCAATGTAATTATCACAGATCAACACTCAGAATTACTTGCATTTTAATCAGTTAATAAATTAATTATTGCAGCCAACTCTGAACATCTACCAAGTTATAATAATTATTTGAAAGATTGCCACGAAGTAAAATTGGGAATCAAACGAGCTTACCTGTTAAGCGAAGTCTTGATTCAAATTTTATGAGTGGCAATCTGAAAAATAATTACCCACCCGCCGCTATAATATAGTTAACACTAACAGCCCCAAAGCTGCAATAATTAGTCTACCTAATTCAATTTTAACCTTTCAGGAAAATATAGTGAATATAGGTATTTGGAACTACTCTGTACATAAAACAGAGATTGTTCCAATGATAAGATCTCTAAAATAAGTGACGTACCGCGTCATGTGTCAGATGAGAGAGGCATACGAAGGTTGCAATTCTTAAAAAATATTATTTTTTAATTCTCTAAAAACCGCGGTGAAGTAACGTAGATATAAGAAATACTACCAAGTTATAATAATTATTTTTCAGATTGCCACTCATAAAATTTGAATCAAGACTTCGCTTAACAGGTAAGCTCGTTTGATTCCCAATTTTATGGTTTTTTTTTATTGAGAAAATTTACCGAAAACGTGTTTTAAACACAATGGTCCACCCATAAATATGTTCAAGATTAACATATATTTTTTTAGCTGCTCTAAAATGTACATTTGGCTAAAAAACTGTTTTGTGAAGCCTATTTTGACTAAGTACAGCGCCTTAAACAAACGCGCGCGGTTCGTACCCTGCGAAAAACTTCTCGATCGATCGGTATAGACAGAGGCTGAAATAAATTAGGAGCCCCTTGCCCCGACGAGGCCCTAATAGGCAATTATAGCATACATACGCAAGGTTGCATAGCATGTGGACATTTTGATCTCAAACCTTATATCTATCTGAATTTACTCGAGGCAAGATGTAAAAATTTTCGTGCTCGCCTTGCTCGCTCTTGCAGACTAGCTTCTCTTGAATCTTATCTTTGTCTATAAGTCGCCCAGGTAACTCCGGTAGGTTGAAACAATTCTAACATGTCCAAGGTAGGTAAAGTGTACAAATTTTCGAGCTAGCTTCGCTCGCTCTTGCAGCCTACTTACTCTTGCCTTTATCTGTGAGTCGAACAAGTAACTCGTAAGTATCAGGATTGAAACAATTCTAGCCTGTTCAAGGTAGTGTTAAAATTTTCGCTTAGCTCAGGAATTTACCCGAAAACTATTTCTTGGATAATCCAAAATTTTTGGGTTGTAAAAACCATCCTAAAGGAACTCTAACACATTGTGTAGAGGTCAGTAGGGGCGGCAAAATTTGAAAAGCCTACTGGCGGCAAATGTGTAAATCCGCCACTGCCTTTGCACACCTTGAGGAAATTCAGATCTTCAATATTGTATTAATGAATCAGTCACTTAAGTTTGAGTTTTCTATTAGATACCTAGGTTAAGTACCTAGGCAACTAGGCATTTACATGTTAATACTTACTTATATTTACCGAGGGCTAGCGATTCCATGAAAATAATGTTATCTTTGAGGAAAATACAATGCAATTTTCGTTCACTGCTGCAATCTTATTCTTTTGTAGGTAGGTATCAACTGCAGGATATTGTTCTTATCGTCATTTTATTAATGCGATCTCACATATCTATAGGTACCATCTATATATCTATCAATACAAAATACTTAAAATTGAAGTGTCTGTAATTTCAAAATAACAGCTATAAAATTAATGTTTCTGAAAGTATATAATACCTAACCTATTACACTAACAAAAAAAAAATACATTTTATTTTTGTCTATCTGTTTGTTTGCTCCGGCTAATCTCCGAAACGGCTGGACCGATTTTGACAGAGCTTTTACTGTCAGTAAAAACCCTGTCAAAATCGGTCCAGCCGTTTCGGAGGTTTTTCTTACTTATCTAAGTAGCTGATGAAAAGGATTAGGGTTCCGTGCAAAAAAATCAAAACCCAAAATCTATTTCATATACCTACTTAAGGAAGTTACATATGCCTACATTTTTACCCGACTGCGGCAAAGCCCAAATTGAGGTTTTTGTATTCATTCATACAGCAATAAGATAAGAATAAGTAAGTTGATTTTCCATGAACGCTAATGAATAATCTTGCAAAGAGCGAGCGAAGCAAGCTCGGTTTAGCAGCCCCGATTTTGATAGGTTTTCAGTTAATAAGGTTGAGCTTGCATCTTCTGAATACGAATACAATTATGAAATGGTAACCTCCCGCGGACCTTATTTCGCGGACTATAGCTTGAGATCCAATGATATAAACATAAAGAATCAGAAGGCAAAACTTTTTCACGGCCACAATAATCTCATCTATAATTAACATAATTATACTTAATTACTTATCGTTTTTAAATGAAGTTAATATGTAGGTACCTATGTGATTTGTATCAATCATCGGAAATGGACATATAAAATCGCAATTAAAATAATGTTTATTTACCTAGCCGTCAACGAGTGCGACTGTCCTAACAATGTTATAAAAATAATTTTATTCAGATTCTGACCAACCACACGGCATTTTATTTTCAGTGCGAAGGTTATCGAGCGGAGCTGAGCTCACTGCAATTTTTAAATAATGCGGGGATTATCATTCATTTCGAACTGCCCTTTTAGATTCCAGTGTCACTAACTGGAATCTAATTAAGTATGAGGACATTTCGAAAGTTATGCCAAAATTTGATACTAAACCGCGAAACGTAGTAAAAAGCTTTTCATTGAATAATATCGTGGTAAATGATATCGGAAGTGCACCTGCCACTGCATCATGTTTTAGTACCATTTATATATCTACCGTATTTATGTATGCTGCACCATTTCTATTTTGTTATGTGTATTTGTGTGATAATAAACCCGGTTCCGGTCCCATTTAATAGTAAAAATCTGTTTTACTATGGTCCCGAAACCCCGTTCGGCATGGCCTTTAAAATTTCAGGCACCTATTCATATAGGTAGGAAGCAAAGCGGAAAATCTCTTACTTTCCTTGTCACATCCTGTATGACTTCATTCCAAAAAGTGTTTCTCGGTATCGCATTCTGAATGACTAGGTTATAATATTGTTTTAGCCTGTACTATCCCACTGCTGAGCAAAGTCCTCCCACAATTCCTATTTCTGAATGACTGATATGGAAACTAGGTAAATAAACAAGTTGGTAATTTGCAAAAAAACTATGACATAATATTTATAAACAAAATATCAGTTCTAACTTTGATTAAAAGAGTTCTAAGTGCTTTCGTTTGTTTTTGTTTCTTATCTTAGTAGGTAAGTACCTATCGATAAACAAAATCGATAACTGAAATAATTCTGTTTATGCCGAGAACTGTCTGTAAATTCATGGACAGAAATTGAGCCTTGAATTAGGTAATAGCCGAACTGTCACTAGACGAGAGTTTCTTTTTTAACAAACGTGGGAGTTTTATGGAAAGCGCTTTGCGACCGGTTTTAAAGCATCAAAGACGTCGTTCGATGAATGGACCATGTACAAAAACTACTAACATTCTCAATTGGAACACGCACCCTAACCCTAACACTCCTTTTAATTAGACTTTGTAACTATACAATACGAGCAGAGGGACTACTGAACAATACCGCTATATGTCCATGCTTCCATTTAAACTTATTGATTAAACATGAAACAGCTACCTGGCACTGAAATTGGTAGGTACACCGACACAGTCGTACCTGCTGGGCATAGGTACCTACCTCACTACATAGCTAACAAGTTACGTGCATGTTGATTGTGTTTAGACACGCGAACTTACTCCATGGCGTTAATATGTACGCCTGCTCCTAATTACTTACAACAGGCAAGTGCTTACGATAATTTTGCTAAGTAACAGTCATGGTTATTAGCTGTGAAGTACTAAATAGATGTTAACATTGACTTTATGGGTCGTAAATTCGATCCTAAATGACCTAGGTAGGTAGGACTTACATTTTTAATGCTTATTCATGACTAGCCGTGTCGTAGGTATATCAGTGATCGCAGTTTCATTCACATTCACACCCAATGATATCCAGATATGTTAAAGGTACACCTACAAAACCACCGATAAAAGTGTTCCGCGCAGCAGCGGCAGCACAGCACACCTTTTCGTTCATTCCACATTTCACTACAAGTCAAAATGATACAAAAGGGATCGCTCGATAAAACCAATAAGAAAAAAAAAGACAGTGCTGTTCTGTCTGGACTCTGGTGTGCACGCGTCCTTGTCGTACTCACGACAATGTCTTCACGACTGACATCTTCTCCTCCAATTATCAAAATATTAGGAAAATAAATGAAAAATATTAATAAATCGAAGAATATTGCGTAGTTACATGTGGTATGAGATCCCTTGTGTTTTATTTACTTTGGTTTTCTGAACACACACGATGGCATTTTTACAATTTTTATCTAAATTCGTAGCAGCGTATCGCTCGTTGCCATGCGTGTTGCTGACCAATACGGGCCAATTGGGCCGTTTTCGAGGCTTCACGATTGCTTCACAACATATCTGTTCTTACTAGAATATCATTGTTCACATCCCTTTTTTTTTTTTTTTTCGGATGGAAAATCATCAAATAACTCCTCCCGCTCTGGGCGGAGCAGGAGGGAGTGTCAGACTCCATCTGTCCATGTTCCTTCATCGCCCTTTGTGTTCCGAGGCCGCGGTATCTCTTTCGAACTGTCCCGCAACCCCGGCAGGATCCCTTACAAAATATACACGGACCCTTCACGAAGCCGTCAATCAAGCATTCTGAAGATCAAACTAAATGACTACGTAACAAAATGTAGGAAGCCGATCCCAACATAGTCGGGAAAAGGCAAGGCAGATGATGATAATGAGCCTACCTATTTTCTGAATTTCATTTAAATCTGTTGAAATCCGTTCAGAAGTAACAAACTTGTAGGTGATATGATAGCTCTGTAGTAACAAACTTGTAGGTGATATGATAGCTCTGTAAAAGACTAAAAAAATACTCTGTTGATAAACAAACTTTCCTTCCTTTTGACTTTGCCGTAGTCGGGTAAAAAAATCACACTGCACGCGAACTAGGGAGGGCCATAGTAACTGTGGCATCCAAGGAGTTCATGAGGGATTACCGTTTACGTTTACGCTTATACTCGGCAGAGACCGCTTCTTCAAACGTTCGACGCGTTCTGGCGTGCGCTCTGGCATGAAGGAGGTCGCATATTTTTGGGACAGAAGTTGTTGGTATTATAGTTCCTAGACGTAATAATGATAATCATGATGACAAGTATCTTCAGTAATCTTACAATTCGCCCAATTTGCACATTTAAACGAACAACTACAATGAGATTTCATTGAGCAAATAGCAGACAAATTGCCTTCCATTCCTTGCATGTCGTTAGTTGTTTATCTATCCAAGGAATTATCACGGTGCTCTTCACACATGGTCGATGTTCTAGGTGCACTCGTCTTCCTAACAGATGTAGCAGACACCTATGCATCTACACAGCAACGAAACCTCTGTTTTGTAGCCTACCGTATGAGGATTGAAGCTTTGTAAATTATTTGAAATGCAAGACACACAATATTAAATGTTGCATGTAATTATATCCAAGGTGTTCATACATTAGGTATGTTTTAATCAATGTTGGTATAGGTTTGTAGTTTAGAAATGTGAATGTGTGTGTATGTCCTTACTTATAAGCAATTTTCAATTGGCTGCTTTACCTATGAGCTACATCATCATTTTCCTGCTCTTATCCCATTTTATTTGGGGTCGGCGTAGCATGTCTTCGTCTTCCATACTTATGTATTACTGGTCATCTTAGCAATCACCTATGGGCTATACCTAAGTACCTACATCATCATCAGTAGGTACTTGTACTGTATGGTGTCGGACGTAGAGAATAGCACCATCCCATATCTTCCCGTGGGTGTCGTAAGAGGCGACTAAGGGACTTACCAGAGAATGGGCAGCAGCGTTCTCTGTGATTTTGTAACAACCGCACTGCGATCGCCAACCCGCCTGCCAAACGTGGCGATTATGGCGAAAACCTCCCTTTGGGGGAGGCCCATGTCCAGCAGTGGACGTCTTTCGGCTGAAATGATGATGATGATGAAGTAGATACATAATTATAATGCGACACCGTACCATTTCCCGATTCGGTGCTGCAACTTAAATAAACTTACCTATTATAAATGCACTCAATGTACACCCAGTCCGTATTTCTACTCTATCCTGTACGTACCTACCTAATCAAACACCTAAATCAAGCAGTGTCTACTGTCTTATTAAAAAAACCCTGACACCAATTAAGGAAAAGCCATGCCCAATGACCTCATCGTCGTAATTCAGTAGACGTCTTTGGTGAGCGAATTCGTGCATTGCTTGTTGATTACCTACCTACTTTGACTCACAAAGTAAGCGATTGAGTCATAGAACTAACAAAATATAGTGCACAACTAGCTCGGTGTATTGTATTTGAGTAGTTAAGTGTTATAACCATTACTTTCAACCTTGTCAAAGGCTAAAATAAAGTGCAGAGAATTAATTACTTTGGCATCGCTTTACATCTTTAAATACCTGCCGGTCAGTTTGCCTATCAACCCTGACTTAAAATTATGATAATTATTAATAAATAAACTAAACTTAGCTGATCTTCCAACTAGGGTTGCCAACATTTCTTAAGCGAAATATAGTATTTTTCAAAATAAGCTTTAAAAAATGTAGTACTTACACTTTTATAAAATATAGTATTTTATGGATAAATTAAAAAAATAGTCAAAGTACCTATTTTTACCCTATTTATTTTTATAAAAACTATATTTTTTTGCACTTCTTGCATTTTTAACAATGATAAGTCTAAAATAAAAGTGTCAATAATCTGCATTATTACATTAAATTTTTAGATTAATGTACCTAAATTATAAGCTCATTTTTTATTAATGAGATACTACTTAATATGTTTCTTTCTTCTCGCCATTTCGAATTCATAACCAAAAATATCCTTTCTTTACATGCCACAAAGTGGCGGGATTAAAGAGCAGGAATGAAATTACTTTAAATAAATTTGGTAAATGGTAAGTTATTTCCTATTTTTTTAAATATGCTGCCATTTTTTCAGTTATTTTACTACAATATTTTACTTTTGTAAAGATACATTCATACATGCCTAGGGCTTGTAATTCGAATATTCGAATATTCGAATAATGCGAATATTCGTTCATTTTCGCTATTCGAATATTGGGTGATGTTAAATTCGAATATTCGAATAATTTTTAGTTATGGAAAGTTTGAAAATAAAAACTAAATCTGTCTTACAAGTTGTTACCTGCAGACCGCGTTACCGGTACCGGCATTATACGATAGAGCTGGATCGAGACAAATACACTTAAATTAAGTGTATGAGTTTCTGATGTCAATACCGCCCTTGAGCGTTGAATGTGAGAGGGTATTTTCATCCTCAAAATATATTATTAACCGATAGAGAAATATATGATTATCAGATAGGCAGTCGCTCCATGTAAAATACTGGTACTCAGCTGCATCCGGTAAGACTGGAAGCTGACCCCAAAATAGTTGGGAAAAGGCTAGGCAGATGATGAGAGAAATATATGATTATCCGAGATGCGCCTTACAGGACGATTCTATAGATGCCCTAAGTTTTCTTAGATCGCATTACCAAAGTTTACGTCAATCCCACGAATGATTATTGTGATTGCAGTGTGATTTTATGATCTTTCATTTACTTTCTATAATAAAACTTGTTATTGCTTTTGAGTAGGTTACTTCAATGTGACTAATTGTAGGAGTAATTAGATCAAAATATTACGCAAAGCCGATTTGATCTCTAGAATTCTCAAGTGCTTAAGACCCTAAAACTTAAGTTTTGTTATGTTTACTGATTTACTCACGCAGTGAGTGTACATTTTTAATAAAAATATTTTTGTTTTGTTTAGTTTTTTTAGTTAATATTTTTGTCTTGTTTTTTTTTTTCATTATAATGTCAAACTATGTTGCTGAAAGGTGATTCAATTTTATATAAAGGTCAAGGGGGTCAGGTTTCAAGGTTTTAATTTGGTTTCAAAGGAAAAAGCTAGTATTCGAATAATATTCGAATAATTCGAATACTGCCTGTAAAAACATCGAATATTCGAATATCTAAAAACTTCGAATATTTACAAGCCCTATACATGCCTCACTCAAAAGTTAACGTAAAGGAGCGTTCATAATTTTTTAAAATAAGGATTTGTTTGTTAGATTTCCGTGAAAATATAGTATTTTTGCGTACCTACTAAGTATATATTTCTTCAACAGTACGCAAACCCGAAATATAGTACAATACTATATATTATAGTACGAATGGCAACCCTACTTCCAACCTTCCAATTAATGGTCAAAGGTTAATTGACATAAACATTGTCTTGAACTTTACAGCAAATGGGTTCTTGTTTATAGATAGACACTTCATACAATCCCTAGGTATATTAGGATAGCCGATATAGCCAAACTCCTGGATATCATGGAATAAGTAGGTACCTACCTACATTTCTTCTGTTTGCATGAAAGCTTTTTGTCTGTATGTATTTGCATCAGAATTCTCTCCCTGTTGATTTAGTCACTTTCTCACAAGGTACAAGAGCAATTTTCAAGGTACTAGATTAGTAACTAGGTAACTATAAACGTACAGGCTTCGACGCAGTTGTCAAATTCTATGGGTGCTTTATTATCACTTGTCAAATGGGCTTGTAAGGAAAAAGAACGAGAGCTTTTTTCTTTAGGAGTTTCCGAGAAAACCGCAATCGTCATATTATACGTAACACGATTTCCACTCGTTGATGGTATAAATATCTATAAAACAGGTTGATGTAGCCTTTAAAAGCTTTGATTGTTTTATTTCAGTCTCAACTGGCGGAGGCGCGAGATGTTAAGTTTACACAGACTCTAACAGAGCCCCTGAGCATCGGATCACTCATCGTATGCACGGGGACGCCCAGCGAAGATTTATCTTGGTAACTTTAAACATTAACTAGGTTGTAGGTAGGTATATTCCGTTCATGGTCTATAATATTACATGCCAAGTTTAAGAATAATTTTACTACTTACTAGCTCTTTATGTAACTCTTATCCTGTGTCAGTCTCTATCTATACAGTACATCTATACAAATAAATAAAATTGCAGTGTAGTGTTTCTAATTTCAAAATAACAGCTTTTTAGTGAATGCATATGAAGGTACTTATAACGGTTCCCCCTATCCATTTGCATAAAATTTTAAGACCTAATATAACTTGGCAATGGCATACTTTTGTTACTAATAATTATATTTTCACATAACATTATTTACGCATAACAGCTTACGCATAATTTTTTTAAGCTTAATTTATCTAATCATAATAATGATTACTTAAGCATAACATTGTTAGGCATAAATTGATTTACGCATAATGATACTAAAACATAATTTTTATAGGCATAACAAAGAAGCATAATCCTAAAATGTTAGACATACCCTAATTGGATATACCAATTTATTTTGACGATTAGAAAAAAACCATCTCTCCGAAGCAGGTAATACATAACATATTTGTTTTGAACATAGTTGATTGTGAACATATGTGAGTTTTTTTTCCCTGTAAGAAGCATGCAAACAAGCATACACCATGCATGCAGCAAACATACAGCTTACAAACATTTAAACAAGCATACACCATGCATGCAGCAAGCATAAAGCAAGCATGCGTGCAGCAAGCATGCGTTCAGCAAGCATGCAGCATGCAAGCAAGCATGCAGTAAGCGTGTGGCTGACTCTGGCAGAGCCACCAACAGGGATTTTAATTTTGATAACACAAAAATTTAGTCGCTATTTAGTCGAAATTAGTCGCCAAATATCAGGGCCCCAAGTCTGCTATTTTTATAAAATTCGTCATTCCTACACGACGCCATTGTCATTTTGGTAAAAGTTCATAGTCTGCTAAGTTCATAATGATAGATCACTGGTCGGTCAATGGTCTCGTAATAGAATTGTGTTGGAATGATATTGTTGTATTGCCATTTTTAAAACCCGGTGGTAGAAATGATTTTCGAAAAACTACTATTAAAATTGAACATTTATTCATGCCAGATTTCATTTTATATATTTTTACATATTATTTATTAGTGTTATATGCCATCTGAATTAATAAGAAGTTCGTAAATAGGAAAAAACATTAAAATGTTCAACGCGGATTAATGTAAAACTTAATATTTTATCTGTATAAATGTCAAAGTCAAATGTGACATTATAGTTTACTCTCGTGTATCTGTTTTTGTTTCTAGCGGCCGGTGTTTTGTTATTGTATTTATTTTCATTTGAGTGTTCTAGTTAGATTTTAGTTTGTATATTTTAACCCCTAAGTGGAGGAGCTCGTGGCTAAGTAATAACAGCCGCTCGGGTCAATCTTTAGGTAAAGCCGTGCTTGCCTAATTTGGTCTGTGGATGGGTGACCACCCTTACACACCGAGTTTCCTCCGTGCCTCGGAAAGCACGTTAAGCTGTTGGTCCCAGCTGTCATTTGTAGATCTTTGACAGTCGTTACAGGTAGGTAGTCAGTGGCCCATATAGTCTGACAACCAGTCTTACCAAGGGGTATCGTATTTCCCAGTACTAACTGGGTTGTGGAGGTCAGTTAAGCAGTCGCTCCTTGTAAAATACTGGTATTTAGCTGAATCCGGTTAGACTGGAAGCCGACCCCAACATAGTTGGGAAAAGGCTAGGCAGGCAGATGATGATTTTAACCCATAGGTAACATGCATTTACAATCTTGCCTGCAGTTGTTGAACTCTAAAGGCTGCTTTACGCCGGGGCAACGCTGTGCGATATTGCAGCATGCCACATGGCCGCATGCTATAATATTTTAAAATGTTGCACGTTGTGGCAAGAATCGTGTGGCTTGGCAACACCTTGCGTCATGCTGCTAAAGTTGCTTCATCAGCCATAATCTACGGTGTCTTGTCCCCTCAATCAATCAAGTTGGTAGACCAAAACACTCCAATAAAATATACAGCATGATACTTTGAAAAAGGCACGATGTTGCCTCGGCGTAAAATACGCTGCCGCATACCGCAATTGCTGCATTGTATCGTTATTTGTAGCACACCATAATACGACGCACGCCACAACATGTAGCATGCTGCAATGCCGCACAGTGTTGCCCCCAATGATATTCTAAAGGTAGCTTTACGCCGGGGGCATCACTGTGCGGCATTGCAGCGAGCTACATATTGTGGCGTGCGTGCGTCATCTTTTGGTATGATGCAATTAACCACGGTGAGCGGCAATTGCGGTATGCCGCAGACTATATTACACCGAGGCAACATTGTGCCTAGATAATTTTCAAAGCATCCCAAACATAACCTATAAACTGTATGACGCACCAAGATTGTGGCATGGAATCCATAGTGTTTGGATAGAAGCTGTGACAGTCTGATACATGACGCAAGTTGTTGCAATGCCGCACAATGTGCAACATTTTAAATTATTGAAGCATGCGCCTTTGTGGCATGCTGCAATGCCGCACAGTGTTGCCCCGGTGTAAAGTATAAACTAGCCATTATACAGATATGTTATTACACCTACAAAACCACGGAAAAAAGTGTGCCGCGGGGCAGAGCCAGCTCACATACACGCAGTAACGCAGAATAAAGGCAAAACAGGCCAATTGGCACGTTTTTGACTCTTCACGATTGCGCGCTCACAACATATCTGTTTAATAGAATATCGTTGGTTGCCCCGGTGTAAAGCAGCCCTATGTAAAGCATGTGTGCTGCAAACACCTGCAAAAAATCAATTTACTTTTTTACCTAGCTGCATTTGGCATTTGGCTGCATTGGGACGACCCGATTGGCGCAGTGGTAGTCAGGCTGCCTTACGTTCTTAGGGTTCCGGGTTCGAATCCCGGTCGGAGCAAATGTTTGTGTGATGAGCATGGACATTTGTTTCCGAGTCATGGATGTTTATATGTTTATTAAGTATGTATTTACAAACAAAAAGTATCTATGTAGTATATTAACTATCTGGTGTCCACGATACAAGCCTCGTTGCTTAGTGTGGCACTAGATGGCGCTGTGTGTAATGTCGAGCAATATTTAATGTTAATTTATTTAAGTAAACGTAGATTAACTTATATTTAATTACTGTTCTTGACATAAACAAGAAATAGAGCATCTAAATTTATAAAGTAAGAAATTAATTCTATTTTCTATTTTTATTCTAATAATCACTCATCATGAGTATTTAGAACAATTGCTTAGAATAATGCTCTTTAAATAACGCTCTTCGTCAGTCCAACACGATCCTATTGTCATTTTGGTAAAAGTTCGTAGTCTGCTAAATTCATAGTGATCGATCATTGTCCGGACAATGGTCTCGTGTTGTAATGACTTTGTTGTATTGCCACTACTATAGGACCCGTTAGTAGAAATGATTTTCGAAAAACTACTATTACATTTGAACATTTATTCATGCCAGATTTCATTTATTTATTTATTTACATATTATTTATTAGTGTTTTAAGCCATCTGAATTAATAAAAAGTTCGTAAATAGGAAAAAACATTAAAATTTTCAACGCGGATTAATGTAAATTTAATATTTTATCTGTTTATATGTCAAAGTCAAATGTGGCATTACTGTTTACTGACGTTTATTTGTTTTTGTATCTAGCGGCCGGTGTTTTGTTATTGTATTTATTTTCATTTGATTGTCTAGTTAGATTTTTGTTTGTATATTTTTACCCCTAAGACGACCCACTGACCGAGAAGCCTATATTTATTGATTTTATACAAAATGGTGATACTTAATTGAGCAAATTTCGGCTCCACTTGAATAATTGGAAAACCACCAATGAAGGGCGAAGTTTATCGAAGGTAAAGATCTTGCAATTATTTGTTTTGACCATTAACGCCCCACTTTATGGGCAAAGTATGTCGCCCGATGTTACAAAATATATATTTTTTTATAGAAACAGACCATGTACCCTCTCGATGTTGCTCAATCAAGGCTGGATGCTATTGAAGCCAGGAACGAGGCGACTTTAAAACATGCTCGGGCAGGCCATCAACAACTCAGCTGCTGCATTGATGGACAGCTCCACCACAGAAAAAATGGTGAACCATAGAGGCCACTGTGTGCCAAAAAAGGTAATTACTAATTACTGTTGATTTATAGGTAAGTCATTCACCTTTAGTGGTTTCACCCAAAATCGGAACTTCTACTCATTGTGTGTGCTACCAACATACCCACAATAAGTATTAAGGAGCATTGAAAACAAAACAATAAAAATTATAATAATTAATATGACCCCTCCATCTAAGCTTATAAGCTTGTGTTAGGTTTAGGCTCAATCAGTAGTATCAGTAGTACATTGGCCAGAATCTGACATCTTGATTGTAACTCTGATACTAAGCGCTAGGTTACACAACATGCTATAAAAGAAGTTGCAACTTTTGTATTAAACTTAATTTTGTTTTCACACAAACTCTGCAGAATTATAATGTCATGACAAAATTATTAAATGAAACAGTGTTTATAAAAAGAGTATTAATTTATTTTAACCTATAAGTATACCCGTAATTACAGGAATAACAATGTTCTGTTCCCGGGCTTGAAACGTTAAATCATATTTTGTCAATACTGTAGTCACTGTGGATCTGTAACAAAGAGTTAAATCATTTTATTAATACTTAGAGCATTTTCGTACTTCATTAGAACATTAAGGTAGGTTTACAGTACATACCTGCTAATTTAATTTATGCATTTCTCCACAGTCTGTCAAGAAGAGCCTGCTGCAGTGCCCGACCTTCAAGAAGATCCCGATTCACCCTTTGATGGTTTTGATAATTAGGTGCTGCATTATTATTTTCCTCCTAAATTAAAAGACAGATTAGTGATTAATGACATGAATGACTGTTATTATTTTTATTAAAAGGTAATATTTGTGATTTGTTATTCAAATGATGATTAAAATTAAAATATTGAAGATCTTTTTGATTTGTATGAAGACTGATTTTGATTTGTTATTATTATTACATTAGATATTGTAACTTGTCTTTTGTTTTATGTAGTACTTATATTTACATTTCAGGTTTTTCAATTGACTTGAAATTCAAGTTAAAAATGTTAAATAAATATTTAGTTTATGAGAAATAAAGATTATTTTAAATGTTGATTTTTAACATAGCAGTATTATTTTAAATTCCATCTTCATTCTAAGTGAAATGTGGAATGTAAATCACCTATTGCAAGCCAAGTACTTCTAGATAAACTTCATCAGGTGGCAACGGTGCTCTTGCCATGTATGGAATGTTGTGCAATATGTAACATGCATTCACAATCTTGCCTGCAGTTGTTCGACTATAATGTAAAGCATGAACTGCAACCTGAAAAAATCAATTTACTTTTATAAGTACAACCGCAGGTAACTTAACTTTTATTTAATTAATACTGTTCTTGACATAAACTATTGCATCTAATCATTGTTATTGAGTATCTAAAACAATAAATTGCTTATTATAATGGGTCTTTACCTGAAACATGCTTCTAATACGCTGCAATGGGGAATGAGTTCTTCAATTTATTAACCTCCATATGAGTTCTTTCCAAGGCGAAACGACTTTACAAATTCCGCCTCGGGAATATCTTAAAAGGGTTCAAATAATCCCTTTAGGCTCAAAACGTCCATCATTCGCGTCAAGCGAAGGGCACGACGACGTCTTCTGCATTCCGCCCATCTTCTTTCTCTAGCATCCACTGCGTTGGCTAGCTCGAGAACATTTTGTTCGTAGTGAATTCATTGTCTCCATTCAATATTCCACAAACACGATCGAAATAAAAGCAATGATTGCACAATGACGTTCCACTGATAGGTTAGTGATCAAAAGAACTGTCAAAACTTTAGCAGATTACCGCTCTATGTTAGTCATTGTGTACGAGATTACCATTCTAAAACAGTGGTTGTTCATTGGAAAGCCATAATGACGCCATTATATTAGTAGATTACCAAACTTGTCAAAATCAACAAATAGAAGATCAACGATAGATCATTCTGACACTATTGTAATAGCAGACTTGATTTGCGTTGGCTGGCTCGAGAATATTTTGTTCGTAGTGAATTCATTGTCTCCATTCAATAATCCACAACCACGATCGAATTAAAAACCATGACCGCACAATGACGTTTCAATGATAAGTCAATGATCCAAAGGAACTGTCAACATTTTAGCAGGTTACCGCTTATGTCAGTCATTCATTTGTCATTGTGTACGAGATTACCATTCTATGCCATTTCTTTCAATGGAGTGTCAGTGGTTGTTCATTGGAAAGCCATAATGACGCCACTAAATTAGTAGATTACCAAACTTGTCAAAATCGACAATTATGAGATCAATGAACGACTATTCTGACACTATTGTAATAGCAGACTTGAGGCCCAGATTTGGTCGGTCACTGGTTCAAAAGATATAAGGGCTTATTGTTGGCCCTGCTGGAGTCAGCTTACCCCAGCAGAGCCACATTAATAACTCAAAAACTAGGGCACCTAGCGAAGATCTGTTTTCTCCCATATTTACTCGCTAATTAGTCGAAATTAGTCGCCAAATATCAGAACTGGTCGGTCACTGGTTCAAAAGATATAAGGGCTTATTGTTGGCCCTGCTGGAGTCAGCCTACCCCAGCAGAGCCACATTAATAACTCAAAAACTAGGGCACCTAGCGAAGATCTGTTTTCTCCCATATTTACTCGCTAATTAGTCGAAATTAGTCGCCAAGTTACAGAATTAATCGGGTCCTAGTTCAGAAGATATAATGAGTTCAATTATTAAGGTATAGTCCAAGAGCTAGATCGAAGAGTTCACGAAAAATTGCCAAGAAAAAATATTTCTATTAATATGTGTAATATACTTCTAGTTTTATCGGTCTAAAGTCCTTAGAAATGACCGAGAGAGATAAATTCTCTATTAAATACATGTTAAATGTTTTTAATTATTAAGTTAGAGAGGCTTAAATTTCTTTGAAACCATTAAACCTTGCTCTTGGTCTATTTAGTGTCAAGATGTACAGTCGCATGCAACTGTTTTACTAATTTACAATGTTGAGCTCTAATTTACTTTAGAATAATAAATACGTTAAAATTATCGTACCTATCTTTAGTAAAATGTAATACTTAAACGTTGAAAACGTATTGTAAGTATGTAGGTAAGTATCAACCCATTGCTTGAAATACATTACAAAAAAATACATACTTAAATCAAAGATGTAAATACTATACCTAATATGACCATTAATGGCTCTAATTAAGGTTTAATAGGTAAGTTTATTTATTGTTCCTTATAAATACAACAAATTGAACTGTATCTAAATGCCGGAAATAATATATAAATCTAAATCAAATTATAAAAATGAATTTCCAAAAAGTTGGTTTGATGTGTGTATTTTGAGGTGATTGTCAGTGTTGCGTTGTGGGTGTGGGTGTATTGTGTCGTGGTAGGCTGTAGAGTTTGTATGGACGGTTAATTTAGGTTAGAATAATAAAACTTCATTGTCGAAATATAAAATTATATATTAGTTACCTTTAAAATTATTGTACTAACAGAAAATGCAATCTGTGTCTGTGTGCAAACTGTGTCTATGTCTATGTGCGAGATTGCATAGAAAAATTAGAATGCGGCAACTGCGGTGCAGCTAAGTCTGCGGTGCAGCTAAGTATACCTTTGAGCTTGGCGCAAAACGGGCCACCAACCACAGCCACCGGTGGCCAGCGACAAGCAGTTAACACGCTTTTTTATACATTTTGTTGAAACTCGCCGCACACGTGTGGCCGGTAGCGGCCACTTGCTACAGCAGTGTCGGAGATTCGCGATAGCGTGCGACAGCCACCGGTGGCTGTGGTTGGTGGCCCGTTTGCGCCGAGCCTTAGGCATACCTCTGCCTAACCCTTTGGGGATTACAGGCGTGATGATATGTTATGTACCTACGTTTATTTCACTACATAGGTACAAATCTATTGAATTTCAGATATAGGTAATCTAAATTCAATAGATACCGACTAATGAGGTAGGTACCTACTAAATTCACACCCGTAGACACCCCAATTATAGGTAGAAAATTAGATAAGTTACAACTCAGATCAAAATTCTTTGATCTGAGAGTTACAATCATAATGTATGCACTGAAGCACTTAGGTAGGTAGTGTTTTTTTTTAAATTAACTATCCTAATTGTAGCCAAATAATATGGACATCGACGGACTACATTGGTAGGTAGCGCATCAGTATTGGTATCTTAGGACACACACACAAACACGCTAATGACGTGAAAAATCAAGGTAACTTACATAATAATATTAATCTTCACTCCTAAGGCGTCCTCTTTCCAAAACACTCTCAAATTGTCCACCACCATGTGACATGTCCAATGCACTTAAAAGCCCGTATTCGTAATTGTTCTTTTAATAATTTACACAAACAAACCTTCTCGCTGTACTCCCGGTGGATGACTAAAGAAAAAAATCTTTAGAGTTTAGAGCAAGTTTGTTAATTTACCTATTTTTTTTTTTAATACTTTTAGCGGCGCGAACACCGCCGACGACGCGCCGGTGCTCGCTCTGTTCCCCGTTTTTGTATTTGCGGAATAGGTACCTAAAGATAACAACATTCGAGTTCCTAACTATTCTTTAAGTTCCACTTTAAACTGGCCGACTTTAACTTAGGTACGTCACGGGCAACTCGTTCTAAGTAGCTCGTCTGTACACGCGCATCTATCTCTTTCTTACTTATCGTGTAAATGTAACGGAGCGCAGCGATCTATCTGCCAGCGACTAAATGCACACATTTTGTTCGATACCTAAATAATTAGATATATTTATTGTAGATCTTGTTTTTAGGTAATGAATACTGCTTTCCTTTGGTGGGTTGAAGTTATAGAATTCCTCCAGACGTCGTATAGATACACCTGTCTAAAAACTACTTTAAGTATTTTGTACTTGGTTGTACCACTGTATGGGGAAATTGAATTCTTTAATATCTTTTTAATGACACACCGACTGAATCTGTAACTTGGCGACTAATTTCGACTAATTAGCGAGTAAATATGGGAGAAAACAGATCTTCGCTAGGTGCCCTAGTTTTTGAGTTATTAATGTGGCTCTGCTGGGGTAGGCTGACTCCAGCAGGGCCAACAATAAGCCCTTATATCTTTTGAACCAGTGACCGACCAGTTCTGATATTTGGCGACTAATTTCGACTAATTAGCGAGTAAATATGGGAGAGAACAGATCTTCGCTAGGTGCCCTAGTTTTTGAGTTATTAATGTGGCTCTGCTGGGGTAGGCTGACTCCAGCAGGGCCAAAAATAAGCCCTTATATCTTTTGAACCAGTGACCGACCAAATCTGATATTTGGCGACTAATTTCGACTAAATAGCGACTAAATTTTTGTGTTATCAAAATTAAAATCCCTGTTGGTGGCTCTGCCAGAGTCAGCCACACGCAGTAAGCAAGTATGCAGCAAGCAAGCGTGCAGTATGCAGCAGGCAAGGTTTCTGCCACGGCTCCGGCGCTGCGGGGCTCCGGCGGTCCCATGCGAGCTTTTCGTCGCAGATGTGTTTAACGTTCACCACGGCGAGCGTTAAGACCACCTGCTCCTCAACTCGCAGGCCGCCTCGCCCCTCCGTGCCTACGCGGGCTTAGATTACACTCTAGGGGTAGGGCAGACAAGACTACGTGGAGTCGGTTTTGCAGCGATTCGTTTCTGTCACTAACTTTTGTAGCACAACTTAATGAATTTTTAATTCAAAATTAATACGTAAAAATAACTCAAATTTGATTCCGGTATTTATATTATTTGTATGCCTAAATACTATTATGCTAATAGTCATTATGCCTAGTAACATTATGCAAAATTCAATTTATGCCAAAACAAATTAGCCTTCAAGATAATTATGCCAACATAAACAGTATGCCAAAAAAAAAATTGGCAAAGTATTATTATGGCAAAACAAATTAGCCAAAACAGTTATGCTAAAGTATATTAGGAAAAAGAAGATTATGCAAATAAAAGGGATCCCTACTTATAACAACCAAAAGTTTTTATTTTTCTGTCTATCTGTTCCGGCTAATCTCCGAAACGGCTGAACCGATTTGGACGGGACTTTTACAAGCAGGGCAGATAGCTGATGTTTTATGTATAGTATAATGTAGAGAGGATTCCGTGCAAAAAAATAAAACCCTTGAAATGGTTAACAAAATCCGATTCTAAAATTAGAGAGCCATATAAAGGTACAAGCGTACCTACATATACGACTCGATTAGCTGTGTAAATCGTTAACACATTTCATGGCTAATCTGGTTTCGCTGTGACCTGTAGTAAATTCGGTTAATGACTGCTAAAATTCGACAGTAAATATCAGCGCCCGCAGTGTTCTCCACATGACCTTACTTGGAACGTGCTATACATACCTACCTATATATTATTTGCGAACATGAAAAACCATGTCATAACGATGAAAGTACTGATTGTGTAATCAATCACAGTTGAGTTTGTTATGCAGCTTTATTTGACGACCCGATTTTTTTATTATTAGCTACTAAAACCTTTTGGTGCAATAATAAGCATCTAAAATAAAATAATCTGCTATGTGACTATTTCAAACCTTAGCGTGCACCTGGGAATTGGCCCTGATAAGGTGATAGATAACACAGACCAGCTGATTACAGAAACCGATTGGTTAAAAAAAAAACCGGCCAAGTGCGAGTCGGACTCGCGCACGAAGGGTTCCATACCATTATCTATACATTAGACAAAACGGCAAAAAAATCACGTTTGTTGTATGGGAGCCCCCCTTAAATATTAATTTTATTCTGTTTTTAGTATTTGTTGTTATAGCGGCAACAGAAATACATCATCTGTGAAAATTTCAACTGTCTAGCTGTCACGGTTCATGAGATACAGCCTGGTGACAGACAGACGGACAGACAGACAGACGGACAGACAGCGAAGTCTTAGTAATAGGGTTCCGTTTTACCCTTTGGGTACGGAACCCTAAAAAACAATTAATAGTCTGTCTTATTACTTCTGACCTGACTTCGTCCATGGCCTGGCGGTCGTTGTGTTAGTTTTGGTCCACGACAACCGCCTATCTTTACCAACACTTTAAAACCTTAGCTTTAAAAAATAAATCAATTAATAGTCGCTAGTCGGTCTTAATCCTTCTGACCTGACTTCGTCCATTTCCTGGCGGTCGTTTTGTTAGTTTGGTCAACGACAACTGCCTATCTTTACCAACACTTTAATACCTTTTTTTTTTTTTCGGATGGGAAATCATCAAATAACTCCTCCCGCTCTGGGCGGAGCAGGAGGGAGTGTCAGACTTTTACTGACTAAAACCCATCCATGTTCCTTCATCGCCCTTTGTGTTCCGGGGCCACGGTATCTCTTTCGAACAGTCCCGCAACCCCGGCAGGCATCGGTCCCTACGGACCCCTTCCCTTTTGGTGACTCTGAGGCGCGCGTGGAACACGAACGCGCCGTCGACACGGCCTGCCGTCATGAGACGGATGGACGGCGAGCTAGCCCATAGCCCACCGTCCACAGGCCCGCGCCTACGGTGGCCGGGGGCCACGTGGTGGTGGCCCCCGACGCCCGGGGCGTCTCCCGCGGCGGCCGGGACGTTGAGAGGTTCTCTCCCTCTCACGTTCCGCCACCTCCTTCTCTAGCATTACTGCTTCGCAGAAGGAGGTGACGGCGTCCCATTCCGTCTCGCTCCGGACCATGGCTTGCACCAGGGCCGGACGCGAGAGGTCGCCGCCGCCGATCGCCGCTTCGAGGACACGGCGGTGCTCCGCCCACGCGGGGCACACCTCCACCGTGTGTTCCACCGTGTCCTCCGGTCGATCCTCACGTCGATCCTCACAATGGAAGCACCCGGGCGTTTCCTCCCGCCCGATTCGGTGCAAGAACCTCCCGAACACTCCGTGTCCGGTGAGGACCTGCGTCAGGCGGAAGGTGAGGACGCCGTGGCGTCTCTCAAGCCACTCCTCAAAGAGGGGACTTATCGCCACTATTGTGGCGTGCCCTGCACGGGGACACTTTTATACCTTAGCTTTAAAAAATTAATCAATTAATAGTCGGTCTTAATACTTCTGACCTGACTTCGTCCATGCCTGGCGCTCGTTTTGTTAGTTTGGTCCACGACAACCAGGATTTTTACCAACACATAATTCCCTTAGTTTAAAAGAATAAATCAATTAGTAGTCGGTCTTAATACTTCTGACCTGACTTCGTCCATGGCCTGGCGCTTGTTTTGTTAGTTTGGTCCACGACAACCAGGATTTTTACCAACACTTTATTCCCTCAGTTTAAAAGAATAAATCAATTAGTAGTCGGTCTTAATACTTCTGACCTGACTTCGTCTATGGCCTGGCGCTCATTTTGTTAGTTTGGTCCACGACAACCGCCTATCTTTACCAACACTTTATTACCTTACCTGTATAATATAATTATGTACTGTATCAAAGACCTATCTGTACTAGGTTTGCAGTGAACATAGGATTTGGAGAACCTGACTCGGGGCGCTACGCCATCGCCGTGCACTTTAACGTTCGTATGCCACAAAATTATGTGGTGCGGAATACGCAGCGACACGGCAAATGGGGAGCTGAGGAAACTACTGCGTTCAGGTAAGAAATTAAAACAATTCAAAACTACCTATGAGCTACCACCAGTAGGTAGGTCTGTGTTATGACTTAGTGACCCATTTTCCAACCGCCACACACCTACATTTTCGATAACACAATTATTATTTCCTTTCAGCAATGGTGCCGATTCCCTTGTTTACAAACTAAACCAAATTTAAGTTCAGTGCATCTTTTTCTTTCTATTTCATTAAGAAAAGGACAGAAGATAAATTTTAGTTATGTTCTGTCAAATTAATCAGCGCCATACAAGTCTTAGACGCGATTAAAAAGTTGACTACTAAAATTACATCAAATTACGTCAGGTGCTGACTAATTTGACAGGATTAAACTAATATTTATCTTCTGTCCTTTTCATAATGAAATAGAAAGAAAAAGATGCATTCGACTTAAATTTAGTTTAGTTTGTGAACAAGGGAATCGGCACCACTATCTCTTGTTTCTGAACAACACATGATAAATCCAGTATAAATACTATACAGCATAGCAACCATGAGTGTTTGTTAACTTCACACCAATATTCGGTCAATTAGTGTCTACGTTATTAACGTACTTAACAAATTCAGGAGGTAGGCATTTCTGGTCAGTCCTCCAAATTAGCGTTATTATATAGTACTTTATTTCAGGGCATTTCCTTTTAAAACAGATCATCCATTCACGATAGAGATCGTAGTGGATGAGAAGGAGACTTTTTGGGCAGTCGACGGGATGCCGTATTGCGTATATGCTCATAGGAACCCGAGTCCATTGATTGCTGAGTGGGTGCAAGTTACAGGGATTAGAGATGCGGCACTGAACATTCAGAAGACTGATTCATTTCCCACATTAGCTGAACGTCCATTTGAAGTAAGTAGATTAAGTAAATAAAAGTTGCCTTGCAATTACTTCTTCTGTTCAATTTTGATTCCTCTGGTTTCTGGAGCAACTGGACAGATTAGCTAACTAGACGGAACGTGTACAGTCCATGACATACCTAATTAAAGTGGATGAGTTGGGAACTACAACATGGACATAATTAAAGCTATTGCCCTCTGGAGAAAGTCGTCCTCTTTTCTATATTGACCACTTTTTCATAATGTTATTTACATTATTACATAACATTATGAAAAAGTGGTCAAGATAGAAAAGAGGACGAGTTTTTCCAGAGGGCAATGGCTGACTTATTTCAAGCGTCGATATAAGAAACTAGCTAGGCCCATCAAATTAGATAAGTACCCTAGCTAGACATAATTAACCTCCTGGATGCCATAGCGTCATTCCTGACTATAATCAAGCGATAAAGATTGGTGCTTGGGCTGAGAAATGGTATAAAGTGACGTTTCAATCTTTATAAAATACTAGCTGACCCACGCAACTTCGTCTGCGTCACATAAGAGAGAAAAAGCTAACAAAAGGAATACATTTTCCCCGTTTTTGCAACATCTTTCATTGATGCTCCGCTCTTTTTGGTCGTAGCGTGATGTTGTATAGCCTATAACCTTCCTCAATAAATGGGCTATCGAACACAAAAATAATTTTTCAATTCCAACCAGTAGTTCCTGAGATTAGCGCGTTCAAACAAACAAACAAACTCTTCAGCTTTATAATATTAATATTAGTATAGATAGGTATGACGCTGGCATCCACAAAATGAATTAGACCATCAAATACTAATAAAATAAATTCTATGCTAACATAATTTTGAAGGATTGTCCGCTTTGTAGGAACCTGTTGTGTTGTGAAAAGGAAATATAATGCAATTCTATTGTCGTGCCTTTCTGTATTATTTCCTTGGATAAGCACTTTTTTTTATGTAATAACCATGTTTCATAGTTTAATTAAACACTTAGTTTGCCATGACTGTATTCTGTCCAGTTGCTCCGGAGGGATTTTGATGAGAAAGAAGTCCAAATTAAATTTAAAAAAATTACACCAGTTACAATTTGATGTTCCTGCTGAACACTTTTGATACCAATTAGATACCTCCACTCCTTTTATTTTTGCCCAATTTTAAACTCAATCATTTTAATTATTCCAGTGTCTTCTAAAATACTTAGTGTAATATTTGTATTTCTAGGTACCCTTCAGAGCTGGTATAGGCTCCTCACCAGGAGGAAACGAGCCTATCTGGCATGCGAACGTCATGGCATCGTTACCAAAAGGCATCCCTCAAGGACATGCGCTTGTTGTCTACGGAAGGTAAGCACTAAGCGAAAAATACCTATTACAGCTGAGAACCGGCCTAAAATAAAAAAAATGGAGCCATAAGATCAACCAACTGAAGAATATCTTATCTTTTAACTGCACTGGACCCGAGTGGTGGAATAAAGTCCACTTCTTTCCATGAAACCTAAGTCCCGGCTGTGCTAACGATTACCTATTTTAAGCTCTTTAAATGCGAACAATCGTGATAACCGAAGGTCAAACGATATATCATCTAAAAACCACATTAGTCGTCAGCGTCACATATAAAAGCAAATATTTACATGTCTGTGAAAAATGTGCGAAGATCTATAGCTTCCAGTTAACCTCATGTTAATGCCTGGCTGTTGGCTGACGGCCAATATCACTCTGCTGCTGATATACAGTTTCATTAACATTGTTTGAATTTAAATACATGCCTACATAAACATAATATTTATTTGGAATCTAATACAATAAGCTCGTTCATATTCGGGTGCCAATGCCAACATTATTAAACTTGCTAACGAGTTCGTTTACCAGTTTTCCGTCTGCAATAGGTAATAGATTCCATGGGTGTTTTGCTCACAAACATGGTTAGAGACCGTCTGATCAATTATTTACAGACGGGCTGAAGGTTCATGAAGGTTCTGCATCTTCATCGTAGTTTAAATTCAGTACCACTATTCCATTTCCAGACTTCGCCCTCTCCTCCACTCATTCAAAATCGACCTGCTGGACACGGCCCGCGAATGGCCACTCCCCAATGTACTGGCCCACGTGAACCTGCGCGCCTACTTCGAGGCTCAGCGCGAGAGACAGCTGGTCGTGCTGAACACGTGGTTCGGTGCCTGGGGGGCTGAGCGGCGCCAGCGGACGGCGAAGTTTGTACCTGGGACATATGTAAGTAGACATACAGGCCTCTGTGATCTTGTTAGAACCCCTTAATTCCTAAAACTTTCTAGAATTAAATTTATCGACCCATCAAGTGATGACATTTGCTGTTGTCAACAGCAAATGTCATCACTCCTCTCCTCTCCCTCTCCTCCTCTTTATTCAACCAATAACAGCACTAAACGTGATTAGTGAAACCAGGCATACTTACTCGCTGTCCCACTTCCTTGCGTAGGCCTCCCCAAATCCTTCCAGGCAGGCCTTTTTTCTGAGCCACCTCGAACCTCAAACGAACCGAAGTTGTCTTGTGATATTATATGCATAGTTCGGTGGCTCTTACCACAAAATAAACATATAGGCTCTTAACTTGTTAAAATACCCTACCCTTGTGACATACATAGCCTTCATCTACAAACCCAAACGACTCTTGTCTTGTGGCAACTTCGTAATACTAGCAGAAAACACTACCTACATTTGAACAGCGATTGAAACTCACAAATAATTTTTATTATGTCACCTTCCAGACAAATATACGGATAGTTCGTCAGCCGGCAAGTTGGGCGGTATATGCAGACAATGTACTGATAGGTGAGCTGGAATTCCGCGGGTCAGCAGACGGCGTGCGCGCAGTGCGCGTGCAAGGCGACCTCTACCCGGAACAGATGTACACATGTCCGACTGCAACCTCTCCTTTCAGGGAGTGAATCAACTCCGGAAGGTCGACTGTTATTCGTATTAACTGGTTACAAGTCAAGCCTGTTTTCATAGGAATGTTATGCCTGTGCAAAAGCACATTACGCATTTTAAAGATTTTTCTGAGAGACAATTTCGCATCAAGAGTACTTGTCCTCAGCTTGAGTGCTGCTTACAAGGCAATGAAACAAAAAAATCTCGAAAAATATGAGGCGAATGCAATTATTCGGTGTCAATTTTGATAAGCTAGGCGATTATAAGTTTAATATTTACTGCATTTACTAATATGTACATATTATTATGTGTATTGAGAGACGATTATTGATTTTGATTTTTTTCTCTTTCGCTTTATAGAGATCTGTCTGAATATGATTGATGTTGACTTTAAGATAGATTTAAACTTGAAATGATATTTGTATTTCTTTAAAAATGACCAAAGTACATTTTACCGTGGTCAAGGCTTATTTAGTCAGTGTAGCTAGTAACTACTCTCGATCTACACAAAATAAGACATTATTGATCTTAATTTATTATCTGAAGTTAATTGATTTGTAATTGTTGAATAAACATAACTTATTTTCTTACTAGTATTTAATCGTCCTAAAAATACCTTTTTACATAATTTTGATGCCTGTCAAAGAATATCTGCAGGACAACAATCCACTTATTTTTGTTTTATTTATGTTGAGAGTTTATACAAAAAAGATGTTTTTTTTTTTACAATAAGTGTTATATTTTTCTAGATTTAAAATAAAAGGTTATGATGACAACATAATAATATTAAAGACTAATCAACACAATAGATATTATCGTAACTTTAAGATATCACTGTAGTATTTTTAGTTTGACTATAACAAAAATGTTAGACGGCCAATAGTAATTGGCACTAATAAATCGGTTATAATTGTTTAGGTATGTACCCCCATAATGTGGTGGGCAATTGTAGTACTAATGGCGCTAGCATCGCATGAACCAAACATCGTCATTGGTTGAAAATCTGCCAATGGTGCCGATTCCCTTGTTCACAAACTAAACTAAATTTAAGTTGAATGCATCTTTTTCTTTCTATTTCATAATGAAAAGGACAGAAGATAAATATTAGTTTAATCCTGTCAAATTAGTCAGCACCTGACGTAATTTGATGTAATTTTACTATTCAACTTTTTAATCGCGTCTAAAACTTGTATGGCGCTGATTAATTTGACAGAAGATAACTAAAATTTATCTTCTGTCCTTTTCTTAATGAAATAGAAAGAAAAAGATGCACTGAACTTAAATTTGGTTTAGTTTGTGAACAAAGGAATCGGCACCATTGTCATTTTATATTTCAAAATAGTTTGGTCAGATTCGGTCTAAGCTATGGACGCGCCATCTACAATCAGCTTTGACCAGCCTTCCCCATTCTCAATCCTAACCTTTTTTACTTCATTTAAAAAATACAAATATCCAATAAATGTTACAATAATGAAAAAATAAACAATGTTTGTTTTTCTTTTTTTTACCTCTAAGTGAACGCAGACCTAGCCGCACTGCAGTCGCCGCATTCGAATTATTCGTATAAAGTTCAATGCAGTCTGTGTCTGTGTGCAATCTTTGTCTATGTGTGCGAGATTGCATAGAAGAATTCGAATGCGGTGTCTGCGGTGCGGCTAGGTCTGCTTTCACCTTAACTCCCCACTATCAAAAACAACCAAGACACCCGAGATCTCAGCAATGATCAATCGGGAAAACAACAGAAGATATTTATCCTCCTGATCGAAGTTACTTTAAGCGGCTAATATCAACCGAAACTAGCAAAGTCAGAAGTGAGTATAATGGTGCGATTCCACCGGGGCGTGCTGTGGCACGCCCCGAAAGAAAGATTTGTGTGTGCACAAATCTTTCTTTCGGTGGACTCGCTCAAATGAACGTGAACAAAATATGCGCGTGTTCACCAAAATGTTCGCGCACACGCAGAAGTAGACTCACATTTGCGCGAACAGGCACTCGCTGTTCGCGCAATCAATTTAGTAGTCGAGACCGACGGGCCAGGGCCAGGTCAGACGTGATGGGGAAAATAACTGAAGTTAGCATTTTCGGAATAAGAATAACCAAATCTTTAAAAATTATAATACCGTTTTGGGTCGTAATCGTAAAACGTTGAGGCAAACATTTTGGACTTGGGCTCTCGGTAATAACACATGTTCGCTCATAAATTTTAAAGTGCTGCACTGTGCGCGAATAAAAAATACGCACAGCTTTACCGGTGGAAACGATTCTGCAGCTCAACTTTGTGCTGGTTATATGTGGTGCTGCACAAAATGTTCGCTCACAATATTTTTTCTACCATACAATCGTCGTATCGGTCCATCTCTGGTAGAAACACAAGTAGTCAAGTAGGTATGCGCACAAGTCAAACTCTCGAGAAGAGGGATCAGTCAAACGCAAGACCAATGGCTTTGCTTTACTAAATCTACGAGGACTACCACTACGAGTTACCTACGACGGTGTCCGAGGCACAACGGTAACACATCGGTTTAGCTGATAATGAACAATTACTGGTGGAAAAAAAACCAATCCCACTTTCAAGAGTCTTTGAAATTGGGTTTGCTTCTTAAAATTATTAGTTATAATTTCATATTGGTTAAAAAAATTATTGTATCACCATAAAAAGCCGGGTGCCTATTCAAAACCACGTGCGGTCGATGATTTGCTGCATGGCGCTCTCTAGAGAGTCTCAAAATATATTCTATATTACAAAGTGTACATAATCTATAATTAATTGCACAAAGTGTGTTGATTTGCATAATATTCTAGAATAAAAAATATAATAATTTCTATAATTCTGTGCTGTCCACAGCTCTGCCCCAATATTGAAACTCTGTGGCTCGGCACAAATACTGCATGTGAGAACAGTAAAAATATGTGTGTGCAAATAGCTACAGTTCAACCAACTTATCTGTGCAGGCGGGAAAACACAACTAAAATAAATATACGAAGATATTTTTTTCAGAATATCCGAACGAACAATTTTTGATTAGTACCGTACCGTCGAACAGCTGATGTTTGACATTGTCAAAATTTCATAGAGAAAATGGAAGACATATTAATATCTAATCTGTGGACATATTGACAGCTGTCTGTTTTATTCGACTGTCTGTCTTTTAAATTATTTCCATTATCGGTTGGAAATTAAAGATTTTTCTGTTATTTTGAATAAAAACATTTACATAGAAATAGTTTACATTAATCTACCTCTATTTAACAAACCAGGGGATTATTTAAACTTATATTTTCACTATATACGCTCCGAGCGCTCCCAATAATCCCACAATAAACCGGTTATTAGTCTGTGGTAGCTTCATATGTTTGACCTTCTCAAGGTGACCGATATCGCAAACCGCGTTCGACCAGTCAGGGTTGACAGGGTCTTGCGGTTACACGGGCTTTACCTGATATTGTCCGAGAATAAATCAAGATGAGCGTACAAAGCGATTCGGACAAGCGGAAGCAAATCTCTGTGCGAGGTATTGTCGCAGTAGAAAATGTAACTGAGGTGAAGAAAGCGTTTAATCGTCATGTGCATTACACTCTGGTGAAAGACAGAAATGTTGCGACTCCGAGAGACTACTACTTTGCCTTGGCCCACACCGTGAGGGACCACCTTGTCTCGCGCTGGATCAGAACCCAACAGTACTACTATGAAAAGGACCCCAAGGTAATTAAACTCTTGAGTAAAAAGTTAACAATATTGAATGTACTTCTATTGGACTACCCACCTCACTGACTATTAAAAAGTTATCTTTGCAAAGTTATGATCTGTTTGCTTTTTATTACATCCTTCATTAGTCAACATGCTTTCAGGAACAATTTCAATTATTTTTTCACGAAGGAACCACTCATTTCTTAAAATTAAAAAATTTTTGTGTAAATTGAGTGCTGTGTGCTGTTTTTTAGGGTTCCGTAGTCAACTAGGAACCCTTATAGTTTCGCCATCTCTGTCCGTCCGTCTGTCCGTCCTCGCTTAATCTCTGTGACCGTTAGCACTAGAAAGAAATTTGGTACCAATATGTATATCAATCACGCCGACAAAGTGGTAAAATAAAAATTGGAAAAAAATGTTTTATTAGGGTAGCCCCGCTATATGTAAAGTGGGAAGTGATTTTTTTTTTAATTTCAACCCTAACATGTGATATATTGTTGGAAAGGTATTTAAAAATGAATAGGGGTTTTCTAAAATCATTTTTTGATAATGTCAATAATTTCGGATATAATCGCTCCAAAAGTAAAAAACAATGTGTCCCCCCCCCTCTAACTTTTGAACCATAAGTTTAGAAAATATGAAAAAAATCTGAAAAGTAGAACTTTATAAGGACTTTCTAGGAAAATCATTTTGAACTTGATGGAAACAACGTAGTAGTAACTTTTCCCCAAGCTTCAAACATCCTATATCACAAACAAAATTCCATGCCTTTAATTCTTTTACTAATCTACAATATTTTTTTGTGTAAGCGTGTCTACTACCTCTCCCTGGAGTACTACATGGGGAGGTCTCTCCAAAACACCATGATCAACCTGGGCATCCAGGGTACTGTGGATGAAGCCCTGTACCAGCTTGGCTTAGACATTGAGGAGTTGGAGGAACTGGAAGAGGATGCAGGTCTCGGCAATGGTGGTCTGGGACGTCTGGCCGCTTGCTTCCTTGACTCCATGGCCACTCTCGGACTGGCTGCTTATGGTTATGGTAAGTAAATTAAACCAAATATATTTTTCAAACACGTTTGACTTCTAGTTCTTAGGGAAGCATAATATTTTGTCCAGCACTTTGGACTGTGACAAATCTGATTCTCATTTGTTTTTTGTGAACGACTTGCTAAGTGCAAGTCATACATTTTTTATAAATTGATGTTAGATTTTTTGCTCATCATTCAAAATTGAAGTAATAGGTAGGTATGCACTTTATTTACTTGGTTTTCTGAACATAATTCAGAACACAAATACTGTATTAGGTTAAAAACCTATACACCTGTATTTTAAGCAAATAAATAATTTTTATTCTTATTCTTAAAAAAGGAGAACATGAACATTAATTTAACAAAAATGTTGGCATGCAATGTTGATGAAGATGCAACAATATTTTAAATTGCAATTATTTCAAGAAGCTCGTAACTGTGACCCGCAGGACATTGGAAACATACTTGACATTATTTTAGCCAGTAAACTAATTTGAAGCAGTTGACAACACCCGTCACTGGCGCGCCGCCAATTATAAAATGTTCTAACTAAATTAAATACTTCAGACCATCGACTTGAAACAAAAAAGACATAATAACTATAGTTTGAATTTCGCTCGATTACTATTTCTGCTATTGTAGCATATTTATTGACCTTTAAATACTACATAATATAGTTACAATAATACTATGAATATTTACTTATAGAAAGGTACTAACTATTTGTGTTATATTAGAAATTAATGTTGCATGCGAGTTTAAATACCATTTGTTAATGACGAGATTTTGAAATTACATAATCCAAGTAGGTACCTAGATATCTAAACATGTTTTCCATTCTACAAATTACATCACGAATCATTCGTAATCAACAAAATGTGACGACAGATAAACGCAGTCATGTTATCGATAAATAATTGAGTTATTTGCAGAAAGAAAGTAACCTATCTCAACTCAAAAATGAATATTTTTTGATAGACAACATTAAAAGTAATTATGACTAGCGGACGTCACGCGGTTTCACCCGCGTAGTTCCCGTTCCCGTGGGAGTACGGGGATAAAATATAGCCTATGTTACTCGCTGATAATGTAGCTATCCTTTGCTGAAAGAATTTTTAAAATCGATCCAGTAGTTTTAGAGTTGAATCGTAACAAACACACAAACAAACAAAAAATCAAATCTTTCCTCTTCATAATATTACTAGCGGACGTCGCGCGGTTTCACCCGCGTAGTTCCCGTTCCCGGGAGTACGGGGATAAAAAGACTGTTACTCAGGGTGAATGTAGCTTTCTAATGGTGAAAGAATTTTTGAAATTGGCGCAGTAGTTTTTGAGAAAAATACAAATCTTTCCGTTTTATAATGTAGAAGTGTAGATAAAAATCGACACTGAATTAAAGGTCAACGTCCGCGCACCACGCTATATAGGTACAATAGCGTAGAGCTATCTATCTACGTTTACATAATAATTGTCACTAAAAAAGAATCGTTTTTTGTTATCTGTCGATAACGTAACACGAAATCACGTTAATGATCTCTGAATGAAAGGTCATACAGGTTTTCAGTATTATCGGATCTGAGTTAGCTGAGCAAAATGTTAGAAATGCTGCTGACTTATCTCCGTCCTGGCTGATTACTTCCATCCACGGGTCGGGCAGTTTTATCGAGTTTTTTGCATTGAGAAAAACTCTAGCATAGCAACTCAAAATCTGTATTTGTGGTCCGTTAATAGCTATGGGCATTTGGCTAGCTTATGTAGGACTAACAAAATAACTAGCGAAATGTATTTTTTTGCATTGCGGCTTGACAATCAATAATTTGGCCCCTTACAGGTATCAGGTATGAGTACGGTATCTTCGCTCAGAAGATTGAGCACGGTGCACAGCAGGAGGAGCCTGACGACTGGCTGCGCTACGGCAACCCCTGGGAGAAGGCGCGCCCTGAGTTCATGCTGCCCGTCAACTTCTACGGACGCGTGGTCGACACTCCCGAAGGAAAGAAATGGGTCGATACCCAGGTATTAAGACGTTTTGCATACATGCATGATTTTTATTGAGACAAGTCAACACAAAGTTACAATGCTTCTAAATACTATTACGGATATGACCCTGCTGCACATACCTACATCACGATGATATACCATAAAATTGTATTATTTTGTCCGGATTAAAAGATACCGTGCTGTTGTCTAAGTTTGTTTCGGCATTTCTTCTCGGAGATCGACAGCAGAGAAATGCCAGTGGTGGTGTTGGTTTAAAAATCTCGAAACCCGGAACAGTGTCTCAAAACTCTACTAAAAGAAATACCATTTCATTTCTACTAACAAAGCACCCCAGTGATTCTGGCGTCCAAATCCCCATATCCTGTTGTGCATGATTGAATGGTCATGGTAACGCGATAAGACTATTGACCACTTTAGTGGTCCCTCCTAGTCACAGACAACTATAGAGAATAAGACAAGTAATGTAACATATTATGTGGTAAACAAATGTTACATTTCATACCTTCGGGATACACGAGTGATTTTATCTGCAACGCCAATTTGTTGCCGTGAATAGTGTAATCAGAAGCAAAAAACTATGACTTGTTCATAATAGAGTCGCATCTCTAATACACAGTAATTGAATTAACTTTTAATAATTTAATTTAAATACATTTTGAAAAAAAAAATCATTTAGGTAAGTAGTTTAATTAGGTGTACCTAGACAAAAGCCGTTTTTTCTAAAACCTTTTCTAGATAACATGAAATATTTTCCTTGTCTAATAATAATATTTTAAGGATGGATTCAGCCGTGTGGTATCCGGCAGAGTAGAATAGAACCAACCCATTACACTCACGGGTGTCGTATAAGGCGACTAATGTTTGAGGCAGAACACCTTGCGCCTCCGTAGACCAGAGAATGGGCAGCAGCGTTTTCTGTTAGTCTTTCATCACTGCGATCTCCAATCCGCCTGCCAAGCGTGGAGATTACGGCAAATTCCTCCCATCATGGGAGAGGCTTATGTCCAGCAGTGGACGTTATGGGCTGTTGTTGTTGTTGTAAGTATGGATTTTTTTTGTTATATGATCAGCATTGCACATCTTAATATAAACGATGTATCATCACAGCACATGCTGTTGCGCTTGGCTAACTAAATAGAAGACTGGGCAATCGGTACTAGATCAGAAACTCTGTCGCAAACAATTTGATACCTCTAAAGCTGAAAATTAATGTAGCAGCAGGACTCAATCAAAGATGGCATGATATTCAAGTCATGTGAACCCACACAACTAGTTAACAATGCTCGATAGTCGTATTTGCTTCCTGTGCGCCAATTTACCATTTGCGCTGTCCCACTGTCCAATTGTAAAAACTATAGCTATCATAACCATCAAATTGTTATTGCATTTCTGACGGTATTGTCCCTTTCTTGAACCCAAGTCTTACTTGAACTCTAAGGAGATAGATAGATAATTGTACGATACTTATCTGCGATCTAGGTCGCCGGAGGAAAGTCCTTGTTATCAATAATATTGTGTCAACAACAAAATAATATTATTCTGTTCCTATGTTGTCGGTTGTGTGATGTGTGTCGCATGTTCTGTTCATGCTGAATAAATGTTTGTACATGCCTGACCGGGTCGTGTCTGATAATGACTATTACCCTTTTTTTGACGATATATTATGGAGATGGTACTTATAATACTCTGAAATCGCTTGCTAACATTAAACACAAAACTTCGACCAAACAAAATTACGACTATTAGAAATTCTGAACAGGATATTTATTATGATTCAAATGTTATACCCACATACATACTGCTAGGGAAATCAAGTAGGTAAATTGTGTTCTTTAATCAAAATCATAAACTATAGTAATACAGAGTTTCAAAAGAAAATCATTGTTTGCCATCAGGTCGTGTTCGCGATGCCCTACGACAATCCGATCCCCGGCTACAACAACAACGTCGTCAACACACTGCGTCTCTGGTCTGCTAAGAGTCCCGTCGATTTCAACTTGAAATTCTGTAAGTATACGTAGAAGAAACTGCGTCGACTTATTAAAATAAACAAGTAAACATCATGATGTCATAATTAGTTGGCGCCAAAATACATAGGTACTAAAAAAACAATAAATTATTTTCAGTCAACTCTGGCGACTACATCCAAGCCGTCTTAGATCGTAATGTTGCCGAGAACATTTCCAGAGTTCTGTACCCCAATGACAACTTCTTCGAAGGCAAGGAGTTACGTCTGCGTCAAGAGTACTTCATGTGCGCTGCTACTCTACAAGACATTATCAGGAGATACAAAAACTCCAAATTCGGTAGCCGTGAGGCCGTCAGAACAACTTTCGAAAGTCTTCCTGAGAAAGTAGCTATACAACTCAACGACACCCACCCTGCACTTGCCATTCCTGAGCTACTCAGGATTTTGATTGACATTGAGAAACTGCCCTATGAGAAAGCATGGTCGCTAGTACAAAAGTGCTGCGCTTACACCAATCACACAGTCTTACCTGAAGCTCTAGAGAGGTGGCCCACCAGTATGTTGGAGAATTGTCTGCCGAGGCACATGCAGTTGATCTACCACATCAACTTCTTACATTTGAAGGAAGTCGAGAAGCGCTGGCCGGGTGACTCGGACCGCATGCGTCGCATGTCACTCATTGAAGAAGAGGGCGATAAGCGAGTGAACATGGCTCACTTGTGCGTCGTTGGCTCACACGCGGTCAATGGTGTCGCAGCCATTCACTCCGACATCCTCAAAGCAACCCTCTTCCGTGACTTCTTTGAGATGTGGCCCGAGAAGTTCCAGAACAAGACTAATGGCATCACTCCCCGCCGCTGGCTGCTTCTGTGCAATCCAGGTCTGTCTGACCTTATCAGTGACAAGATTGGTGAGGAATGGACGGTGCATTTGGACCAATTGCAGCAGCTGAAGCGTTGGTCGAAAGACCCTGCTTTCCAGCGGGCGGTTATGAAGGTGAAGCAGGAGAACAAGTTGAGGCTGGCGTCGCTGATCGAGCGGGACACGGGCGTGAAGATCAACCCGGCGTCGATGTTCGATGTGCAGGTGAAGCGCATCCACGAGTACAAGCGGCAGCTGCTAAACATCCTGCACGTCATCACTCTGTACAACCGCATCAAGCGCGACCCCACCGCGCCCATCACTCCCAGGACTGTCATGATCGGAGGGAAGGCTGCTCCTGGGTACTATGTTGCCAAGCAAATGATTGCCTTGGCTTGTGCTGTTGGCAACACTGTAAGTATTGCTTATTCTTTTTCAATACACTTCCTCGAAAACGGGTTCTTATCGCACTACGATTAGGTTCAACATGCGATGTATTTCACACGCGTGCGTTTTTTTTTTTTTTCCGGCACGTGTGCGGGATTAAAAAATTCCACAGATAACTATACTTATACGAAGTTCAAATCGGTTCAAGGCCTATCGTCGGTGAATGTTTTTTTTTTTTTTTCGGCATAGCTATATGCGTCTTTACGGCGTAAATATATTTAGAATATTCAAATTGTGTTTAAAAATAGAATATCATAGATAAACATGATTATTTAAAACTAATATTTACTTTTAAACAAATTAACATTTATTTGTGTTCTGAATTCAAAAATATAAAAAAAATTGGCTGTTTAACGACTTCATACCTTTGCCTCTCCTGCAACCTGGTAAAAGCAAAGCGCGGAAATAAAAGATAAAATCATAGTTTCATAATAATTTTTCGTTATTTTATTTTATTTCAAAAGTGTATTGAAAAACGTTTGATACACGTGGACATTTGTTATTGCAGTTCTCAGCTCAAAAAGACCCTCACCTACGGCTTGGGTGTTAATTCCGCCTGGAATGCAATAACAGACTTGCTCCGCTTGGGTGTTAATTCCGCCTCGAATGCAATAACAAACTTGCTCCACTTGTTTCAAAATGTACTTATTATAGCATGTTATAACGCAATGTTTCTTTTTTGCTTGTAGGAATGCAAAGAAGGATGGTAATATAATTATGTTTTATTTGCTCCAGGTAAACAACGACCCCGATGTTGGAGATAAACTGAAATTAATATTCTTGGAGAACTACCGTGTCACGCTGGCTGAGCGCATTATGCCTGCAGCTGATCTCAGCGAACAGGTTGGTTCCCTGCCTTTAAACTTTATAATCTATACTATATATAAGAAGCTTTTATTTACTCTCTTTTAGAGCTGAGCTGTCAAAGTGTAAATATCGTTTGGTAATAAGATATTTTACAAATCATACAACACTTCTGCGATCTCTTTAGTGATAGGTTCTTTATCAATTCTTGCTAAATAGCTATGTATATTTGCAGTGGCGTCACTGGCTTGCAAAAAATACGCTTTAACAAAAAAAAAACCTATTTCAGTATTTTTATAGTTCAGCTGTTGTACTAGAAACTACCAAATTTATAGTAAGATTGTAGAGGTAGTTAGAATATTGACGATATCAGTACCCAATAGATAAAGATCAATAAGAAAGAATAATGCGTTACTGCAACTCAATTAACGTATTTGCAACTCAATTGACGGTATCACCATTATTTTACATCATTATTATCGTCAGTTTGCATACTTATCGGCGAGATATTTACATATATCAGGAATCACGTGTTAGCCATAAACCAGTAAATATTGACTAGAGATAGCCATAAAAGTTGCAAAGCATGACCTTATTGATACTTAACGACCTTATTGGTCAGACAGTAACACGTTTTTAAGTAGGATTCCAAAAAAAAACATAAAGCTCCGGGCTGTTGAGATTGTTTGAATGACGTTATAACAATATAGGGCGATGTTAACTTTCCTCACGAGTAAAACGTCGTGAGGAAAGTTTTGAGTATGAACGTGGATGGGTATTTGGCACCTATAAGAGTAGAGGAAGACCAAAGATTTTCTTGCCGGTTCTTCTCCATGGAAACGACCAACGCGAACCGTGCACCTTTTTCGACGTTTTATAAGTGGCATCTAGGCCTATGTGAAATAATAGTACATTTTGATACAAGTGGAGAAAGTTTGTTATTGCATTCGAGGCGGAATATAACACACGAGCCGTAGGCGAGGGTGTTTTTGAGCCGAGAATTGCAATAACAAATGTCCACGTGTATCAAACGACGTTTTTCAATACACTTTTGAAGAAATAAAATAAAATAACCTCAAATATTTTTGTCACGAACTAAGAAACTATGTTTTTTTTTCTTTTTTTTTTTCGCGCTTTGAATTCGCCAGGTTGAAGGAGAGGCAACGGTATGAAGCCGCTAAACAGCCTAATATAAAAAATAGATTTATTTTATATTTTTGAATTCAGAACACAAATAAATGTTCATTTGTGTATAAAAGTAACTATTAGTTTTTAATAATCATGTTTATCTATGATATTCTATTTATAGACACAATTTGAATATTCAAAAAATATTTATGCCGTCCAGACGCGTGGTACTTTGCCGAAATTAAAAAAAAACATTCACCTCAGACTATAGGCATTGAACCACTTTGGACTAAGTACAGGTATAGTTATCTGTGGCAATTTTCATTCCCGCACACGTGCGGGAAAATAAAAATAATCGCACGCGTGTGAAATACATTGCATGTTGTACCTAATCGTAGTGCGTTATGGACCAGTTTTCGAGGAAGTGTATTGAAAAATATTTTGTTTTTGAAAGAAACGATGGATGGACTGTGTAACGGATGATATGGCAAGAAATGAGGTGTCTGATGAGATGACGAGTAAAATAGAAGTATGGAACAAGATATGCTGTACTGTCCGCAAATTAATTGGGATAAGGGCAAGACAACGATGATTATTTATGTACAGAAACTGAATTTTGTACACGTTAAGGGTCGCCAGATAGACGGTACCCAAGTAGGAGTTAGGTTGACAAACAGTTATAACTTATATGTACTGCAAGGGATCAGTATCAATTCCTCGCCTCAATTCCTGTTTGGAATTTTATCTATGTACTTTATACTATAAACTTGTGAACTTTTATTATAAGCACCGTAGCAGTATTACCGATAATAATGAGGTGAACGGTGGCTTGTGTACTGAAAAAATCTAATTAGTCCGTCAGTTAGATTATCAAAAAATATTTGACCCGTATTTTTTTCTTTTGTTACGTACTTAAACCAAAATTGACGAAAATACGACGCTTTTAAAATTCTCAATACGTCACGCCGTGGTATAATTTTTAGCACGTTGTGACGTCACGAGCCCCCACTCCCGAGTTTTGATGCGGTATATCTTTGTAAATATTCATTGATTTACAAAAAACAGAAAATACGTGTCCATTATTTTCTAATACTCTTAACTGACGGACTTAATAGATTTGCAATTATTGATGGTGGAAACTAGCCTATTGTACCGGGACGTCTCGCAGTCATATTTATCACCGGCAGCTATGTCAGTGTCTTCAAAATGCGTCTAGCATTTACCATTCAGTGCCCTTTCTTTTTTAGATCTCCACCGCTGGTACCGAAGCCTCTGGTACCGGTAACATGAAGTTCATGTTGAACGGCGCCCTAACCATCGGCACCATGGATGGCGCTAACGTCGAGATGGCGGAGGAGGCCGGAGAGAAGAACTTCTTCATCTTCGGCATGAGGGTCGATGACGTGGAGGCTTTGCAGAAGCGAGGGTAAGATCACTGTTTTGAAATTGTTTTTCGGACTACAGTAGGGCCAAAAACCAGGATCACATGACATCTGTCAGTTTATTACTACTACATTTTAAAGTTCCCTATCTTACAATTTAATATACCACATTTGACACTTCATCCAAATACAACAATATAACCTTGTAATGGCTGGTATAAAATATTATTTATTTCTTCGAAGTTAGAACTGCACAATACTTAACTTTTTTTAAATTGCAATTACATATTATTTATTGTAATAATGACAAAATAAGGTAACTTATAGGTATATCTAGGTATTTTATTGCAAACCAAAATTGTTACACTGGTCATTATGAAGAGCTATAATTTCGATAACCATCTGTGTTTCAGACCAAATTAAAATAGGAATAATTGAAAAACGTCAACCCCTTGGGATCAGGGAAGTTTGAAAAATATAAATAGTCCAGAATTCGCTTACATTTATATAGTCACGCATGTAAATAAGGAACTTAGTAAAATACTTCATTCTCAAGTATTTCACTCGTGCTTCTATTACGCGCGAGTTCAGATAGTCGGGTCGCCTTGAAACACTCAATAATACGCGTGTAAATTGGCTTATCCGGAAATGCACCAAGTTTCTCCATGTTATTGCTAACCTCGTACTTTATCTTTTGTTTTCACTATAAGCATAATCGTTTGAAAAATATCGTATTATCGATAAGTGATAATGCGCTAAGCAAAACATGCGAGAGCAGTATGTCGACATGACATTCTTAATCACTCTATAAATAAATTATAATCAACTAGCGTGATAATATTCGCTGACTTGAAGCTATTATTCCTAATCTAGCAATAGGCTTTTTATCAGCTTCATTCAACATCTTATTGAACGACCTCTAGCACTAATCTGTATGACCTACATTACTATATTATTTCTTCAGATTGTAGGCGTCAGAAATGCTCTCGATATGATATTGCATTAAGGAATGTATGTTAAACTAGAAGTCTCGTTAAAAAGCGTATAGTCTACCTATACGTTTCTTTAGCTTTAACTTTATTACCCACGACGGAACAGAGACGGTGTATGCGTTTGGGGAACCGAAAGCCATAAACTTGTACACAAAAAAAAAACTTAAATATAATTTTTCGTGATTTTTTATTAAAAAAATTACAAAAAAAAAACACGAAAAATGCAATTTATAATATATTTTTTTAGTTATTTAAAAAAAAAATTGTCCCAATCGTTTTGAGTTCGATGATCGAGTTTATAGCTTTCGGGTCCAAAACGACCTAAAATTAACGGTGTAAGTATAATAGAGCAAGATCCCAGTTCCGCCAGACATGACAGTGTTAGTATGGACTGCGAAGTGAGCGTATGCATACCTGCTAAGTTGAGCCGACGGCCAATTTTTCAATATCAGTTGCTAAAGTTGCGTAAAAATAATAGTAACTTTTCTTAGTCTCGAGTGCAGATTTTTTTTGATGTTGTATAGAATATTGTAAAAAAATAATTATTAGCACTGCCAGATGCTTCCTGTCGATGGAAATTTCTGCCAGAAACTTTATAAACTGGCGGCCTTAAGATCTTAGGACCATAAGACTTTCGTTGTGCCTCTTACTGATACGGTGTAAGATAGTTACAGTTTGGCCGCTGAGAGAATGCGTTTCTAACGTCTGTTAAGCGCGAAATTATAACATTTATTGTTACTTGATTCAATGATATCGTTTTTAACAATATTATTTGTTAATAGGGCAAGAAAAACGATAGTTACCTATATGTTTATCGTAAATTCTTGGCCACTTCAAAGTTACATCGTCCTTTCGCTCACGACCTGTCAGGAACGCATTCTCTCAGCGGCCAAACTGTAATTGTGTTTCAATAATAGGATTCCTATCTATTAAGGCGCCTGTAATGCCTGAAAGTGAAAGCGTATGTTTACTGTTTACAATTCCGATCTTGGCACCATCTGGCCCCATCTGCGACATTATCGTTATTTACTGGGCACTATTCCAAGTTAGAGAATAGCAAGGATTCCCAGTCAGTCATAGTCGGCACGATCTAGGGATGCTCTCGACCAATGTACCAAAGAGGTTAAAGCTTCATTTGATTAATCCATTGTCTCCGATCTCGAATCCTACCCTCCTTAGCATAAGTTAGCATTGATATGGTGATTGCAATAAAAACAGAATAATTTTCTATATTGAAGATTTAAGAAAGCAAAACAAAAACGTTCCTTTAAGAAATAGTAGCCCACTGACATTATGAAGAGCAACTAAGGTAAATTAAGGATGATAGCTATTGCCTGCATATTCTTTATTAACTGTATGACCACGCGTTCGAACTTTAACCGTAACCTTCTCTCAAAAGGTTGAACAAATATATCGTGAAGTATCCGGCATGTCATAGCACCGAAAATTTGAAGACATGTAACATCTAACAACCCGCTCTGGGCACGCACGGTGGATATCAGCCCACTCACTCTCCCTCTCCCAGTCGTGGCAACATTTTAACCTGATTATGCTATGCTATGTTTACCGTAATTAATATTCTCAGAATATCATATTGTTTTTTATATTTGCGTAGATACAACGCGTACGAGTACTACGAGCGCAACCCGGAGCTCCGGCAGTGTATCGAGCAGATCCGCAGCGGGTTCTTCTCGCCGGGCGAGCCGGGCCGGTTCGCGCACCTCGCCGATGTGTTGCTGCAACACGACCGCTTCCTCCACCTCGCTGACTTCGACGCGTACATTGAGGCACAGGATAAGGTCTCAGAGTGTTATCAGGTATGTTGGCCTTCTCTTTCCTTTCTTTATGAAGTCCGTGGAGCTCCGGTAGTGTACCGAGCAGTTCCACAGCGACTTCTCGCCTGGAGAATCGGGTAGGTGGGCGCACATCGCCGACGTGTTGCTGCAACACGACCGCTTCCCCCACCTCGCTGACTTCGACGCGTACATTGAGGCACAGGATAAGGTCTTCGAGTGTTATCAGGTATGTTGGCCTTCTCTTTCCTTTCTTTATGAAGTCCGTAGAGCTCCGGTAGTGTACCGAGCAGTTCCACAGCGACTTCTTGCCTGGAGAATCGGGTAGGTGGGCGCACATCGCCGACGTGTTGCTGCAACACGACCGCTTCCTCCACCTCGCTGACTTCGACGCGTACATTGGGGCACAGGATAAGGTCTTCGAGTGTTATCAGGTATGTTGGCCTTCTCTTTCCTTTCTTTATGAAGTCCGTGGAGCTCCGGTAGTGTACCAAGCAGTTCCACAGCGACTTCTCGCCTGGAGAATCGGGTAGGTGGGCGCACATCACCGACGTGTTGCTGCAACACGACCGCTTCCTTCACCTCGCTGACTTCGACGCGTACATCGAGGTACAGGATAAGGTCTCCGAGTGTTATCAGGTATGGTGGTTTTCTCTTTCCTTTCTTTATGAAGTCCATGGAGCTCCGGTAGTGTATCTTGCAGAGAATCGGGTAGGTGGGCGCACATCGCCAAATTGTTGGTGCTACACGATCGCTTCCTCCACTTCGCTCGCTAGTGACTAGGATGGGTATATCGAGGCACAGGGTAAGGTCTCCCGAGAATTATCAGGTATGGTGGTCTTCGCTCGCGGCTTCGCCCGCGTGAAATTCGATAAGGGGCCCACGGGATCGTCCTACGGGGATAACGAGTGGGTGTCGGGCCACGCGCAGTGTAGGATTCCATAGTAGCCCGTTATCACAATGTAGGACGAACCCGTTGGTACAACGCCATCTAGCGGCAGCTTTGTGAAACTTATGATAATTTGTTTTTCAATGCAAGTCCTTACCCATTATAAACAAGCAACTATTTCATCTTAGTCACTAAAGGACTTATTGTAAGGATTTTATATTTGGTACAATATTATCCAACACCCAAATTAAACGACTATTACTGCTAAACTAATAAAGTTATCTTAACCGCCATTTTCCATTAAAGTTCATGAAATGCACTATCGACGTGAATTTTTCCAGATTTTTCAAGCCAGCAGTTTAGCTTTAAGAGGGGGGGACGCCTTACTGGAACAAAAATTTGCACTTAAAGTTTAATGTTTCGTAAATGGAGCATTAAATCGAAAAGTAGTATTAGCAATCCTAAGTCATTATAAAATACCTATTCAACGATACCCCACACGATGGGGTAGACGAAAAAAAATTCATCGCCACTTCACATGTCCCACACAGTCAGGTAAAGTAGGGATGAATTTCTTTTTTCGTAGCTACCCTAAAAAAAAATATGGTGGCGCGCTCAGCCAATGTGGAACGCGCGAGAGATTATTGAAACCAGTTTTGCCCGTCGCGGTGCATAGATGGCGCCAACAGTCGCCTCTTAACAGGGAGCTACACAAAAAAAAATATTTACCAAAATTTTATTTTACCACTTTGTCGGCGTAATTGATATACATACCCCTACAAAATTACGAGAGCTGTGATTGAATCACAACTAACGGGAAGTATACAGCGCCCTCTCACCGATGCTGTGCATCGTCACATGCCGAATAATTACAGCTTTCTAGTACTTACGGTCTCTTAGCAAAACCTCGGACAGACAGACAGACATGACAAAACTATAGGGTACTAGGGAAACCTAAAAATTATCCTATGTGTTAATCCAGGTTATAAACTATCTGTGTGCCGAATGTCACTCAAATCCTTTCAGTAGTTTTTGCGTGAAAGAGTAACAAATATCCATCCAACCTCACAAACTTTCGCATTAATAATGTACTATCGAGGACACTCCCGCCTGACCACCACTAAGCTTATTTTTGCTTGCACTCGCAAAGTCGCAACATAGAAACGCTCTCTAGCCCCGCCCCGTTGACTTTGTATAGAAATAATGAATGAAAAGATACCGAATCGGCCGAGCGCACTGACGACGCACGCCAAACGAGAGTTATTGTTATTTTGCGCGCCAAAGTTGAGGCTTTCCTAATAGGCCCAAACTTTACGGGGGCGTGGCTCGGCGCCTCCGCACGTTTAAGCGAAAAAAAAACAAAATAGTCAGGCGGAAAAGACCCCGACTGTACCTACACAAAACTACATAGATATTGTTACAATATTTCAGCTTATGTACAAAGGCGAGATTGACCCAGAATTCACCCCTGATTTCACCCTTTCCTTTTAAAGCTAATGCAGATTTTGACCTACATGTCTTTACTTTAAAACAGTCTGTTCTTTGATCTTGTTTGTTGTGCAGCATTGATGAGTAGTGATATAAAACATTGTGGTCATCTGGAACAAAACATAAGACTCCTTTAAAATCTATACACATTGTAGCTGCAACAGTCACATAGGGACTCCTACCTCAACACTCATCTTCTGCCTAGCCTTTTCCCAACTATTTTGGGGTCGGCTTCCAGTATAACAGGATGCAGCTGAATAACAGTACTTTACATGAAGCGACTACCTATCTGACCTCCACAACCCAGTTAGTACTGGGTAATACGATACCCCTTTGTAAGACTGGTTGTCAGACTTTCGGGCCACTGACTACTTGTAACGATTGTCAAAGATCTACAAATGACAGCTGGGACCAACGGTTTAACGTGCTTTCCGAGGCATGGAGGAAACTCAGTATGTAATGGGTGGTCACCCATCCACTTACCAAAGCAACCTAGGCAAGCGCGGCTTAACCTGAAGATTGATCCGAGCGGAAGTAACTATCCGTCTGTTGGTCTGTCACTTTTACACGCTTTAGCGGTAGAACAGATTGCTATTTATTTGGAATATGGTCAGACCATTCATTACCATGAATGAAACAGAAAATATATGTAGTACATTCCCGTGGAGTAATTTCCGAACTCCTGACTTAGTACTGAATTAAAGCTCTCCTATGCGGTTATAAGAACTTCATCCAGATTATTAAATACTGGCGGACGTCACGCGGTTTCACCCGCGTAGTTCCCGTTCCCGTGGGAGTACGGGGATAAAATATAGCCTATGTTACTCGCTGATAATGTAGCTATCCATTGCTGAAAGAATTTTTCAAATCGGTCCAGTAGTTTTTAAGTTTATTCGTTACATACAAAAATACAAATCTTTCCTCTTTATAACATTACTAGCGGACGTCACGCGGTTTCACCCGCGTAGTTCCCATCCCCGTAGTAGTAGGAGTGCTGGGATAAAATATAGCCTTGGTTACTCGCTGATAATGTAGCTATCTATTGCAGAAAGAATTTTTAAGATCGGTCGAGTAGTTTTAGAATTAAATCGAAACAAACAAACAAAAAATCAAATTTTTCCTCTTTATAATATTAGTATAGATATTTTGTTTCAACCAACCGATTTGTTACTTTAGACGCAATTTTTTTTTTTGCCAAGACACTAACCAACTTCAAACTTTTCCTCCTCTTCTTCAACTTTTGGCCACCCACTGCTGAGTGCAGGTCTCTTCCAAATCCCTTCATTTTTTGCGGTTCTGTATCATGGCTATCCTGCCAAAACTAAACACATTGACCCATAGTTAAAAAAAACATTGACCATGAGCGCTTTTACGCGATTTTCACAACAATCCCATTTATATAAGAAAAATAAACCGTAAGTAATTATCATGTGCGAATAATTTGCTAATGAACACCGATAGCCATTTGTTTACAATCGTTTGATAAATATAAAAATGACAAGTTTTTTTTTCGTCAATCATAAAGGTTATTAGTAGTGAAATGAGTCATTTCTGCGCTATTCAACCTTAATGCCCAAGTTGTATTAATAACTCAGCGGCTACAATGTATCTAATATTGACATAACTTGGCACTGCTCTCGTTACCAGTTACATCATGAGCGTATAGCTTGTGTACTTGCATGTTATCGCTAAAATAGTGACAGATTTCAAATGCATGGTTTAATATACCTTTTTGAGGCATTCCCTAAGTTTTCCAGACTTCCGTTCTCTTATGCGATTTACACCCACAGACGAAAATGGGTGGGAAGTAAGCCAGAGGGATATTACCTCTTGGACAGTTCTCTAGACTCACACACATTTGAACCTAAGCTAAATGTGGTCAACATCTTCCAAATATAGAAAGATCGTAAAAACACATTATAACTGCTCATGCAAATAAAATATGACTTTGAAAAGGCAAGTTTGGTCATAAACGTCGTTCTGGATTTAGTAATATTCGACTCCAAAAATATCATAAAGATTAAATAATATACTCCCAGCCATACAAACCCCAACCTTGCTCATTTCCCCTCGTAATCCGAACGTATTTACTCTGCGAAAACGTTCGCTTTTATACCGACTGTTGGAGAGAGATAATCTGCGACTTATACATTTTTTTGCGTTCACAGAACCAGGCTAAGTGGGCCGAGATGGTGATCGAGAACATCGCGTCTTCCGGCAAGTTCTCATCTGACCGCACCATTGCGGAGTACTCGCGTGAGATCTGGGGCGTGGAGCCGACCTGGGAGAAGCTTCCTGGACCCCAGGAGGTCTAACATCATCCACTATTCATCCCACACACCCACACCACCCCGCGCTCACTTTGATATTAGAACTGTACTCAATAACGTTTTCCTAACACCAATCTCTTGCGTCTCGAAAATACTGCTAAACTATAGTAAGTACACATTTATAATCTTAAAACTTATCTTTGCAAAAGCCTCAAATTTTTAGAAAATATTTAAAAATCTATATATTTATGTAAATATGCAACTTCCCTATTTTCTCTCTATCTTTAGTAGTGCCAATAAAATATTATTCATCTTTGGTATGAACAAAGAAGTAGAAATTTTAAAATACTTTTAAATCTAATTTCATTAAATAGTGTTACAAAACCGTAAGAAAGCAAAATAAAATACATACGGCTACTATTTAAGTTAAGCATAATAAGAAACCCCACAGTTTTGTAGCATTATTTAATAAAGTTTGTTATACAAGGTCTAAAAAGACTTCACGAAGCCGTTAACTAAGCATTCTGTACATCAAACTAAGTAACTACGCAAAAATTAATGCTGGGAAACGATATTTTTTGGGTGAAAAATCACGTTTTTAAGACTCAATGTAACACACTCAAAACATTGTGCTGATGAATACATTGAATAGTACGGAGGTCGTGGAGATCTTTTTGGAGCTTTGACCCCTAATATCTCAGTAAGTAGAAGGTTCCCAGGTATGGTCTAGATCTAGAACAAAAAAAATATTACAATGACGGGGAGAACAAGTACCTTTCGGCTTCGTTAAGGGTCTTTTTACACCTATTATAAAAATTTGATATAGGTAACCTCATGTAGAGTTAAGTACAATTTGAAAGCTATTATATTAGATGTTGAGAATTGAATGTATTTAGAAAAATATATAATTAGATAGATATAATAATATTGTCCAGTGGAAATTATGAGTAGATCTTGTGTAGTAATATAATATAGTAAATATACTAAACCGCGAGAATTAACAAGCTATAAGTTTCAAGTGCGATTGTACCTAACCCAGTTACTAACGTTCCTAAAACCCCCACTTTCAGCCATTACTGTTTCATGTTATGTATTTATAAGAAATAATAAGTCAAGAAGAATATTAGAAAAAAATATTTTTATGTGCCATACATTTTTGTATTTGTGAAATATATTTTTCAGACTATTGTATAAAAAAGTGACATTTATATTTTCTAAAACTCCCAAACTGTCACAATAATACAAAACTGTGTACTAATAAATTAAAGTAAGAAGCAAGAAGACAAATATTGATTCTTATGGTTTATAATGTTTAAGAATATTTTTCTATATTATACACCAGATATAATATTATACATAAGCTGCCATAGAACTGTTATTTATTTATGTTGTTATAAATTAAAATTTACTTTTAATAAAAATATGTATTATTATCAATAGTTTTCGTTTTTATTATATGTATATTTATTTTACCTACTACTATTTGAAAACAGAAGTACACACTTTCAGTCAAATGAGAACACAAAAATACACAGTACAGTACTGAGTACAGCCATTAAAAACAAATCGTAAATAATGTTCCAGTCGATAACACATCCTGTAACGAAGTAAGAGTGAGACGACGTTAAGCACCTTGAATTCAATATATTTACTTCAATGTATGTACTTGTGAACAAGGGGCCGCAAGTACGTACTGCACGCTCGCGAGTATCTTTACGAATTTCCTGCGTGCGCATTACTTTCATGTCCTGCGACCCTCGGCCCTCGGTTAAAATCGCTCCGTGTCGGCCAGGACCGCTCTTGTTGATTCGTTGAGGCGTAGAGCAGATACGATATAGTACAGCCATCCTTTTCTGTGGTCGGATGTCATCGGCCGTTTATATCATAGCTATACAAGTTACTCATACCGCGTCTGTAGCCAGGGCGGGTCGGTCGTCGCCACTCGTCTCCTCGCGTGTGTTGTGTTTCAAGTGTTGTGGGTGCTGCGCTGAGCCGCCACTCGGTCTTCCCAGGTAAGAGTCGTACAATACAATAAAGCGTTTCTACACAGTATCCGTTTGTGTTTATGTTATAAAAGATTTTTTTTTTGCAAAAGCGCCGGGCCCGGCGAATGCGCGACCACGATCGATAACGATGTTGTCTCGGCCGTGTAGATATAGAGTCGCCTGCTATATCTTGCTTTTTATTTGGCATTTCCTTCTCCGATACTGTACTATATTTGTATACAATGTTTTAATTATAGAAGGCATGTTATATTTACACTTTGATTCAGTTTATCGGCCCTTGTCTCCCGCATTTGGAACGGCTCGCCGACTATCGGCTAACGAAAGCATGGACTTGGGTTGCACATAATATTCTGTTTTGATTGAAGTTTTTTTAAATTAAACTCGTCAATAAATTACATTAAGAACCGAGGTTGTCCCAATCTAAACAACGAAATGCCGGTGGGTGGCGGATATTGAGAAACTGCGCTTGGCCACTCACGTTTCGCAATTATCGATCTGATTCGGATGTTATTTTTAACATGAGAAGGGATGGATAATAACACAAATTGTGAACTGAAGCTGCCTTGATTGAATGCTAATTCTGGGGTTCGAATTTCCCCACGGAAAGCCCTAAGCAGATGATACTATACTTGAACATGCTTTTGTGAATGTACTACGTTGCTTTGAATAAGCTACGGATATTATAATAAGTCATTCACACACAAGTAGTAGGCTTTGACTAATCAGTGTGATTCATTCAGTTGTAAGTCGAAGCACGTGGTGGAGCAGACACCTCCCATACATGCGATTATTTAGTATGTATAATAGTAGCGCCCGTTCTGAATTATGCGCTGTAACGATTTAGTTACAAAAGAACCATAAATGTATAGGCCACACTCAAGTGACTGGCGTTTGTAGGATAGTTGCCCAGATTTAGACCACTACCTACTCAATATAAATAGATGCTAGACTATTAAACAGGCTAGCTTTCGCTGCATGGAAAACCGGTCTTCCCATATTTGCAGCGCACGAAGAAAATAATGCCCATTCCTAAGTTTTTGCTGGCGTTTTATTTATTACTCGACTCTCTTATGCGACTTGTGGGTGTAGTGCTATAGATAGGTTCGTCATAACATTCATTATTTAGGCCATTAATTTCGGCGACCCTTCTGGCATACCGGCCTTCCCTCATTTAAACAGTTAAGAGGGGTGGCAATTCGATTGGAACTGCTCCCCGTACAAACTTGAGTTTAAAAGGCCAACAAAAAAACAAAATGAAATGTAAGATATTGAGCGATGTACAGCGATTGGCCGAAAAAGCTTGTTCCTCGGAGGCAGGTGCAAAACGTTTGAACAACAGATGGAGCGTTTTTTTATTCAAGTTGGCAGGTAAAGGGCCTCCTTTACAAAATTATTCTGAAGAATAGTTGTTCCCATTCTGTGGTGAAATAAAAAAAATCTAGTTATGTTCATTTTAACTGCAACGGATTTAAACAAGCGAATTAAAATTTGATTTCGATCTAATTATATTCGCGGGGCAAGTCTGGCCAGAAATTGCACAAAACAGAAATGTTTGGAGGGAGAAAGAGAAGGGATTAGCCCAGCAGTGGGACACAATTAAAATTTAAATATTTTGACTCCTTATAATATTCAAAAATCCTGAGAGTTGTGGATTTTATATTGTAGCTGTTCTAATGATTGTCGAGTATCAATATACTGTACCAATACGTAAGTTACATTGAATGCAGAATCATTGAAACGAGTTTTTAATCGCATCAATTCAACCATGGTCACGGCTAAAAAGCTTTCAATTTTAAAACCTAACTATCAGCCCACATCTATTAACTGAGCGATGCGCGATGAATGTATGTGTGTGATGTGTTCCTGCGTGGGAGGGGTGTTTGTAAGGACAGGGGGAAAGGAATTCGCTATCTTTACCTCCACTTAGTAGCAGGGGTGGGGGGAGGGCGACTCGTATTGCAGCTTCCCAGACGGCTCGGAGGCGACTCGATCCATTCTATTGAACCAAATATCTATAACGACATACGCCTACGTATTATATATCCCGTCCCGTCCCCGTAGCGTTGGTAGACAGAACTTTTAACGATTTTTTTCCTGCACTTCAATGTCAGATTATATGTTGAAACTATAAATAAGTGTATGTCTCCACTGTGATTGGATAAGATAGTAAAATTGCATTATCAATACTGCAGAAAGACAAAAACAAAGCGACTGTCGAGGATGTTGTTTACAAAGGTAGATATGTAACATTATCACAATTTTGACCCACAAGTAGGAGGTTAATATACATTTAAAACATTTTAGTAACATAAAGAACCGGCAATCGACCTTACTTGCCATTCTCCAAAAGTCTCGTGTATTTATGGATTAAAGACCAAGAAGGCTTGCCAATTTTTGAATACAGAAATAATAAGCACTTCATATTCAAACCTGATTTCCCTTCTTCCTTTGCAATAAAATCAAACACTGGAAATTATGTTGCGTTCCACGTTCATCTGATATATGTAGCGTACGTACCCAACGCTCACTCGTTAAATCCAAACACGAGCGGCGCGTAGCCATTTCTGGATAATGGAGCCCAAAATAGTCTTCCGTCACTCATGCACGAGGTTGGGATTGTACTGTAGATATGCGGTCGTGGTTACGGAAACCGTCGGAGGATTAGACCAACACGTTTGTCATGTAAAACGCTTGTTTTATGTGCTTGGGCCATTGCTATTCGTCATTAACGCTTTCCTGACGCGACAACGTTACGGTAACGACCAACCTAAGCAAACTGCTGATTAGGTCTGTCATACCGCTGCTGATGATGCCTAATTACCTAAGCGTCTTTTCCACATCATGAATTATTGCCTAGCTAGGACAGGTTATATGAATACCCAAGACGTTACAAAGCCGTACTACACTATAGTTTTGCGAATGTTCGGGTAGATCAATGTCTTTATTTTCTAATATATTTTTATCTTGCCCAATGGACTCCGCTGGGCCAAACAATTAAGGATGGCAAAAATGAAATACAGTCTTTAATTCGACGGTAGTACATTTCATGATGCTATAAGTGATCTAGATTCCTAGGTCCGGTAGTGATTGGGTTAGTTTACAAATTGGTGCGATGATGTCACCGTCAAGTAGCTTATAATGGCAGTTGCTCGAAATATGTACAACGACAGATGTGTTTGGTACTTTGGTCACAGGATAAACTCGACGTTTATCTAGTCTAGTGTCTGATCTAAATACAACATCTTGTTCTTGATTTACGACATTAATGCAAACTACTAAAACTCGTTTACAGGACCAGTCTAAGTAACTATTGGAATATGTATTACGAGAAGTTGTTAGCTAAACATAGGCACTTAATTCACTCCAAACACATTGTAGTTTAAAGCATTTCAAATCTTTCTTTCTTTATCGTGTGGTTAGTGCCTAACCTGTTGTCAGAGTTTTTAAGCCGCCCATGGGCCTCTGACTTGGCTTTACATGCCGTCGAGAAATATCTCTCAGGCATGCTGGTTTCCTCACGATGTTTTCCTTCACCGAAGCAAGTGATAATTATACAATACGCAATTACGCACATGACTCCGAAAAATCAGAGGTGCGTGCCTTGGGTTCGAACTCGAGACAAGACTTGGCAGTCCGACGGTCACACCACTAGGCTATCACTGCTTATTTTCAAAGTAATATGACATTTTCTGAAACTCGTTAAAATAATCCGCTAAAACCACACTAAAATCAACCCAGCAGGTAAAAGTTTGAAATGTTGGTTCGTTCGGACAGGAACTAAAGTAATAACGTCCATCTGTTAATGCTCTTAATCCCTCAGCTTACACCTCCCTTTTAAATAAATTAGAGGAGGGGATAGCAAACAATATACAAGCCAGAAATAGGGTTGAACGCCCTTGAACTCACTATAGCGGACTACAGATGCCCAAAAAATGTTCTTGCTAATACTTGGTGTGTGAATGGTGTGGTATTTTTTACTGATGCTCACACAAGTACAGAACTGTAGAAGTGCATTAACAAAACAGTGAGACTGGGATGTGTACGACTGTACCCGTGTAGGTACATTATACCAAATTGGTTTATCCTTGCGTGACTGACCGTATTTCCGCCCACTTTTTGCCCCCCAAGCGTTATGAAACTTGGTATTTTTTTAATTTCGTTAGTAGATTACGTTTTAACCCAAATATTCATTTGGGTTAAAACAGGTGTAAATTAAGTTTATGTTTATTTATGTTTAAGCCACACGAATGGCCTTTCGGAGGGGCATACAAACAAAAAGATTTTATAGACGCGCACTGGTCCCAAAACTGCTAAATAGCAATGGCAATATCTGAAATGGGCAATACCTATTTATTTACGCAAAATGTAACGGCAAAAAAATCACTTTTGATTGCCAAGATTAGTAAATGATCACCAAAATTAATCCCCATTTTATCGTGCAATTAGAACTAAATATTCAGTATTTTAGTTAATGACCACCAGAAATTGAACTGTTATGCTCTTGCATTCGAGGGAGAGTGGTCGACGGAGCCCTGCTTAGCGGGGCTCCTACTTCTGAATGGTTTATAAAAAAAGAACCACAAAGGGTATGGCGGGGTCTATTCGCTCGCTTTAATCGCTCATCGCTCGCTCGGGGTGCCCCAAGTCGGCCTAGGCAAAATTAGTTTGTCATCAACCACCTCATTAAAATTTGGTGCTCAATTTACTAAATTTGATGATCAATTGATATTTTAGGTGATAGATGTTAGTGGTCACAAAGTTATTTATGGTGGTCATTATATTTTCCCCCTTTATTTACTTGAAGTCAGAAGTTAAGAACATAATATGTAATGGAGTACACAAATGATGTGGAGTTCATGCCAATAATGTTGCTTGAGTCACCGTAGGTTGTCTCTCTACTTGGAATAACGTACACCCTATATATAGCAAGCTGGCATTGTTTTCCAATCCTTTCCGCAACATATCGCGTTAAATTAAGCTTATCATTATATTTACATACGGTATTCAATCAGGCAGTAGCTATACACAATGGAAACTTCAGCAAAAAATCATCCCAGCGTTTTGGTAGCTTTTGGATCGAATTTATTATTTATTCAAAGGGGTTTTTTAGAAGACATGTGGTAAATAATCACTAGGTGTGAAACTTCTATAACGAATTATCGACTAATTAGAGCGAAAAAAGGTTGACCTGAGTTTGAGGTAAGTACATTGTTGCCATTGGGTATAATTAGGTTAGGTAGTGTAGAGTTTGAGAGTATCGGCCTTTTGTCCAAACAATTACTCTGAAAGCTCACTAAGAGCGTAGGGTAGTAAGTACATCTATTATGGTAGAAGTAATATAGATAAATGCTGTTATTAGATCCAATTAAGTCTGTGCTTTCAACTATTTTAAGAGCAACCATAGTAGCTACTATAGCTTCCTATCTACTTTATTTCGTACTTCTTCATCGTCCTCTATTATTGGCAAAATTGCCTGCAAATCCATTAAGAGCCCAATTTTAACTGTAATTTCTATTTGTTTCAGATTCGGGCGGAGCCCAGCCGCATCGCGGCACTACGATTTTTTTCGTTTTATTTCGATAGTGGAATTTTTAATTCTAAGTTGTGCACGAAACCAAAGTGATCTGTGAAGTGTCGAAGTTCGATAACATGTCGTTTATTGGATTCGCCGCCCTCGTGGCACTGGCCGCTATAGGTAAGTTCATTATCATTATTTCTTTTATAGAGCCGTGTATCATGAATAAATAAAAAGGGCATTACAATGTAAGTTCTGGGAAAAAGATGTTAATGTTAACCCCAATAATTATAGTTCTGTCACGCACGACTAGGGTTACCATCTGACCGGATAAATCCGGACTTGACCGGATTTTTAATGTCAATACCGGACTTCACCCGGATTTTGTGCCAGACCGGATTTTTCGACTCATGCCGGACGAAAGAAAGAAACAGACTATCAGTGGAGTTCATTAGAGCCATCGTACTTACGAAGTGTAACTGGAAACATTATAGTTGTGAGCAATTCTTCAATCACATTTTTGCGGTTAAAACCAAATTTTAAAAGCTATTTCTACTTAGTAATAAAAAAAATTAACACTTTAACGTTTAACTTTTGATTACTGAACATGATTTATTGTTTTTGTTTTCCTAACTTTGCATAAAAATTTCAGTTTTTTGTTTTATCGTAGGTAAACTTTAGGCTAGACCGGACTTATTTGTCGAAAATCAGGATTTTTCATTCTCCAAGACCGGATTTTCGATTTTAGGCCCTGGTAACCCTACGCAAGACTTATGACTTTATGAGTTCGGTAATTTGGGTATTGATGGTCCAATTTTACCGATAGACAATCACAGACTATATCATTTTCTGTGACAGTAATTAGCACTTTAGACTTTTATGTCACATCTTTTGGAACTAATGTGAACTTAATGGTTGTTGAACTACACACTTCTTTAAATATTAAACATGTTACTTACTACCATAATACCGATACCTACCCGTTAGCGCGTCACGATCATGGGTGTACCAACCACGGTCTACCCCATATAGGTGTTGCTGTTGGGCAACACAATTTCCAAAGGTTTTAAGGTGTTGCATAATATCGGTAGCCGTGATTTTACGCAGTTAGCGCGTAAAAGCGCGCGTCACGATCATTGGGGTACCATCCACGGTCCACCCCACACTCGTGGGCGTCGGGAGCAGGCGTGACGTCACGGGTCGATACAGCGTGGCCGGGCAACGAACCTATTCAAACGTAACTGTTTACGACCACTGGCCAAAATCGTGTGCCTAAACGCTATAAACACTGCTGTTGTAAGCTATTAAGTTACAAACTTCCATAGCGTACATTTCATAGAATGGTACGAAAAGTATGTAAAATTGTTCGATTCTCGGCTAGGAATATAGGTACCATCCCTTGTTATGCGTTATAAGAGGACTTAAAGGTCAAACTCATTGTAGGAAGACATTTATTCGTGCAGTTGTTGGTTAGGAAGTTTGATGCCTGCAAAGGTCAGGATTGATCAGATGTTCAAAGTACTGTCGATAAGGAGAGTTTGACTTGTAAGCGTGCTGTTGTGTCTTTTACTCAATTACCATCATGCGTTACCTATACTTTGCCGCATTGGGAGTTGTAATTTCAGCAGAAAAAAAATGCATTGTAGAATCAAAAACCGGCCAAGAGCGAGTCGGACTCGCGCACCGAGCGCGAGGGTTCTATACAAACTTTTTAAAGGACAAACTTAACTTTGCTGTTGGATCCCTAGAAACGGCTATTGCACCAACCGCAAATAATAAGTTTGTAATAGTAAAATTGCTAAACTACATATTTACGGTTTTCAGAATTTTCCCTTTACATCTGCTGTAAGACCTTGTTTTATGCCAAATTTCGTGATTCTAGGTCAACGAGAACTACGACCCAAAACCTATAGGGTACTTCCGGTTGACCTAGAATTGACAATTTTGGTTAAAAGAAAGGGCTTACAGCACAAGTAAAGGAAATATACCGAAAAATAAATAATGTTTAAAATTAAGGTAAATTTTGGTTACTTAGTTACTTAGTACTTAGTTTTGGCGAAAATCTAAATTTGCTCATATCTTTTTATCATGTTGACTCAGAACCTTGATTTTTATACACCTAATAGGGACTATAGACCTCAGTATCTGGTATAAATTTCAACTAGCTAGGTCCACCCGTTTCTGAGAAAATCGGTGGTGACAGACGGACAAGAAAGTGATCTTATAAGGGTTTCTTTTTTTACCTTTTGAGGTACAGAACCCTAAAAAAACTTTCGGGACGCCTGCACGCAACTCCCAGACGTATGCGCGGATGTCAATCAGACAGTGAGAAGTATAACTAAATTGGGTACCTGCTTTACAGCATAGGTTTTTTTTACTCGCGCTACGCTTAAAACATTCTTCTAGTTTCTACTTTTACTCCGTTTTAATCCAGAACTCTCCTATTTCGTGGTGACGGACGATTAAAATCTCACTAACAAGCGCGGGCCCCAGTTTCTTTGACTTTACTAAGCGTAGGTACATAACAGAACAAAGCGAAATACTAGGATAAAGAACAGCCTGCCTCTTAAAAAAATCACAACGAAATTAAAATCACTTGTCTACAAATCACCGGATGCAATCACGTATTAAAATAACTAGTTACACCTGCAGAAATCGTCTCAGTCAACTGGATGATTCATTTTATACTTACTGCTAATTGCTATAGGTAATTTTTTCTCGTGGTAATTTGATTACGGCAACAAGCGATTCTTTGTAAGCGTTGGTTTTATGTATTTTTAATCCAAGAGTATGAATTGGATAAGCTGTACAACGCCAATAAAATGAAATCCGACAAAATGAAGCCTCACTTAGTTTGTAATGTCCGTCTGAGTGCCCGTATAATGTTACTGGCCGTTGTCCTCTAAATGCAGCTGCAGCCTAAAGAGATTACTCCAAGATTAAATGTGAAAGTACAAACTAAAAGTTCAACTTCTTTAATGTTGTTGTTGCTCAAATACACAATACAATACTTTCCCGGTTTTCATTAGAAATTTTCAACATAGTTTTCACATGCAGGCTGTGCATGTTATCATCAGTTACAAGTCGTATACGCCTAGTTCTTATTAAGAGAACCGGCAACGAGTGTCGTGTGGGCGAGGACGCCAAGTCCAGTCTAAACGCTAGGTTTAACACAAACACCGCAGAACATTGGCCTTTCAACGCACGAAGGTCATGGCCGTGACTCCAATACGATACCTTCTATTACTGTGCACTATTTCCAATAATAAAGAAGATATGGCAACATTGTAATATACACCTTAAGTGGACGAAGATTAAAAGAGATCAGTTACATCAGCAAGCATGATTCAACTTCTACAGAAAAAGCGAACGAATGACTAAGATGCCTTACCAAGTGCGAGATGTCGGAAATGTAATTTGCGAGTAATGTATTCTTTTAGGCATAGCCTAAATTGTAAACCACATAGTGAAGGCATTTGAGTATCCACATAAATAAGTTGCCAGTATGTATTCACTATGAGTTCAAAACACGATTTATTTACCAACAGAAAGAATATTGTAAGTCTCGCAACCCAGCTATATGAGTCACTGGGCAATTTTGATTTAAATATTTTTTATAACAGTGTCTGTGAGTAAGCGCCGCTCCTTGTTATTTTTCCTATTTCGGTTCATAGCTGTCATAGTATTTCGGGTCAGTATAAACATAACGTAAACAGAGTGAGTATAGTTTATTATTATAATCATTTAGTCGTTTATTTTCGTGCCGTTCTTTTAACATAGTACTAGTAGGAACATCCATACTAAATTCCACAGAATAAAAACTGTCCCAGCAGGCAGCACAATGAGAGATTGTCACGCAACCAAGAGCTATTTCTATTTATTATAGTCACTCATTCATTAACCGCATACAAAAACATTGTTACAATCCATATTAATTAAGGTCTCTTAAACCCTTTTATTGCCAATTCAATTCATCCTTTGTCAATGTATGAGCAATAAATATTCTGGACCAATAGACGAAGCCAGACATTAATCATTTTAATCATGCAATAATTCCACTTATAACGGTCTCTGTTTAATTAAATGTTGACGGAAGGACTACTACAAAGGCAGTGCAGCAGTGACAAATGTGTGTGATTCAGCGGCTATTGAATTTTCAGCATAAGATCGAAATCGCGTGAAGAAATAAACACCGTTTCACTTTCGTAGTTTCAGTCTTTCAGTTTAGCCGAATACAAAAGCCGTGGTATTGTCATTCGAATAGAATATTATAATATTTTTGTTTACCCGTACAATATGTGTACTGAACGAAGTGCATGAGAGAATTGGCATATTTTCCTGCAATCTGAGTGAATTCGCAAGTTTTGTTGAATTTTAACTAGAGATGCAACGAATAGTGATTTGGCCGAATACCGAATATTCGGCGGCGCTCTCAGCCGAATACCGAATATTCGGCCGCCGAATATTCGGCGGGTGATCCAGTACAATTGACGTCGACGCTAACAAGTACCGACATGTTTTGATGCGTATTTGGCTCAGTAGCCGGCAAATCGTGTTACAACGTGCAGTGTTATAAATGTACTTTGTCTAAAATTTGTCTAAAATGGCTTTAGTTGTGAATAAAAAATCTCCGTTTTGGAAATATTTTGAAGTTTTCAGTGATAATTCCAAGTTAGCTGTGTTTGCTATGTAAAGTCAAGATCACGCGTGGCGGAGAAGGAAAAAAAAGCGAGTGCTTCTGTGCGAGTGCGAGCTGTTATAAGATATTTGCTACTTTTTTATGTATTCGGTATTCGGCCGAATACTACTTACTATTCGGCCGAATAGGCCGAATACCGAATAGTTGCCGAATATTCGTTGCATCTCTAATTTTAACAGTTATATTTAAATACTTACTAATATTTAATAGAGTTTAGTGTTGCTTTCTACATATTTTTAAAGTTTAGTTTTTTAAGTATTAGCTGAAAGTTGTTTTTCTATTTATCTGGTGTGTGTTTGCAAACCACTCTTGTATTGGGGTCATCCTATAAATATAGTGTGTTTAAGTTGAATAAATAAATAAATATCTTTTCTTGACTACCTACATTCAGTACTCGTTATCTCTATTTCAATATGAACACACTGTTTATCAACAAATAGCCACAAGCACGTGTTAATGAGCGATCAAAAGAGCGCTCGACTCAACTCCACTGAACTGCTAATGAACATTCTGTTTTTCAAAACGTAACGAGCTTCTCATTAAAACACGTTATCGCGCATCGACTTATGGTCGTAGCCTTGTGAACATAATTATCCCAATTCACACATGGTGCTGTTGCTAACACGCAATTAATTCGGATATGCCTTAAATAAGTCGTTGCCATCTAAGCAAATGTTCCAGTGCCAATTGAGCTTATGACGAAACGGAAATTAAACTTTTTAAGGAACGACGTGAAGCTTTAGTATGTGGCTAAGCTACACATCCCCGTCATACGTACACATGATATTATCTATGTCCTTATGCAACATGCAACTATACTAACAAAGTGACAACGGGCGGTATGCATAGCTGCATTGTGATCTAGTAATGAATGCGTAGATACGCTGCATAAGAAATACCAAAATAAACAAATATTCATTTGCCTATATAAAAACCCCTGAAACTTCGAAAGCTGCGAGACTGTTCGAAAGAGATTCCGTGGCCCCGGAACACAAAGGGCGATGAAAGAACATGGATGGGTTTTAGTCGGTAAAAGTCAGACACTCCCTCCTGCTCTACCCAGCGGCTCCTTTTTTTTTCGGATGCAAAAATTATCAAATAACTGCTCCCTTATTTGATAATTTTTGCATCCGAAAAAAAAAGGAGCCGCCAAAAAGAAAATTCGCAATGTAATAAACGTAAGAACAGATACACCAATTTGTCATTGTAGTAAATAAGCCAATACACCATGGTTATTATGGTAATAAATTACAGCCCCACTTACAGAACAAAAGACGAGACAAATAATATAATCTTTCTATTAAAAGTTTCTATGTAATGTCGAGCTTTTATAACGGCACGAGCGTGTAGTGTTGCAAGACGTTGAGAAACAAAAGATAAGCATAGATGATGATAATATAACACGGTAGCTGCCGACAACGAAGAATTTCACCGGGTCATTGGCCACAAATAGATTTACAGCTCGCAGAGTGTTACATGTTCATAACACTAACCATTAATAGCTACGTTGTTTACAAGCTTCTTATGATTTCTGTAATAAATAAACAAATCTGTTATCCTTACTTGGTACTGTGATAGAGAATCGTCTCTTACTTCTAGGACAAAGTGTAGAACATTAATTGAGTCAGAGTAATAAAAACGCTGAACACGCAAACCTTTATTGCGTACTTCTAAAATCTCAGTTTAGAAGTGTGATTATGGTTTAGATATGGCCACAAAATTAAAAAAGATATATGCCCGAGAAAGTTTGATTAATTCTCTATGGAGTGCTCAAAATAAAAATCAAAATTTTTCTTATATTTGAGTGCTAGACTCTTAAAACACTCAAAAACAAGAAAATTTGTAATAGCCCTCTTAAGTTAAAATCACTAATATTTCGGCTTATGATTGGAAACTAACACAACGTACATTGTTGTTGTTTTATTTTTTTATTCAACCCACAAGGGGGTGAAAAGGGGGATGAAGTTTTGTGTTGTAGTAATAAAAACAAAAGGCCTGACTGACTGACATATCAACGCACAGCGGCTGGGTCTACAGATGGGTCTACAGATTCCAAATTTGGCAAGTAGGTTTCATAGGTGGTTTAGGGGTGAACTATTAAAGGATTTTTCTAAATTAAGGGCGTGAAACAGGGCTCCAAAGTTTGTTGTATGAGGAAACAAGATTAGTTAGACTATTTTATTAGAACCTTCACAGGAGGACTATTGATAAATGAATAGAAACGAGTTTTGGTTTTTATTCAGAATTCAACCCCTAAGAGGAGGTATGGGGTGACAAAGCCTCAACATGGTTATTGTTTGTATGGTGTATTGGGTCGGGTCATCGGTTGTATTACAAAAACAATGATTTTAAGATTTAATGTGGCGGACTTGAAATACCATCATCCCCTGTTGGGGTGCGATGGTGCTAGTGCTGATTACGAATATGGCATTTAAATTGAGATCCAGAAGATTCGACTTGAGACACGTATAAATTAATTTTTAAATTGTCAGCCTAAACACAAAATTTGAAGACATACGGACTTTCATACAAACTTTCATACCCTATTTAACTCCTTTAAGGGTTGAATTTCGAAAAATCCTTCCTTGTTCCTTGTCCACATTATAAAGGGAACCTCTGTGCAAAATTTCAGCTTTCTAGGTCCAAGCGTTTGGGATGAGCGTTGATGAGTCAGTCAGTCAGGCCTTTTGTTTTTATTTATAGAGATAGATTATTTCTTATGTTACTGTCTCAGAGTACCTACTAGAAGTTTACTGCTGGCTTTATTACGTTGTTGTTATACGATCTGAATTTCTGAAAGATTTATATAAATAAGGGTAGAATAAAAAAAATATTTTAAAACGTATGTGCACACAACACTTCCAGAAATCAGTGAAACTTATCCTCGAGCAAAAGGCGTAGTGTAGCATATTAAGTTCATGGAACTAGCTTATGTTGCGTCCCAACTGTCATGTGTGCCGTTATCCGATAAGATCGGATGTAAATGCAATACAAGAGTAGTACCTGCGACAGACTTTGAATACAGACATCGTATTCATAACTTAGACGTCGAAAGTGGAGACAATAGATGGTAGAGCTAATTTCAGCTTATCAATTCAGGTTTTCTGCCACCTGCTTTACCTCTGGTCCATACGAATCGATAACCACTTACATGATTTTTTTAAGGACAGTCCAATTACCGAATAGTATTGGAGTCAGAACCCTGACAAATTGACTTACAAAGGAAATACTCTGAGAGCGGCATTATTGTTACTCAATGAGAGCTAACAATCTTGTGGCCATGTTGTAAAGTAAGGAAAAAACTTTTAGTAAATCTTTGTTGTTGTATTACAAATCTGGTTTCGCATGAATTTGTGCGTCTGCAATTAATGAAGTGATGATTTCACAGTTTTTACCTCGTCGCAACAAAACATGTCTGCATTTAAATCTTTACCACAGTCTTTACATTCTACTGCTAGTTTTTTAAGCTAATGTGTTTTTTTAAAACTAACATGTAACCTCGAACAGTAAGTAATAAATTGTATAAATATGCCAGAATAGGTTGAAGTTGTGTCATCTTTACACGCCTTACCTTGAACTCTTAACGACAGGTATGATTTGCATGTGTTGGAAAAGATGACGTGCTGTAGGTACATAAATTAATATAAACACTGTTGTTGTTACTGCAACTGAACAACTTCCACATATGTCTGTCGACATTCCATTGTTTAGAAATAACAGAAGGAAATTTTTATGCAAAGTTCAACGGCCTTTATGCAAAAAAGCTATTTTCCAATCAGTTGGCATAACCACAAGGAAGTGCCAAATAGATACAATAAAGTGAGCCCATATTTGTAGAATATGTGATGTGTTAGGGTATTATTTAATATCAATATAAGCTTTTTGAAGAATGTTGATATAGGTAATTGCTTAGTTATGGCTCTTTAATATTGCCGACCTACTGTCCAAGTAAATTCATTTTAATTTAACGATATACTTTGGTATATCCAGAAAATGTGGTAGTTTATCATATTCTTTACTGGCATTATTTTGCGTACTGTAAGCAATATCTGTACAACTCATCGAGAAGTAGTTTTCGATGAGTTGTACAGCTACTGCTTTCATGGATTCATATATTTTACAGGACTTCTATATAAATATTGATCTTAAATTAGGGATCTACAGTATGTCAAGCTAAAAAGTTAAACGCATACATCAATTTAGTACATACTTTGATAGTAAGCGAAAGTGACGTTTGACACTGATCTACACCTCCATCAAAGTGTTATCGCGTTATCTAGAAACATTATCGATAGCACACATACATGTGCGAAATGGACGATAAATAAAATTATGTAGGTGACAACATAATTAAAATCTTGGTTTAGATTAGGGCTCCTGCAGACCTGCACAGGAACTCGATCCTAACAGCTAGGTTTTTTCAGGACTGTCTATAGGTACTTACTCAATATATAATTTTATTAAATGTAACATGAATAAATAGTCCTTGCCGTTAAATATACAACACAATGACCTAATAACCTGACTTCATATCGCTGTGGTATACGTACATAAGATAGAAGTCGTACTGTTTTGATATGAAAACTAACATTACAACATTTAGAACAATAACTTTTTCGTGTATACCGGCTAGAAATTGTTACAAGTGTTGTGATAAATCTTAGTTGAATCAGCATCCTACGTTCAGGTTGTGATGTGAAGAACATCTGTCGCGGCTACGACCAATCAGGAGCGTGCGCAGACGCACATCTGTCGCAAGCGCAACACGCCCTCGCTTTTTTGTTCGCTTTGTTGCTATTTTTTGTCTTCATCAGCACTGGTTCGAATTGGGTTGCTATTGAAAGTTTTTGACCGTTTAATCTAAATATATGTTCGTAGAAAGGATGGAATAAGAAATAATTTTGTTAACTATTTGATATTGAAGATATTATTTATACACTCTCATTATGGATTGGCGCCAAAGTAAGATTCATTACCATAGTAAACTCGTCGTTCACTTCGTTTGGTCATAATAAGGATGCTATAAACTTGAGGATCTTTAAAGCCGTAAAAACCGTTACTTCACGTTGGTAACCCAAGTATTTTAACTACACAGGATATTAGTATGTACAACATTTGACGTGCAGTAAGTTGACCTAATGAGGTCACTAATTAACATTTAGTGAGTGTCGTGTCGTTCTCATGCTCTTCATCGTGAAACGAGTAGCGAGACGTGGCATGAGAGCGCGACACTTGTGCTGGATTATTTTTCCAGGCTCCATTATAAACTGGGTCGAGGATTTTTTTGTTCCGGTAAACTAGTACCGTACTGGTGTTCGTGGTTTGCTTACTCGTGTAAACCGCTGACATGGAACCTTGTATTATATAGTGTATTATCTATGCATGGAACTAACTTAAATTCAAACTAAAATGATAGATAAGTTATAATTTTAGTTTGACATAACCACAGATTGAATTTGCTCAATAGCAGATCAAAGTCGCGAAAAAATTTCCAAAGGATACCAAATAATTTTGTGTTGTAAACATTCGTAACATATGTTTATTAGGCGTGCCGTATGGTTTCCGGAAAATAATGGCTAAACTCGTGTGGGTGAGGCAATAGGCCAGTATCCTTGTAACAAAAATCAGCGATCCATTCATAGTTTCGGCATTCAGGATATGAAAAGTTACTGTGACATTCATTTAGTAAATAGTATCGTGCGTGAGAGAATAATTATTATGTTTTAAGTATTTTAATTCTATAGTAAGAGTAACGTTCAACAACCATTCAAACATGCACTACCACTACCTACTTAGTCAAAACCACATTCTTTCAACTGACGTATCTTTACAGGGTCAGTGCTATGCGAGGACGAGACTATAGGACCGATATTCATGAAGGAACCTTCTAACCGAGTGGACTTCAGCAACACGACCGGAGCGACTGTGGAATGCGCCGCCCGAGGATCCCCGACCCCCGACATCATTTGGGTGCGATCTGATGGAACTGCTGTTGGTGATGTCCCTGGATTGCGACAGGTGAGGCTCTACTCTTTTATCTTTATATTTTTGTCCAATAAATCCAAAAGTAATACAAGCCGAACCTAACATGGAAAAAGGCCAGGTAGACTATGAAATTCGAGTAACGCTACGTTTGTAGTCTAAGAGAGAGTTTTCGGCTAAATTTGTTTACTGCTGCCTGTTGTCTTTGACAATAGCCATGACCAGGATAGGCATGAAGGTCAAAAGACAGAATTAAATCATAGCTGGTAAGTATGTTGAGGTTTAGAATTACCTACAATTTACCACAAGTATTTTAATTTCGAATTTAGTGCCTACATTACATGGCAAGGACAACTAGTTTAATCGGTGCTCGCACTGCCCGCATGTGCAGCTCATTGCATAGTATTACAGTAATCAAGCGCATCGACGTTTAGTACGTACCTATCGACTAAATGTAAATGAGCAATACTTTTGCTCAGAAAGGCAAAGGAATTAGGGCAAGATTGGCAGTTGAGTTAGAAAGTGAGATTGAAATAGAGACATAGATTAAAGTTATTTTTAAACTGACCTTTTCTACTGATCAATATTTCAACTCTACAAAACGGAGCTCGGAGCAAGAAAACGGAAACCTTAATTTTCCGTCTCCTTTTTTATATTTAACCTGACCTTTTCATCAGAACACATAACTAAATCAATATCTACAAAACGGAACTGTCCTTTAAAAATTGCGTTTTCTTTCACCAGGTTCAAGCGAACGGAAACCTCCTATTTCCGCCTTTCCGCGCGGAGGATTACCGGCAAGAAGTTCACGCTCAGGTTTACGCTTGCCTCGCTCGCAACTCTGTTGGTACCATTCATTCCCGGGACGTTAACGTACGAGCCGGTAAGCACCATTTGCATAAAATTACTAATTCCAAGAGGCACATTCTTTAAGCTTTTGTCCGTTGGCATATGACTTTAAACAAAAACTTTTACCACAACGAAGTTTTTTTAAATAAATGCTAACGGACAAACTGCTCACATGTTACAAGTAAACTCCGTCGCACGGCGTTACTAAAGTTACAGCCATATCTCAGAAAGCGCGAGATTGTGTTACAACAAAACCAAGTTTCAATATCGCGTGCGCGTTACAGAAGCAGCCATAAACCTTCATGACAGATTTATAAATAATATCTAATGGGTTAACATGACATATGCTATATCTATGTCAACCAACACGATGATGTTTCTGTTTATAACCGACCGCTTTCATTTGTTGACTTATCGCCCCTTCTCATTTGTAACTTGATAGTCAACTGTTTATTAAGTGATAAATGTATAATTTTGATATGATTTGTAGATTTGGTTTTTGACTACTGGACATAAATAATTAGAAGCAAATGTTCTGCGCCCATTTGTGTGGAGTAAACAGGAATAGAATCGATTGTTAATGCAGTGAATGTTTCACACTCATGCTTAATGAGACTATTGGCGATGCCCATTACAAGGCATGCCGTATTAGGCGCCAAACTTATTATAATGTTAATATTATGCGAGCTTATTCACGGGAGCTTTCAACATGTCTAAAACATGTTGGTAGGACGTTACTACAATTTGAAGACGTAATAGCTTGTTTCTTCATTGGAAGACACATTCGATGTAGCGCACTGTTTAAGTATGAAAGCTTTATTGACCATCATAGGGCGCTGCCCCTTATGACACGAGGTCAAATACGGTCAATTAAATAATCAAGACGAAAGATGATCGAATTAGTCGAAATTTAAGTATAGTCACACTATTTTGTTTCAGTAGACAAAAATATGAACAGTATTGGAACTGCTTGTAAGTTGTAGTATGTTGCAAAGTAAATCGTGAAAAAGCTCGTACCTATATTTTAAAAAGATCTTACTTAATCGCTATAGCGATGATGATGATGATTACTATACTGTTATGCTGTGTTGTTTAATTTTTTTTACAGGCACTCGACAATATAGTTATTAAATTACATGAATTATATTCAAGTGGTTGTGTGAACAGTCAATAATATGAAATGATACTAAATTATTTTTGTCCATATATAAGTGGTTGCTCAGCATTACGACACCGACGTCAATAAGGAGTATGTCATTACTGGGAACAGTATCGTGCTCAAGTGTCAGGTCCCATCGTTCGTAGCTGATTTCGTTGAAGTTCTCTCTTGGCATACTGATGACAATCAAGACTTCCTTCCTGGCGAAGACTACGGTTAATTCTTCACCGTTTTGTTTTCCTGGTCACTCTCCTGTCCTAACTATCCAGCAGGAACCTCAACTACAAACATAACATTTTCAGTGGTACAGCAGCAATACGAATCGGAAGTAAATAATGAATACGTGATTCGCGGCAACTCTGCTATTCTCAAATGTTCCATACCTTCATTTGTGGGTGATTTTGTGAACGTTATCTCCTGGCAGGACGACACTGGCAATTCTTTTACTTATGAGGAAAATAAGGAAGGAGATGGTACCACATGCTCAACTAAATATAACATTCTATTTCCTAAATGCCTCCAGTCATGCTCACCATGCCAATTCCTAATCCTTTCTAAAAAATACAACCAGATGCTATTATTGCAGTTGTAACACAATACTACGAAGCCGAAGTAGTCTCAGAGTATGTAATCAGAGGAAACACCGCCGTGCTTAAATGCAATATTCCTTCCTTCGTTGCCGATTTCGTGAAAGTGGAAGCTTGGGTCAACTCTGAAGGCGGCGAATACTTACCAACCGATGACATCGGTAGTTCAGATTCAAATAACTGTCTAACATAGTCCTTATCCTCTGCCTCCTTCCCTTAAAGCATAGATTTGCATTAGTCATAAACCACATGCGTCATGCTTTCAGTTGTGAATCAGTTTTATGAAGCAGAGATCCTCACAGAATATGTCATTCGTGGAAACGCCGCTGTTTTAAAATGTTCCATTCCCTCCTTTGTCGCTGATTTCGTGAAGGTGGAAGCATGGATCGACGAAACGGGAACAGAGATTTCTCACTCAGGAGACCTCGGTACAATGGCCTCTTAAATAGATCATACTTGCTTCCCGTACTCAAACAATTCCTAACACCTCGAACCGTCCCTACTTATGTGCCTAATTGTTATTCTTCAGTCGTATCACAGTATTACGTGACCGAAGCCGAAAACGAGTACGTGATTAGAGGGAACGCTGCTATTGTTCACTGCAAGATTCCTTCTTTTGTTAGCGACTTCGTTTACATTGAAGCGTGGCTCATGGAAGACGGACAAATCCTCACAGTTAATAATACAAACTTAGCACATGGTACATCTCTAAGGATTTCTTCAAAACAGCTTTTCCCATCCAAATAAAGTCCCTCGATTACACTACACTACATCAAATAACATTATATTTTTTTATGAAGTGGTATCACAGCCTTTTGAAGCCGAAGCTGACAATGAGTACGTGATTCGCGGCAACGCAGCTCTCATGAAATGTGAAGTGCCAAGCTTTGTTTCTGACTTTGTATACGTTGAAATGTGGATGGATAGCGAAGGAGGCACTTATTACCCCAACAATAGCGAGGGTAATGTTCTCAATTAGTGATGGCACTCCTCATTCCTGATTCCTTTTATTTGAATTGTCACAGCTGTACTTCAAGTATATGAGGCTAGAGTCAACGACGAATTCGTTTTGCGAGGCAACACAGCTATTCTGAAATGCATCGTGCCTTCGTTTGTTGCGGACTTTGTTCATGTTGTGGCCTGGATAATGGACAACGACACGGTATCTGCTGAGGAGCACTCTAATTTTAACGATGGTAGTTGATAATCGTAATCGTATTTCATTCCTCTTTCCCTGTCCTGCGCTTTCAGTTTTTAAACATTTGGTACAAGACGTAGGTAGGGTTATTTACTAAATAGAGATAATATTACTACTAGATATACAGAGAGGTGATATTTTTAACATCCACAGTGGTACATCAGTCTTATGAACCTCGTGTCATTGATGAAGATGTCTTACGAGGCAATTCTGCCATTGTCAAATGTACGATTCCTTCATTCGTGGCGGATTACGTTCACGTAGTGGATTGGGTAGCAGACGAAGAATCTCTCTCTGGGTTTTCGTTCAACCGCTCCGAGGGCAATTACGGTAATAGAGAGCAACGCGCGGCCCCAATTGTCCCTATCCGCACTCCACTGAATCCCTGTGTCAGAGTCAATATATGGCTAAAAACGTCTACCTACATAGTCTTATCCTTGTATGTTAAATATTTCAGCTGTAAATCAATTCTACGAATCGCAAGTCTACGATATCTATGTAATTCGCGGAAATGCTGCAGTATTCAAGTGCCACATACCCTCTTTTGTCTCTGATCATGTTCAAGTAGTTTCTTGGCACGATACCGAGGATGGAGAGTATTCATTAAATAATAACTACGGTACTTTTAATTCAAAATTGAAATAGTTATGCACCTTCGTATCCTGTCCACTGTCGTTCGTTTGTAAATTAGGCTTTCCCTCCTTAAGCATAACAATTGACATAACATTTTTAACCCAAATACTCATTGGCAATTTCATGTTCTAGTTGTCTCTCAAGCGTACACGGTTCATTTGGTTGAAGAAAACGTTTTGCGGGGGAATTCTGCAATTGTGAAATGCTTGATTCCAAGTTTCGTGACAGAATATGTATCAGTAGCATCCTGGATAATTTCTGAAGGAGAAGATGAGGTCGAAATAACAATAAACGACACTTTCGATAAAGAGGGTATTTAAAATCAAGATAACTTCACTGTATATGAGTGTCCCATCCTTATCCTTTGAGCAGTGGTCTTATTTATTATGCTCACAAGATTCTTCAAATTCATATTTGCAGTAGTCACACAAGCTTACACGGTCAATCTTATGGAGGAGAGTGTTTTACGTGGGAACGCGGCCATTCTCAAATGTCATATTTCGACATTCGTGACTGAGTATGTTAGTGTGTCGTCCTGGATTATCTCAGAAGGAGAAACTGATGAATTGGAAATAAAAGCGGAATCTAATGACTTGGGTATTTTTCTACCAAAATAGGTTTTTGCGCTATCCAATAACTCTTTTCCGTTCCTTGTTTCGTATTTTCCAATGTTTACCAATTTCGTTATTTTAAACTATTTCAGTTGTATCTCAGGCGTACACTGTGAATTTGATGGAAGAAAATGTTCTGCGTGGAAATTCAGCGATTGTTAAGTGTCACATACCAAGTTTTGTAACAGAATACGTTACAGTATCGTCTTGGATTATTTCTGAAGGAGATGTTGATGAACTAGAAATTCAACTAGATCAGACATTCAATTTAGGTATTCCGCAAAATCAAACAAGAACCATTTCCTCAACCCATACCCTTAAATGTAGAAACATCACAGCTCCTTGACGATGTTCATCAGTCCCGCATTGTTTATTTTCAGTGGTTTCTCAATCCTATACAGTAAATCTTTGGGAAGAGAATGTCTTACGCGGTAATGCCGCTATACTGAAATGTCATATTCCAAGTTTCGTCACCGAATATGTCACGGTCACTTCCTGGATTATCTCTGAAGGGGAACAGGATGTAATGGAGATAAATTTGAATTCCGATTATAATTTAGGTAACATACACTGACAATTTCATCCCATCGAGGTACCATCTATCCTTACCAAACTTCCTGCTACGTTGTTCATAGGGTATTAATAAGAACGGTACGCATTAGTTGCAAAAAATGAATATTGTGATATTTACGTGTATGATAGTAATTAATTAGTAGTAGAAGTCATTTCAAATTTAACAAAGTCCGATTAATATTGTCGTACGATTTCAGTCGTGTCTCAAGCTTATGATGTAAAATTTTGGGAAGAATACGTTTTGCGAGGCAACGCTGCTATCTTGAAGTGCCAAATTCCGAGTTTTGTCTCTGAATACGTGTCCGTAAGTTCCTGGATAATCTCTGAAGACGAAAAAGAGCGAGAAATCAAAATGAATGCTTCGTCCGACCTAGGTACACTAACTATCTGAACGATTCTGAGTCGGTGTTTGCTCCTTACATCCTGTTCAACCTCTACTCTTCATCCCAATTCATGTTTTTATTTACGGAATCTGATTGCCAAACCGTCAACTCTTTACTAACAGTTAACGCTGTTCAGTTGTAACTATTCAACTATATTATCTACTCGTCTCAGGTGTCACAATATTGTTTCAGTGGTATCTCAGGCATACGCCGTGAACCTGATGGAAGAGTACGTTTTGAGGGGCAATAGCGCTATTCTAAAATGCCACATACCAAGCTTTGTATCAGAGTATGTTAACGTCATCTCTTGGATCATCAGCGAAGGCGGCGACGAAATAGACATCAAACTAGAGTCAACAAATAATTTTGACGGTACGAAGTGAATTGAATTTCAGGCTATAAACAGCCTATATTTGCCTTGAGTATTAACATGTCAGGGGAATAGTATAATGTCTTTTTGAATGTCATTGGCCGCGTCCATTGCTAGGGTTGGGTACATACCTATGGTTTAAAGCATTGTTCCTTAAATGGGTTCCCGTGATTCCATGGGCCTCACGGCTCACCTTTATCCTTTATCCCTCTTCCTTAGTATAATGCATGCATTCACATTTATAAGTAAATCGCAACGTTATGTTGCGTTGTATAAAATGGAATTGCTTTTTCAAACCCTAAATGTTTACAGACTTAATGCAACGGTTTATTATTTTTCTTCAGAGGGAAAATACTTAGTGCTTCCATCTGGAGAATTACATATTCGAGATGTTGGACCTGAAGATGGTTACAAATCATACCAATGTAGAACGAAGCACAGGCTAACTGGCGAAACACGATTATCTGCGACTAAAGGACGACTTGTAATTACTGGTGAGTTTTTTTTTTTAGATCTCTTAACAAATAAAGTGTCATCAATTCATATTTTAGTTATCAACGTCATTACTCATTTGGTCATAATTATGTAGTCTTTCATTTTACTTTTGTATTCACAAATTCGTATGTATTCTCATCATGAATTAATGGCGCGATTATTTACTATTTTTTGCAGTGAATTGTGTTTTTCACATGATTTTTTAACTAGATTTTGAAATAAAAAAGTAACACTTTAATGTATTTTTATTAAGTAATCTATTAGATACGAACTTTCTGTTTTGCTTATAAAACTGCTGAAAACCATAGACTCGTTCAAATTCATGTTCATTGAGGAAGAATATTATTAATAAAACAGTGTGTTTTACACTATGCACTGCAAAAGTTTGTTTTTTACAAGCAAAATAATGTTCTCATTTAAATATTTACGGACAAATTCTGTCTACTCATTGATAAGCGTAACTTGTAGTGTTTGAATGAGAATGTTTATTTTAGAATAACATGTAAAAATAATTTCTGTGCAATAATTATAATCTTTATTTGTAAGTAGTTGCACAAATAATTTGATTTAAAATATTCATTTAACTCTCTAGCTTTTATTTGAAAAAAAAAAAAAGATTATTTTTATTGTAATGTATTTTATGAAACTTAAATACGCAAATTCTACTTTGCGTCTTTAAGTTTGCCGTTTTCGACTTATAACTTGCCTGAATGTTGGGATAGGGTACCCTGCAGAGCCTTGACTCGCGATAGTTTTGACATCCTTAGGGATCAGTAGGGGTGTTTAGGGGCTACTTTCCGATTGAATATTTTGGTGTCCTCTGTTCGTGATCTCGCCTTCTCCCAACATGCGCAGAGCCGGTGGGCCGGGTACCTCCCAAGTTCCCTAGCGCGTCGACAACAAGTGGCTACCAGTTTACCGAGCTCTCCAGCCTCTCTGTACTGTGTCCAGCACAGGCTTTCCCAGCACCAATGTACCGGTAAGATTCACAATAACGTCATTTTACGTAATTCCTCAGAGCCCATAGGGCGCGTGCCACCTAGGTTGGCCACTGCACAGGTTGGCATGATGTTTGTAACCACGTCGGGAGCGTCATTTACATTACAATGTCCAGCTCAGGCATTCCCTGTCCCCATATTCAGGTATGGCATTTTGCTATTCTTGTAATTTTATGACCATTTTTAGAACCCGTTGGCCGCGTACCTCCCAAGTTTGCGTCTGTTTTGACGGGAACCATGTTTGAAGTTAAAAAAGGCGATTCTTACGCTTTGCAGTGTCCCGCCCAAGCGTTCCCAACCCCTCTGTTCAGGTAATTTTTAACTTCAAACTTTTCTTTTCGCTGCATCTGTAGAGCCAGTCGGACGCGTTCCTCCAAAATTTGCATCTGTCGTCATGGGAACTATGATTGGAGTCAAGAAATCTTATTCATTTGCCCTACAATGCCCTGCGCAGGCGTTCCCAGTCCCGATTTTCAGGTACTTCTAGAATTCTTCTCGTAATATTCATTACAAGTGTACCCGTATAACACATTCAATTTGCTTCAGAACCTATGGGGAAAGTATCGCCAAAATTTCCAAGTTTAGAAAAAAGTAGACTTTTCAACTATGACGGAAATCAAAGCGTAGCGCTTTTATGTCCCGCTCAAGCATTCCCCGCCCCAATGTTTAGGTAAGAAAATTCTGACAGTAGGTTTGATTTTATCGAGTTAATATATTAAAAAATATAAACGTTCAATCCATAGAGCCTATGGGAAGAGTATCGCCTAAATTTCCAACTGGAGACATAAGTAGGACGTTTATTGCTAATATGGGTGATGGAGTACCTTTACTTTGCCCTGCACAAGGATTCCCCGCTCCAGCATTTAGGTAATTTTTAAAATTTATTCTATTATACAGAACCCATGGGCAAAGTCTCGCCAAAATTTCCATCAACAGAAACTGGACGCAGTTTTACGTTCTCCTTCAATTCTTGTGTGACAATGCTCTGCCCGGCTCAAGCGTTTCCAGCCCCACTTTTCAGGTACATTGATTTATCTTGATCTTATCTCTTTAGAGCCTGTGGGGCGAGTATCACCAAAATTTCCTTCGATGGACAGTTCAAGAAGTTTCAGCGCTGTATGTAACGCAAGCTTGACGATATTATGTCCAGCGCAGGCATTCCCGGTCCCAGTATTCAGGTAAAATCCTAATGGATTTGAATTCACACAAATAAATTTAATTTCACCCTAGAGCCCGTTGGTCGTGTTCCACCAAAATTCACAACAGGCGACAAAAGTCGCGCATTTGATGCAAACGGAGGTGATAGCGTCACTCTTTTGTGCCCCGCTCAAGCTTACCCTGCCCCGGCTTTCAGGTATATTATGAGACATACTTTATAATATCTCCTTATGTAACTTGTTCTTAGAGCCAATGGGTAGCGCCGCTCCGAAAGTAGCAATGAAAATGATCGATATAACGGAAGTATCCCTCAGTAACACTGTCACATTGCTTTGTCCCGCGCAGGCTTTCCCCGTTCCAATGTTCAGGTAAAATAAATTGATCTTACTATGTAGAAAAATGGTTATATTTATGTCCAGAGCCTGTAGGAAGAGTTCCTCCGAAGTTCCCAACACTGGATAGTACTAGAGGTTTCAGTGCCCTCATTAATGCCAGCGTAACGCTGCTGTGTCCCGCTCAAGCTTTCCCTGTACCTATATCCAGGTAAACTTAAGTGATTTGTATCTATTTTCTTCTAGAGCCAATTAATAGCGCCCCACCAAAAGTACCTACTAAAACGATAGAGTTTGTGGAATTCGCGATGGACTCCAGCGTTACGTTGCTTTGTCTGGCACAAGCATTCCCGGTCCCTGTCTTTAGGTGAGTCTTAACTCAACAATAACAGGACGCGTTTGTTTTTAGAACCAGTTGGTATTAAAGCCCCTACCTTCTCTACGGATTTCAAAATGGCGTGGTATGTAAAGAAAGTTAAGCAGGGCTTCGCGTTACTTTGTCCGGCACAGGGATTTCCTGCCCCATTATTCAGGTATTTTTACTCATGATTTTAGAACCAATTGGATCCAAAAGCCCCTCGTTTTCAAGCGGTTCAAAACTAGCCTGGTTTGAGATTCGACAAAAACAGGATTTTGCATTAATATGTCCGGCCCAGGGGTATCCTGTACCACTTTTTAGGTGAGAACTTAAACCTATACATAAATTCTGTCAATTTACAGAACCCGTTGGTTCCAAGCCCCCCACATTCTCTACTGAAGACAAATTGGCATGGTTCATTAGTAGACCAGTAGGACACAGTTTAGCTTTGCTATGTCGGGCCCAGGGACATCCTATTCCTGTATTCAGGTACATAACTACAATATTTTGTTATTTTAGAGCCAATTGGATCCAAGTCACCCACATTTTCCACTGATAATAAGTTTTCTTGGTATATGAGGAATACAGGCCAGAGTCTTAACCTCCTATGTCCAGCTCAAGCTTTTCCAGTACCAGTGTTCAGGTGAATAAAATTATACCTAATATTTTCAATTGTAGAACCCGTTGGCTCAAAGTCCCCTACATTTTCGAATGACGTTCAGTTCTCTGGGATAACTCGTAAAACTGGTCAAGATTTTGCTCTTTTATGTCAAGCGCAAGCATTTCCAGTCCCAGTATTCAGGTAAGAAACACTTGAACCTATTTAGACCATCAATGATGTTTAATTAACGTATTTGTCACAGAACCAATCGGGTCCAAAGCACCATCGTTTTCGTTGGAATTTAAAAGCACTACCCTTACGAAAGTGCTAGAACAACCTATAGTTCTCTTGTGTCAGGCTCAAGCTCACCCTCCTCCCGTATTCAAGTGAGTGACTCATAACTTGATATATTTTCTTGGTTTAGAACCAGTAACAGCGAGAGCACCTGCATTTGCTACTTCCGCGAGTTCTTATAATTATGAAATTGGAGCTCATTCTGGAGGTTCTATGCTTTGTCAGGCACAAGGGTATCCCCAACCAGTATTCAGGTAGGTGCTATTTTTGACTTTATTGTCCCTCTTTTAGAACCTGTTGGTGCAAAAGCTCCGTCTTTTTCGACTGATTCCAAGGGCAGTATATTCGTTAGAGAAATTGGACAAAGTTTTGCATTGCTCTGTCAGGCGCAAGCATCCCCTATTCCCGTATTTAGGTAAGTCGTAATTAATAAATTGTTATTTTCTCCAGAGCCCGTGAGCTCCAAGCCGCCTAGCTTCTCCACTGATTTCACTCTGTCAGCGGTAACAAGACATAAGGGTCACAGTTTCGCACTATTATGTCAAGCTCAAGCTTTTCCTATACCGGTTTTCAGGCAAGTGTCAAAAGATGTACCTTAATATATTACGCATATTAAATTCATTTTCGGTATATTCTGAAAAGCAAGATCGGTCAGGATCGGTCGTGATCAGATCAGTTAATTCTTTATTTGCATTAAGAGGTTTCCACTATTCTTCTGAGATAAACTCTCCTGGCTCAAGTAATAACTTGTTATGATTTTTATACAGAACCCGTCGGATCCAAAGCTCCGTCTTTTTCAACTGAATCAGCTCTTTCGTCTATTAAAAGGCATCAAGGTCAAAGTTTTGCTCTACTTTGTCAAGCTCAAGCTTTTCCAGTTCCAATTTTCAGGCAAGTTCCAAGATTCATTTATTAATAAACATAATTTTATAGAACCAGTCGGCGCTAAGTCCCCGACTTTTTCCACTGAATCAATGGGAAGCATTTTTCGAAAGCGTGAAGGACAACCCTTTACACTTCTTTGTCAGGCTCAGAGTTATCCCGCTCCAGTATTCAGGCAAGTGTTTTTTTTTCTCACATCACAGAACCTGTGGCCTCCAAAGCACCAACTTTTTCAACGGACGCTCGTAGCACAACTTTTGTACGCAACGTCAGACAAAGTTTCGGATTACTGTGTCAAGCACAGGCCTTTCCCGTACCCGTATTCAGGCAAGTTTGTTGTACGATTGTTAATTGACTTGGTCACAGCTTCAGAAAAGATCGGTTAGGCATTCCACACATGAGTTGGGCTTAGGCAAGTAAATATGTTTTCGAATTTTTATGTAGAGCCGATCGGGAGCGCAGCACCAAGTATCACGACGACGCAAAAAGCTGCAGTATCTTACCCCCAACATACTGCACTAGCGCTTTTGTGTCCTGCGCAAGGATTCCCTGTGCCATTATCAAGGTGCGTCAGCTTGTGTTTTTTATTGTTTCGTCCAAAGTCGTCGAGATCAACAACTCTCAAAAATAGAAGTAGGTAATATTTTCTAATATAATACAACGGTCTCTCCCACTCCCACCCGATGGCTTTGAGGGTGTCTCGTGTATGTGCGTAAGTGATATCTATTTTATGTAAATACATACTGACTAAAGCGTCACCTAGAATACCAAGAAAACAATTCCAAATAGGGTTTGCAAAATAGTCGTCTCTGTAATTACAGAACCAACCAATAAAATTGCCCCTCGAAAGGATTCTACTAAACACTTTGAGGGGTGGGAAGTGTTCACCGTGGCGCAAATGGACGTGGCATACTTAACGTGTCAAGTTGCTGCTTACCCGGCGCCCGTGTTTAGGTGAGTAGGCAATACAAGGACGGTTTTGCATTCCAGAGCCGACCGGTAGGACGGGGCCAAAGGTGACGGGCGACGGGCTCAATCGACATATAGGTCGACAAGGTGAAAGCCTCGCGCTCCTTTGCGACGTTCAAGCTTTCCCAGCCCCTCTGACGAGGTATGGCCTTAAAGTGTTAGGGCCGGCCGCCGGCATCACACGCATTCATTCATCACGTAGTCATACCATACTCATCATCCAATGTACTGATATCCGTTGTTATTGCAGTCTGTTGCGGCGGCCGCCCCGCCCGACATGAAGGCGTGATGAATCGCGGCCGGCCGCGCGCACTATTACGGTCCCCAGCCAAAGTAACGATTGAGCGGCGTAGACACCTGTTGGTAAGTGTCAGGGTGTTCTTGCTTTCGTTCAAACGCTTTAATCTTTACTTTGTGCTTTTGTGAGTCAAGGCTGCACTTTACTTATTTTTATAGCAAAAGAACAGCCCTGGTTTATGCGGTAGCTTTATATTAACTCTGTCCCAACGGCTAGCTTTTTATGTTTATTAAATCTTCGTGAATATCACTTTTATTTCTCGATCCGATGGTTTGAATTTCTTCGCAACGTGTATTAATTACACACTAACGTACATATGCGGTGGTTAAGATTGTCTTTGTTTCTTCTTTAAGAACCAACAAACAGTATTCCTCCCAAGCTGTCTAGTGGTCGCTTACAAGAATCTGAGTTAAATGTCGGAGAAACGGGCACTATTTTATGTCAAAGTCAAGGTTTTCCAGTTCCTGCATTCAGGTGGGTGGCTCAAGTAGGAACTTTATTTCGTAATAGAAACACTGAACCGTCTTAGTCGACTAATTATGTCTCAAGTAACATTTTTTTTTTGCTTTGATGAATGAGCTACCAAGATCTCTGTTCCCTACGTTTATCTTGTACCTACTACAGAATTATGGCAACTCGTCTGAACTTGTTCTCTTTTGTTCCAGATGGTACAAGTTCGTTGAAGGCACGACTAGGAAACAGCCAGTTACCCTTGATGATAGAGTGAAACAAGTATCTGGAACTTTGATTATCAAAGAGGCTAAAGTTGAAGACTCTGGAAAATACTTGTGCGTTGTGAACAACTCTGTTGGTGGTCAGTATCATTAAAATACAAATAAAAACGTACCTAAATACTACTTTCAAACCAATTGGAAAATCACTAACAACCTTTTATTTTCAGGCGAATCCGTGGAAACTGTTTTAACCGTCACTGCTCCTCTTAAGGCTACCGTTGAACCTGCTACGCAAACTGTTGACTTTGGAAGACCTGCTGTATTTACTTGCAGATATGAAGGAAACCCTGTTAAAACTATCACATGGCTTAAGGATGGAAAGGACATGAAGCACCACGATGCTACCCTCAGGTTCAGTTTCACAGTCAAATACTAACATTTAACCAAGCGAGAACGATATTACAAAAGTGAACCTAATAAGAATAACCAATTCATATGTTACAGGATTGAATCGGTAAAGAAAGAAGACAAGGGAATGTACCAGTGCTTCATTAGGAACGACCAAGAGAGTGCAGGTGCCAGTGCTGAACTGAAACTGGGAGGACGATGTAAGTTAAAACACATTATTTGCATATTAAAGAATGAATTGCCAAACTAAGTGGCAGTGGGCAGGACACAGTGATCGGAGAACCGATGGCCGATGGGGCCGAAAAGTTCTGGAATGGCGACAGCGAACCGGAAGACGTTGCGTTGGAAAGCCTCCCACTAGGTGGACCGATGACCTGGTGAAGGCTGCGGGGATCCGCTAGATGCTGATGGACCAATCAATGTGGCGACATTTGGGGGAGACCTATGTCCAGCAGTGAACGTCTTTCGGCTGATTTGATGATGAACTCCTTTTTAAAAAAAGCTTCATTTTGGTAATTATTAGCAAATAATATTCGAAAAATCTGTTTCCAGTCGAACCACCACTGATCCGTCACAGCTTCGGCGAACAGACTTTCCGCTCCGGCCCATCCCTCCGTCTGAAATGCGTCGCATCTGGCAACCCCACTCCCGACATCGCGTGGCTCTTGGACGGCGAGAAACTGACCAGCGGCGAGAGGCTTCAGATCGGGCAGTTCGTTACTGCTGATGGCAATGTTGAATCTCACTTGAACATCTCTTCTGTGCATACTAACGATGGTGGATTGTACACGTGCATTGCGTCTAGCAAGGTAACTATAACAAGCTATTTTTTTCTATATCACCCTTAGGTTAACTAGTAAACCGCCACTTTATTTGGTGCTAAAATTATTAAAATTAACTTGATTTATCTGTAACTAGGAAACCCAGAAACTAATCTAGACTACACTGTTTTAGACATTCACAGTTTTCCACTACACTTAAAGTACATACGGGATAATATCCGTGATTTTCTTTGTTTATGAGCTCCCGATATTTCGACGCGGATGCAAGCATCATGATCGCGGAAATACTGAAGAGGTATGCGGGTGGGGCGAAAATTATTTATTATGAGCAGACAAATCTGTCTAGGTCTACCCTCTTTCTTAGTCTTTTATTACGCGCACTACTGGAACTCGATTGATTGCTCGATTTGTTTGCTCATAAATAATTTTCGCCCCACCCGCATACTTCTTCAGTATTCCCGCGATCATGATGCTTGCAACAGCGCGCGTCGAAATATCGGAAGCTCATAGAAAAAGAAAATCACGGATATCATCCCGTAAGTACTTTATGTGTTATCTAGACTACTTTAAATTATCTCATTAACGCCTGTATTCCTCCTTTTGAAAATTAATTCAAGGACATTATATGCAAACAAACATAACAACTGCTAACTCAATGACATCTTGGTACATTCCAGGTCGGCAGCGCGTCTCACTCGTCCCGCGTCAACGTATACGGGCTGCCCTACGTGCGCCCCATGAAGAAACGCCCCGTCGTCGCCGGAGACAACCTCATCGTACACTGCCCCGTAGCGGGCTATCCTATCGACTCTATCGTATGGGAACGTGATAACAGGTTAATATGAAACTATTTTTTCAATACACTCCTCGAAAACTGGTTCTTATCGCACTACGATTAGGTTCAACATGCAATGTATTTCACACCCGTGCGTTTTTTTTTTCATTTTCCAACATGTGTGCGGGAATAAAAATTGCCACAGATAATTATACCTATAATAATTGGTTCAATGCCTATAGTCGGAGGTGAATGTGTTTTTTTTATTTCGGCCAAGCTATATAGCGTCTTTACGGCGTAAATATTTTTTGAATAATCAAATTATGTTTTTAAAAAGAATATCATAGATAAACATGATTATTATAACTAATATTTACTTTTTTAATCAAATAAACATTTATTTGAGTTCTAAATTGAAAAATATAAATAACATCTATTTTTATATTAGGCTGTTTAGCGGCTTCATACCTTTGTTTCTCCTTCAACCTGGCGAAAGCAAAGCGCGAAAAAAAAGAAAATTAAAATCATAGTTTCCTAATAATTCAACCCAAAAATATTTTTCGTTCTTTTATTTTATTGCGTTCTAATCAATGATATTCTAACAAACAGAAATGTTATTCACCAAAAAAAGTGTGCCGCGGGGCAGAGCCAGCTCACATACACGCAGTGACGCAGAATAAAGGAAAAACAGGCCAATTGGCCGGTTTTCGAGTCTTCACGATTGCGCGCTCACAACATATCTGTATGGTAGAATATCATTGGTTCTAATGGTTTTTGGATATAAGACAACTATTTGTGAATAGGTACTAGATAAAACAACTAACTACATACACACACAGTATCCGCTTTTCTGCATCCTTCACGATCTAAACAACGCCTCTGACACCGCAATAAACGTGGCCACTTATGTAAAGGTCATAAACATTATAATATTATGGATTTAAGGTGGAAACAAAAAGAATAACAAAAACAAAGTTCAACAAAAGAAAGACAAAGTTCTCGATATCTCTGTCATCTGAAAAACGTGCCCAATCTCCAAGTGTGAATGGCAATGCCAATTCTTAAGCTTAAAATAGAGCCAGCCTCCTTGTATTTAAAATAATTCCTTAGTAATAGTTTTTCCTTTGGATCCTTTGAAGATGTAATACAAATAAAACAGGCATTGTTTAGAAGTTAAAGCACAGTCAGATCGAAAACAATTGAATTTCGTTTTCTGTCAGATTTATTTATAAGTCAGAATTATCTCTGGTGCTGCATACCGTAGTAAATCGTACTGAATTTAATCTGTAGACTCCTCCTTTTACCGCCCCCGCTCCCCCGTACTGTCTGGTGCACAATAAACATTCTTAAACGAGAAAATATTGCCATAAGACCAAATCTATTAATTCAAAAATTTCGACTCAAAATTTAGGTATATTTTTTGTTATTGTTAGAATCTCAGATCAAAGAAACAGGCAGATGGAGCGCTCAGAACACGCGAGTGGTTCCACCAAAGCAAATACAAAATCAAAAGCAAATACAAACTCGCGACAGTACCAAGCTACGCATCGTCTCGCTAACACGTATCTAGTGATTTGTCATTTTAGGTCAAAACACGCCATCTTGTGTGTTTAAACACTGCAAAAGTTGTTCACAAAAACTAAGAAAACAAGATGGAATATCTTTCCACAAGTAACTCTTGTTATTTTTATTGTTTTGGTATTTATTTTCCATCAAATATTTTCGGCTCACTTGAAACACAAAACCTTAACAGTAAGTCGTCTGTATTGCTAGTTTATGACGGGAAAATTACCCTGAATTAGGGGAATGTGTATTGTATCATAAAAAATATCGATTAATTTATACATACGTAATTGCGTATAAGGAAATATTGTATCTAAAGGGTGCATTTAAATTCATGACGAATAATTTAACCTCCGGCATTACTAACGATACTAATTGTACTACGCAACTCAAAGACATTATTAAATTATTAATGCATATTAGTATGCAGTATTTAAAACCTCACAACAGCTGACTAACACATACTACATCACAGTAACAGTCCACTAACACTGCGGTCCAAATTATCACTACGAGTGGCGCGAGCGCCGATCACGTCACGGGACAAATTGATCACATGCGTCAATACACCTGCGCAGTCGTAATGACACGAGGTCACTAGTTAGTTAGGTCGTAAAGACTTCGGGTCTCGGGAGGGCACCCCCGCGCGCGGGGCTGTTTTCGTATTTTTGCGTGAGAAAGAGGGACGGAGAGCATGCCTTTAAACTATTTGGTACTTGTAAGGATATGCCGCGCTCGCGCCGCTGGATTATTTTATTATTTGATGTACGTTTACTTTTCGTTCCGCGCGCGGTGTACTGCGCTTTAAAATTTTAATATTTCAAGACTTATTGGGGTTTATGAAGTATTTTATTATTACTTTTAGTGTTTAATTGCAACAATTAGCCTTTGCCATGTGACATACTACAAGCAAAATCGCGTTTCCAATTTAAAAAAATAGTAGTAAGTACAATATTTGGGAACAATTTAACTGAACAAAAATATGGGAGTATGTCTCAATATCTGGCAACCGTAAACGCACACAGACGCGCGTGTCCCTACACGGCGCCTCTGGTCTGCCGCGCACACATAAATAAAAACCGGCGTCACCTTGTTTGTCGCGCATGTTCTATCTGCCTATTTCTTTGATCTGAGGTTAGAATACTATTCGTATCAAGAGAAGCTTTACATAAAAGATGATGACTCTAACGGATTACTCTTACATTCCAGGGTACTGCCCATCAACCGCAAACAGAAGGTATTTCCCAATGGCACCCTCGTAATTGAAAACGTAGAGCGAATGAGCGACGAAGCTACCTACACTTGTGTAGCCAAGAACTCCCAGGGATACACCGCTAAAGGAACGTTAGAAGTCCAAGTCATGGGTAAGTTCGTATACAATAAGTTTCTATGTTATTGAGGTACCTTTGAGAGTAATAAAATTTAGTCTTTTTAACTGTTGTTAAATTCTAGTGAGAACCATGGCAATGATTGTTACAGCTGTCTAAACATTTTTAAGGTGCAGTGTGCCTAAAAAACTAGAATACCTGTTTCCGACATGAACGATAATTTCATAGTGCATCGTATAAATATGCCTCACTATCAAATATTAATTTTCATAGGTGTTTTGCCACCTGTTTATCTTTAAAACACAACAATAATTTAAAATAGAAACACTTCTTTTGAAACCTTGAGCTACAGATTTTATAAACGAGCTAATCTAATCGGATATGATAAGAAGGAATTGTGTAATTTTCACGCACAACGGTAATCAATGAATTAATAAAACTCACAAAGTCACAATACTATCAAATAGTATTTTATCTCAAAGATACCTACGATATAGTATAATTTACCAGATATTCTGTTTTTGTGAATGCAATTATTTGATTTAATGTTTAAAAAAAACGTATGCGTCTCGGACCGCTCGACAGAAGTGATAACTTAAACTAATCGAAGTTGAACTATTTAATATTGAAATTGTTTAAAAATAAACAAAATAGTGGCGTTAGTGCAGATTTTGACCACGCGCCAAAAGATCCTTGTACAGTAAAGAGATCCATTTAACAGTGTAGTATAGACAACAAATTAGAGGCGTTAGTTCAGATTTTGGCCACGCGCCAAAAGGTTCTTGTACAGTCAAAAGATCCATATAACTCTGTAGTATAGACAACAAAATAGTGGCGGTAGTTCAGATTTTAACCACGCGCCAAAAGATCCTTGTACAGTCAAAAGATCCATATAACACTATACTGCCCTGCTAAGCCGAAAGGCGCTATCTCTGAGATACGCCCTTTTATTTTTTTTATACCATTCAATAGCTAGAATAATTTCGCATCTAATGGTATAAGCCAAATAGCGATATCTAATTTAAAACATTAAAATAAACCACTAAGAATTTTTTTTATATCTCAATTTTTCCTTAAATTCCGAAGAGATTTGGCGGCATGTCGTTTTTATGAAGCCAAATAGCCTTATACCGACATAGGCTAGAAACGCTTAAAAAATGTTAATCAAAAACCTAAGTAAATTTTTAAGCCAATAAGCGGTAAGTTCATGTTTCGAAAAAGTTCCGGAGTTAGCGCTTTTACGCTACGTAAATGTGGGTATTATTAGTTCGCTAAGTTTTGAGATACGGCCATACTTAAGTATTAGGTAATTAAAATTGACTTTAATATCTTTAGCAATAAGGATTACACTCACTTACATTTCACAATAGAGCGTGTCGTGACATGAAGATAAACATTAGTAACGATCATTTCTTAGTTTTTTTTGTTCTATCGGGATATGAAAAATATTGTACTTTGGGTGGATAATTGTTCTGCTCAAAATAAAAACTGGACGTTTTTTTTCGTTTTTAATCTATGTTATAAATTCGGATCAGATCAATGCAGAAAAGATTATTGTTAAATACTTCGAAGCCGGACACACATTTATGTCTGCAGACTCTTTTCACCATAGAGTAGAATTGGCGATGAAGCGAATGAAAAATAAAATATATGACTTTGATGACTTTTGCGAAGCTGTAAACAGTGCTGGAAAAAATGTAAATATCAAAAAAATTACAATAGATGATTTTTATGAGTGGCAAGACTATACGACCCAATACAAACTTTCCCGGTTGTCACCACGACCTTACATTAGTGACATTGTTGAAGTGGAAGTTAACAGAGGCAGTTTTGACATTAGGTACAGAACTGGTTTCGATAATGAACCCATTACGGCTAGCATTGTAGGTACAAAGTTCTTAAAATTAGACAAGCTTCCATCCCCAACTAAAAAAACAGTACCAGCAGGAATATCTCAAACAAAAAAAAACAATATTTTAAAATCTCTTTCCAGTTTAATACCTGCTAATAGAATGTCTTTTTGGCGGGGACTACCAACTTTTGATTAATTTTATTTCATAGAGAGCAAATAAATTGCTTTGTGTTTATTTCATAGAAATTTTGTTTCATAGAAAGCAAATAATCGGCTTATCAGGGCAGTAATAGTATACACAACAAATCAAACACAAATATTTTTACAATGAGGGATTTTCTTTTTAGCTGTTCCCTAGTCGCTGGATAAATGGCGCTAGGAGTTAGTATGATAATGCACGGAACGGAACTTAAAAAAGCTGATTTTAACAAAGCGCGAGAAAACTAGGTTATATTCGGAAGGGTACGCAAATGAAAGTGTCAGTCAACGAGAGTATGTGACGTGACACAATGTTTTTTTTTTCAAGCGTTTTGGCTTTGGCACCAACTATCATAGTAAGTTCAACGCCATCTTGTCTTGTCTTGTCAGAGTTCTTGGAAACTAAGTTTTTTTTAATACCTCAAAAAGAAAACCTCTCATTAAAAGTTTTTAAGTGAGTTAAAACTTTTTTGAACAAAATCGGATTGAGTATTTAGACATGTGTCAAAATAAAAAGTAATTTAAATCAAAAGCATTAGGGAGTATTTATATCAACTTCGAAGCAAATCACCGCCAAAATAACTTTCTACCCCTTTTTATCCCCGTTAGGGGATACATTTCAATAAAATACGAAACACGTGTTCCATCAATTCTGATAAAAAAGGTTTATGCAAAATTTGAAGTAGATTGGACCAAGGAATCACGTTGTCCCATACAAACTTTGCCCCTCTTTTCACCCCCTTATGGGTAGAATTTCGGAAAATCCTTTCTTATCGGATGCCTGCGTCATAAAAAGAACACAACTTCCAAGTTTCAGGTCTCTATGATCAGCGGTTTAGGCTGTGCGTTGATCCGTCAGTCAGTCATTCAGGAACTACTTCGTTCCCGAACTCCTTCGTAACCGTTCCGAATCGAGTCACCCTCCCATAAGAAGTTATCACTTCAAAAATGTTCAAGTAAAAGCGTCCAATGATTTTAACGCGAAACGATTTACCTTATAATATTAATTAATTGCATTCACAATTCTCATGAGATATGTTTTCCGAGAAAAAAACCGTTTGCTGGTCATGTTATGATTTTTTTTATAGGTTTGTACTCAATACGTAGGTACGTGCAAATAACTTTTTTTTTTCAGGAAGACTTCTTCAATTTCAGTTGAGCAATCAATATAGGGATACACCGTTCTTTTTTTTTAATTTAAGTTCTTTAATGACAGTAAACGGTTTGTTACCGAGTTCTAATTCGTTTTCAGATTGATTAACTATTTAAATTTTATTACAAATATTTCGAAATATTAAAATAATTGGAACTCTGTTGTTTCTCCTTTATTAGTACCTACCATTATTTAAATGTATGCTGATCGATTAAGAAAAAGACTTAATAAATAAACCTGTTCGGTACACAAACACCAAAAACAGCTACACTAAATTATGGTATTGTGTATGTCGTGTATTGTGTAATAATCAAATTTATTTTCAGGCATAAAACTGTTGAGTTAATTCAAAATGAATGTTATTTTCGTCTCATAAAACGTATAGATCAAGATGTTTATGCCCGCCAAAGCTACATCGTATGCCACACACGTCCCCGCTCTAGTGCTTAGATTAAAGTAATATTTCTATACAGTGCCCCCTCAAATATTACCATTCGAGTTTGGTGACGAGCCAGCAAATGCAGGAGACACGGCTTCTATATCTTGTGCATTAAGCAAAGGCGATCAACCACTTAATATATCCTGGGTTCTCAATGGACAAATAATACCAAAGTACAACGACATGGGAATCGTTTTAACCGCTATAAACAAAAAGACCTCGATCTTAAACATAGACTCTGTAAGTGGTAAACACAGGGGCACGTACCTCTGTGTGGCGACGAATATGGCTGGCTCAGTTAATCATAGCGCTGTACTTGAAGTCAACGGTACTCATCCTAATAACGTTCAGCTTGCTTTTTTCGGTTTTGTAGTGTGCATTATTCCAAAACCCTAACCCCTTTTCAAGTAAGAAAAATAATTATTTGATAATAGTTCCACCACAACTCATGCCCTTCGAATTCGGAGAAGAAATTCTGAATGAAGGAGAAACCGCATCAGTATCATGCGTAATGAGCAAGGGTGATCTACCGGTGAGGTTCACATGGCACTTCAACGGAGAAGACATAAAACCGCGCAACAATCTCGGCATTGTACTCACGAATATCAGCAAGAAAACATCGATATTAAACATAGAACCCGTAAGATCAGTTCATCGAGGCTCATATACTTGTGAAATCAAAAACGAAGCCGGCGTTACAAACCACACCACAATTCTAAGCGTTAACGGTCCGCTTCATTCTTCATTAATTCTTTTATTATTTGTTTTAACCGCTTTTATAACCACAGTTCCTCCCCAAATATCACCCTTCGAATTCGGCGATGAGCCAGCGAACGCTGGTGATACCGCATCGGTTCAATGTGTTATGAATAAGGGTGACCTGCCGGCTAACTTCTCGTGGAGTCTAAATGGAAGAAAAATTGCTCAGACTAATAACATCGGAATAGCTATTGGAGGCATGGGTCGCAAAATGTCCATACTGAATATCGATTCTGTCAACGGCACCCATAGGGGACTGTACGTTTGCTACGTGGAAAATTTAGCCGGCCAGGTCAATCACAGTGCCACGCTGGAAGTTAATGGTTCTTCATATTTTGATTTCTAAGTAGATTCGTTATTTTTTATTTGTACGATTGGTATTTTAAACTAATTAATAGTAGCTTCCTATAACAGTTCTACCCCAAATCCATCCTATTACCTTCGGAGAGGAACCAGCTAATGCGGGTGATACCGTTGGAGTACAATGTATGGTGACGAAGGGCGACACGCCAGTCAATATCACTTGGCATTTGAATGGGAAACCAACAAGTGATATTCAGGGAATCACCGTGACTAAAATCGGTCACAAGTCGAGCAGCTTGTCTATAGACTCAGTAGCATCCATACACACAGGAGTGTACACTTGCTCAGCCGCCAACAGAGCCGGTCATGCTAATTACTCAACTGAGCTGGCTGTTAACGGTATCTATAATACCCTATTGACCACGATTAAGACCACATGCATCGTATTGATTAGTTGCTTTTTTTCCCATATTTTATACCCCATACGTGTTTATTTCCTTTACCTACACTCTCACAATAAAGGCTACCGTACAAAAAAAAATTGTGACAAATATATTATGTAATATCGACGCGATTCAAATTTTGACCAAAAAACCATAAAAACGGAATAATTCACATCAACTTTAACTGCAGTATTTGGTAACAAATGTGTTTCTTCATACCTATGTCACTTTAAAAGTATTCGCCTTACCTAAGCTATTAGGCAGTTTTCCATTTTAATAAATAATAATTTCATTTTAATAACAAAAAGCTATTCTATAGTTGTGCCGCAGGTTACGCCCTTTGATTTCGGGGAAGAAATACTCAACGCTGGGGATACAGTATCTCTAACTTGTACCGTTGGCAAAGGGGACTTGCCTTTGAAAATTCACTGGGAACTAAACGACAAAACTCTTAACTCGGGTAATGGAATACTGATAAACAGAAACGGAAAAAGAGTCTCAATTTTGATATTAGATAATGTTCAACATGAACATATCGGCAATTACACTTGCATAGCTGAGAATGAAGCCGGTCGCAGTAGCCATACTGCGGTGCTCAACGTAAACGGTATAAATTACAAACACTTCGAAAAGTTGCTAAGCTTTTGTTCGCACGATTTATTATTTGTTTCTATGTGTACTTCTATAAATTGTATTTTTCCTAACACAAAACCCAGTCCTACACTTAACATTAATTTACGCTGCGAATATTTTACAGTCTAAGATCTGTTTTAACGATACAAAATTATATGAATATAGTGTGCCGCAACGCGTGAATATTTATGTTTCTTTTTATATGTAGCGGCTTAAGCTATAATCTCCACAGTATTAAAATTAACAAAACCCTAGATAAGGGTGAATTTGAAAGTCCTAAATAAAGTGATGTCCATAAAATAAAATAATGTGAACAAAACCAGATCCAAATTTTAAATACGAGTACACAATACATGTGGATGGTCACCATCTGTGTAATTTTCTTTTCAATTAATTCCTTTTCCCTCTGCAGTCCCTCCACAGATTAAACATTTCGAATTCGGTGAAGGACCAGTAAATGCTCAAGAAATGGTTGTGGTCATTTGTCTAGTCAGTAAAGGGGATCTGCCCGTATCTATTATGTGGTTTTTTAATGGAAACCCTGTGAAATCTGGAGATATTGGAATCAATGTTGTGAACACGAAACGCTCCAGTCAACTAAACATCGAATCTGTGAGCCATCAAAATCAGGGCAATTATACATGTGTGGTAAAAAATGAGGCGGGCTCCATGAATTATTCTGCTGAATTATTCGTCAACGGTACCTTGAATGATGCATTATGTTTTGCCTGCTGATGATGTGCTTTGAGTTTTTTTTTTTACTTTGTTTTTCCCTTTTTGTAACTTTGGCGGGCTATAAAATTTACTGTCTCTAACCCAGCCAGTACCGGAATTTTATGTAAAGGAAAACATTCAGGTGCATATTAGGCACGAGAAATTATTAAAATTTCTAGGACATCATACTTTTCAGTGGCACCAGTTATAACTCATTTTGAATTCGACGAATCTGTTTTTTACGGAGAGGGTGTTCAAGTCATGTGTCATGTGCCAAAAGGAGATAAGCCATTAAATTTCAAGTGGACATTTAGCGGAGGCGATGTGAGTTCACTACCCGGTTTGAACATCATGAACGTGGGCGACAGGGGTTCAGCTCTCATAATCCCTGCGGTGACGGCTAAACACTCTGGCAATTTCACATGCACCGCCTCTAATATTGTCGCCAGTGCTAGCCACTACGCCACGCTCAATGTCAAGGGTATATGGTCTCGGTGAATTGTCTTTGCTTATTCGTTCTTTTCTGTTACCTCTTACACCAATCCTTTCAAGTTTATCGTTGTAGCGTATAGTGTCACAAATTTAGCACCAACACATTTGGCTATTTTTTTCAGTGGCGCCAATCATATCCCAATTCGAGTTTGATGAGGCCGTCTTTTACGGTGAAAGCATACAAATTATGTGTAATATTCCGAAAGGCGACATGCCGCTGAATCTTACTTGGTCGTTTCAAGAAAAACCGATAAAAAAGACTGACGCAGTCGTAATCACCAAATTAGGAGCCCGAAGTTTAGTTTTGGCCATCCCAGCTGCAACAGAGAAACATACCGGAAATTACACTTGCACAGCTTCAAATATTGTAGCCAGCACCAACCACACAGCTACATTAAACGTTCAGGGTACACTGATTACTTTAGTGTGTTACCATTCTTTTGTTTATTTTTATTTTTGTTTGCCCTCACCAGTTCCTCCGCACATCGTTCCCTTTACGGCTGAAGAGCCCGTTTTTGCCGGAGAGTCCATACAGTTGGCGTGTCATATATCAAAAGGCGATGCCCCTATAACAATTAGTTGGAGTTTTCATGGCCAAGAATTGTCCTCCCATCAAGGAATTGCTACGATGAAGATCGGCGAACGGACATCTTTGCTAACGATATCTAATTCGCAAGCTAGCCACAGCGGCGAATATTCATGCCAAGCCGCCAATCGTGCCGGCCTGGCAGTTCATTCGGCCACAGTTAATGTTCATGGTATTCCCAAAGCCCGTTAGCTGCCCTAGCCTTTCGCACGCTGCACGCTTGACTCTGCAATAATCAAAGCCTTCTGGATTAACAGTATTGCCACACATCGTACCCTTTGAAACGGACGAGTCGGTGTTTGCTGGGGAACCAGTTCAGCTTAATTGTCATGTTTCCAAGGGTGACTTGCCTATTGACATCAAATGGCACTTTTATGGGCTTGAAAATACGTCATCGCATCTTGATATCATGACGAATAAAATGACATCGCGTACTTCATTTCTGTCGATCTCTGCGGTGACTGCCAGCCACAGTGGCAACTATACCTGCGTAGCTACTAACAGAGCCGGTTCCACTAATCATTCTACTTCCCTCAATGTTCATGGTTAGTTTCCTTTGTTCTGTCTTTTGTTCATTGGAACGATTCCATGCTTATAAATAATGGAATTTGTTGTCAGAATCAGCATGAATTCTGAAGGCAAGTTTGTAAGTAACGCACACATTTTTAATATTCATATTTTTGGTTTTCATTCCTTCTCATTTTCATCATAAATCATTAACGCTAGGTATACATTAACACCGTTTTGTTTTAGTTGTCGATGAAGAAATTATGTCGTTAGTCTTGCAACTATTATGATGATCAGAAGTTAAGGCAACTTTATATTTATTATTTCGACTCTATGTAGTACGTCACTCTTTTTTTGGAAGTTCAAGTGGTACACCTTGTTCGCACTTTAGTTGTCATGCATAGCGACGCGCGTATGATCAAGTATCAGCAACATTTGATCGGCCAGTATAACAACGCCGGCCCATCTCAATCAATCCACGTCAATATGCACATGGTATTTTGTTTTAGACTCGTTCTTTCAGTCAGTCCCCCATTTATTAATATGTCCCTAAAATCTTAACCTTTTCTCAAATAAGAATAACTCGCAGTTCCACCACAAATAACGCCTTTCGAATTTGGGGAAGAAATTGTAAATGAAGGAGAAACGGCATCAGTATCATGCGTAATGAGCAAGGGTGATCTACCGGTGAAGTTTACATGGCGTTTCAATGGAGAAGAAATAAAACCCCGCAACAATCTCGGCATTGTACTCACGAATATCAGCAAGAAAACGTGGATTTTAAACATAGAACCTATAAGCTCAGTTCATCGAGGTTCTTATACTTGTGAAATCAGGAATGAAGCCGGCGTTACAAACCACACTACGATTCTAAGCGTCAACGGTTCGCGTTATTCTTAATTAATTTCACATTAGTTTTAATCGCTTTTTATAACTTCAGTTCCTCCCCAAATCTCACCCTTCGAATTCGGCGATGAGCCCGCTAACGCTGGTGATCCCGCGGCGGTTCAATGTGTTATGAATAAGGGTGACCTGCCGGCTAACTTCTCGTGGAGTCTAAATGGAAGAAAAATCGCTCAGACCAATAACTTCGGAATAGCTATTGGAGGCATGGGTCGCAAAATGTCCATACTGAATATCGATTCCGTCAACGGCACCCATAGGGGATTGTACGTTTGCTACGTGGAAAACTTAGCCGGCCAGGTCAATCACAGTGCCACGCTGGAAGTTAACGGTTCTTCATATTTTGATTTCTAAGTAGTTTCGTTATAATTTTAATTTGTACGTTTGGTATCTTACACTAATTAATAGTAGCTTCCTATAACAGTTCTACCCCAAATCCATCCTTTTACCTTCGGAGAGGAACCAGCCAACGCGGGTGATGCAGTCGGAGTACAATGTATGGTGACGAAGGGCGACACGCCAGTCAATATCACTTGGCATTTGAATGGGAAACCAACTAGTAATATTCAGGGAATCACCGTGTCTAGGCTCGGTCACAAGTCAAGCAGCTTGTCTATAGACTCGGTAGCATCCATACACACAGGAGTGTACACTTGCTTAGCGGCCAACAGAGCTGGTCATGCCAATTACTCAACCGAGTTGGCTGTAAATGGTATATATATATTGACCTTGAAATGACCACCTGCATCTTTAAATCTGTTGCTTTGTTATTGTAACCAATTTTGTTATTATCCCATCCAAGTTCCAGACAATGCTGTCCTATCCTTTCCATGCTAAAACGTGGTGACGCATTATTAAATATAATTAACAAATGTAATTCGAATAGGCACATACGTCGGAGTCTCAAGTATTTTAGTTTTGTTTTATTCGATTAATAACATGAACTATTCTATAGTTGTGCCGCAGGTTACGCCCTTTGACTTTGGGGAAGAAATACTCAACGCTGGGGACACAGTATCTCTTACTTGTACCGTCGGCAAAGGGGACTTACCTTTGAAAATTCACTGGGAACTAAACGACAAAACTCTTAACTCGGGTAATGGTATACTGATAAACAGAAACGGAAAAAGAATATCAATTTTGAGCATAGAGAACGTTCAACATGAACATATCGGCAATTACACTTGCATAGCTGAAAATGAAGCCGGTCGCAGTAGCCACAGTGCGGTGCTCAACGTGAACGGTACCGATTACAAACACTTCCAAAAGATTATAAGCTTTTGTTCGCACGATTCATTGATTGGTTATTTATTTGTGTAATTTCATAACTTATTTTTCACTCCTTATACACAAACCTCGTCCTAACATATTAGTCGCTCGGTAAAACTATTTAGACCCTAAAAATCCGCTCTGGACCTAATTTTGGTAGATTCGGGAAACCTTATTTATTTTTTTGTTTTTAACAAAACGAATAAGAAACAACACCGTTACACCAAAAAGGTCCCATCTTTTTTTATCGCAGTATCCTGTCAGTAATTTTTGATTTTAGCTTTACTAATCATTCCTTTTTCCTCTGCAGTCCCTCCACAGATTAAACATTTTGAATTCGGCGAGGGACCCGTAAATGCTCAAGAAATGGTTTTAGTTACTTGTGCGGTCAGTAAAGGTGATCTCCCTTTGACAATACTATGGTATTTCAATGGAAACCCTGTGAAATCTGGTGATATTGGAATCAACCTAGTGAACACGAAACGCTCAAGTCAACTTAACATCGAATCCGTAAGCCACCAAAATCAGGGCAATTATACATGTGTGGTACAAAATGAGGCGGGCTCTATGAATTATTCTGCGGAATTATTTGTTAACGGTACCTTGAATATTGCATTTGTGCCTGCTAGATGATGTGTTTTAAGTTATTTATTTCCTTTATTTTAACATTTTGTAACTTTGGCGGGCTATAAAATTGATTGTCACTAATTAAGTCAATATTCGGAATTAAAGCCAAGGAACATTCAGGTGCACATACAATGTATTTTACTTCTAAGATATCATATATTTCAGTGGCACCAGTTATAACTCATTTTGAATTCGACGAATCCGTATTTTACGGAGAAGGTGTTCAAGTCATGTGCCATGTACCAAAAGGAGATAAACCCTTAAATATCAAGTGGACATTTAGTAGAGGAGAAGTGAGTTCACTACCCGGTTTGAACATCATGAACGCGGGAGATAGGGGCTCAGTTCTCATAATCCCTGCGGTGACGGCTAAACACTCTGGCAATTTCACATGCACCGCCTCTAATCTTGTCGCCAGTGCTAGCCACCACGCCACGCTCAATGTCAAGGGTATATGGTCTCGGTGAATTGTCTTTGCTTATGCGTTGTTCTGTTACTTCTTACACCAGTCTTCTAAGTGTACTTGTAGTTATGTATCGTATCACAAAACCAAAAACAACTACCAAGAATATTTGGCTATCTCTTTCAGTGGCACCAATTATATCCCAATTCGAGTTCGATGATGCCGTCTTTTACGGTGAAAGCATACAGATTATGTGTCATATTCCGAAAGGCGACATGCCTTTGGATCTTACATGGTCATTTCAAAACAAACCATTAAAAAAAACGGACGCAGTCGTAATCACTAAAGTAGGAGCCCGAAGTTTAATTATGGCCATCCCAGCTGCAACAGAGAAACATTCCGGAAATTACACTTGCACAGCTTCAAATATTGTAGCCAGCACCAACCACACAGCTACATTAAACGTTCAGGGTACACTGGTTACTTTAGCGTGTTACCATTGTTTTGTTTATTTTTATTTTTGTTTGCCCTCACCAGTTCCTCCGCACATCGTTCCATTTACGGCCGAAGAGCCCGTTTTTGCCGGGGAGCCTATACAGTTGACATGTTATGTATCAAAAGGCGATGTTCCTATTACAATCACTTGGAGTTTTCACGGACAGGAATTATCCTCGCATCAAGGAATAGCTACGATGAAGATCGGCCAACGAACTTCGTTACTGACGATTATTGATTCGCAAGCTAGCCATAGTGGCGAATATTCGTGTCACGCCGCAAACCATGCCGGCCTAGCAGTTCATACTTCCACACTTAATGTTAATGGTATTCCTATAGTCTCTTAGCCGCCCTATAGCCTCTCGCACGCTGCACGCTTGACTCTGCAATAATCAAAGCCTTCTGGATTAACAGTGTTGCCATACATCGTACCCTTCGAAGCTGACGAGTCGGTGTTTGCTGGGGAAACAGTACAGCTTAATTGTCAGGTTTCCAAGGGTGACTTGCCCCTAAGTATCAAATGGCACTTTCATGGGTTCGAAAATACTACATCACATCTTGATATTATGACGAACAAAATGACGTCGCGTACTTCTTTTCTGTCGATCTCTACGGCAACTGCCAGCCACAGTGGCAACTATACCTGCGTTGCTACTAACAGAGCCGGTTCCACTAATCATTCCACTGTTCTAAATGTTCATGGTTAGTTTCATTTGTTCATCATTACATGTTTTGTATTACGTTCATCACAGTGAATCGATGCTTTTAGGATTTGCTAACAGAACCAGCATGTATTCTGTAGGCGTGTCTGAAAGCAACGTACGCATTTTGTTACTTATTTTTTGTTATTCATTCCTTATCATTTATTTTTCATCAATCTAAATCTAAACTATAAAGAACAACGCCGATCTTTATATTGCTAGGGTTAAAAAAACAAAACTTAAACGTGAATCGTTATTCAAACAAGAAAAAAATTACTACTGTTGTATAGAAAAAGTAAGGAATATATTTCTAATTCCGATCGCCAATAAACCCAGCTGGAATGTGTCGTCTTGTTATGAGTAGGATAAATAGGCACCTTTACCGTCGGTTGCATATTATTTATCCCTTAATGATTTTCTCTTGTTACTTCTGTAAAATCTTCCTTTATGTAAATGTTTCTTTTTCATTCAAGTGGTACCGCACATTATTCCGTTCGAGGTTGAAGAATCTATATTCGCTGGTGAATCCGTGCACCTTACTTGTCATGTATCGAAAGGCGATCGACCTCTTCAAATATCTTGGAGCTTCGAAGGCCATGAAATCCCTTACCATAATAACATGGGCATAACAACTACTAAGTTAGGAGAAAAAGCTTCAGTCCTGAGTATTCCAACTGCTATGGGCCAGCACAGCGGCAACTACACTTGCACGGCCAGTAACCGCGCCGGACGTGCATATCACTCTGTCCTCGTCAATATTCATGGTATTGGATGTGTTCCCCTAGTTCAATAGCTACTGTAAGAAAATTGTTTCATAAGTGTATAGATATAATGCACGTTTAGATTTACATTTAGAAATCACTTTTTCCTTTATCAGTCCCTCCCCATATACTACCGTTTGAAATTGAAGAATCCATCTATTACGGAGAATCTGTACAAATGACCTGCCACGCCAGTAAAGGAGACCGACCCATGTCTATTACTTGGACATTCGAAGGCAAAGATCTATCCACACATATGGGAATAAAAACCATAAAAATGGCAGAGCAAACATCCTTCTTATCTATTGCATCTGTGACGGGAGCCCACAGTGGAAATTATACCTGCATCGCCAGAAATAGAGCGGGAGAAGATAGATATTCCACTACACTCAACATTAAGGGTATTTCCAATATTTGTCGCAGCATGCGCCTTTTATACGTATTTACTAACGTTGCAATATTTTCTTTATTCAGTCGTCCCTCACATCAAACCTTTCGAGTTAGACGAAGCTGTATTTGCGGGAGAGTCTGTGCACCTCGACTGTCACGTTTCGAAGGGCGATACACCTCTGAACATCTCCTGGAGCTTCCAAGGGCACCCCGTCACCCGCAGAATGGGTGTAAAGACTACAACTTTAAGCGAACGCGTGTCTGTCCTCGATATACCTACCGCCTTGGGACCTAATAGTGGCAATTATACTTGCACTGCGACGAATAGGGCAGGCACCACCAGCCACACGGCTCTTCTCAACGTTATTGGTACTGAAACGTTATAGCTCGGATGTGCTTGCTTTCTGTTTAGTTCCTCCTGTGGTCCAACCTTTCTCTTTCGGCGATGTCGCAATGAACTCCGGACAAGTAGTAACAACCCCCTGCTCTGTTATTGAGGGAGACCATCCACTGCGACTTAAATGGCTTTTCGACGACGAACCAATTAAACCCAGATCTGGAGTAACCGTGTTTCACATAGGCGAGAGAAGTGCTATTCTAAGTATAGCCTCAGTAGCACACAATCACGCTGGAAATTACACTTGTGTTGCGGAAAACGAAGCAGGAGTCCACTATCACACGTCTACGTTAATAATCAACGGTGCTTAATTATTTCTTGTACTCGGTAAATTAGTTTTTTTTTGTGTCCTTTTCGTCATATAATCAGAATTTTCGGTTATTTCTCTAATTATCCAATTTCACCTTCAATTAATTATGACATTCCAGTTCCTCCCAACATTTTGCCATTTACATTCGGCGATAAACCAACCAACGGCGGAGAATACTTACAGGCTGCATGCACTATAAATTATGGTGACCTTCCACTCACTATTACTTGGATGTTTAACGGACAATCCATATCTCAGAGGAATAGTAATTATGTTGTGACCAATTCCAAAAGAAGTAGCTTACTAATAATAGAATCTGTGGACGCCAAACACGCCGGTTCTTACACATGTATCGGAGAGAATCGTGCTGGCCGTAATACTCATTCAGCTGACTTAGTTGTTTACGGTTAGTCTCATATAAGATAGAAACTTATTATTTTATCATTTAGATAAACTTTGTTTCAGTTCCTCCCAAGATTGCACCTTTCATTGCCGGCCCAGAGCCGGCTTTTCTGGGAGATTATTTTGCTCTTCAGTGTATAGTGACCCATGGGGATCAACCGGTTCTTATTGACTGGACTGTCAATAATCAATCTGCCAAATCCATTCCCGGAGTTCGTGTTAGTACCAACGACAGAAGAAGTAGTGTATTAACCATTGAGTCCGTGGATGCTACACACGCAGGGCTTTTTAATTGTACTGCGAGTAATGCTGCGGGCGTCGTTTCGCATACCACCGATTTGGTTGTAAAGGGTGCGAACAAAAAGTGACTATTTTTACGCTTCCGTCCTTTGAACCTCAAACTTTCGTTTCCTAATTTCACTTTACCATACATTTTTACTGTCCTAGTTCCACCGTTGATAATGCCGTTCAATTTCGGTGAGGTGCCATCCAACCCGGGTGATACAGCGGTAGTGAATTGTGTTGCCACCAAGGGAGATCTACCTCTCGACATCTCATGGACGTTCAGCAGCGAGACTATGGACTCGAGCCTTCAGCGAGACATCACGACGATGCCTATCAACCCTCGTACTTCCATCCTCACCATCAACTCCGTGAGCGCAAATCATCAAGGGAACTATACGTGCATCGTGCAGAATGCGGCCGGCCGCGCAGAATACGCAGCGACACTCGTCGTCAACGGCACGTCTAAATCTGATAATGCTATGATGCCAACTGAATCGTTAATATGGGAACTAACACCACAATATCGCACATGAAAGGACAGTCCGTTCACAGTCACCGTTCTATACCTCCTTTCTCACAAGACGCTAACATTGCCTGCCTCGACAATTTCCTAATTGATCTAAACCAAAATCTATCGTTATTTCCAGTACTGCCTCGCATAGTTCCATTCTCGTTCGAGACTCCGCTGTTTGCGGGGCAGGCCAGTCAAGTTACATGTTTGATCTCGGAGGGCGATCAACCTCTCGATATTCAGTGGTACTTTGAAGGTCAACCTTTAAAGGAGAAAGCCGGCGTGACGGCAACTAAAATTGCGCAGAGAGCTTCATTGCTTCTGATCGACCCGGCGGGTTGGTCGCACAGCGGATCGTATGCGTGTATCGCGCGCAATGCCGCTGGCATGTCCAACTATACCGCCTCACTAGAAGTCCATGGTATACATCACGCATCTGTGTACCCTTCTTCCTAGCACGGATCCGCTTTGCGTAGATTCGATATTGTATGCTTTAATTATCCCCTTTCTTTCTAAAGAAAAAAAAACCGAAACATCGTTAATCGATAGATAAATGAAAACTTTCATTTCTTAGTTGTCTTTATTTGTTTATAAAATTCATATCACATTTAGGTGATCAGAAAAACGAATAACGTTATCAATCTCGAGACAGGGTTTAGATCAGTCGTGTTGAATGCTTTCTATAGGAACCGGCTGCGGCTATCATCGACGTACCTACCCTTTTCATCCACTCCTTGCATTTTATTTTGATCCTTACACCTTCCTCTCCCTTGGGTTCCTTTCTTTATATTTGTTTCATTAAATACTTTGCGTATTTGCCATTAATTTAAAGCTTGTTGCTTGGCTTACTAACTTTGTGTAGGTATATTGTCTGTTGAAATAATGTGTTCATCATTATTTCAGTAATAAACAAACACATTATTTCTTCACATTTCTAGTGCGCTGCTTTGATTGTTGATGGTGGAGTGTAGATATGCTTTTTATTTATAATTTGTTTAATTATTTTATCCAATTTATTACCTATTTAATCATATGGTTTGTAGATTGATATGCTTATGTATTTTTTTGCAAGCTGTGAAATATATTCGACTTAAAAGCTTCTTTGGCGGCGCCTTAAAGCACATACAAATATCTGTTATTTATACAATGCTTGTGAAGTATATCTGAAACTAGATTCAATATCTACCTAGTCGTTACAGGAGCTTTTCAGTTCAGAGGACATAATATTTAAGTATAATTGAACGAGCAATCGAAGTAAAGCTTATTCATTTCTGTGGTCAAACATTTTGAATAATGATATTATTTGAGTGATTTGCACTTACTAATAAAAACGAAGTTCACTATGCTTGGATATTTTTTAATTTTCAATAAAATCATGATTTCCCTTGTTTATTTAAGGATGAGATTTTGTATCATAAGAACAACACTATTTAAGATGATTTCATCAGTGTAGTCCGCGAAATCCACGGTAACCCCTAAAGTAACTAACTATAAATTATTATACATTACGAGATAAAAAACAATGATTTAACTGAGAAACAAAATCTTTTCCTATATAATGTAAAATAAATAATGTCTTTTTGTAGATAAAATACTTATCTAAAAATAAATTAAAGTAATTCAGAAATCGATAAATTTCCAATTGGGTAGTTGACACCATCAACCAATAATTCAACACTTTATTTCTGGGCCTGTAACCGATTTGTAGTTGATTTAAATCAATAAACAGTTGAGACATTGATTTGGCAATAATGACGTCACAGAATGCTATTGCCATACAAAACCTTTGGGGGAATCGCGTATCAATTGACAGCTCATGAAGAGTATGTCAATTGATTGGTGGTGATAAATACCCTATTTTGTACAATTTGTAATTAAAACATTTTCTATACACTTAATCTTATAAATAGAGAATGACAGTCAATAGTCAGTAAGTAATCGTAAAGAGTTTTTGGCCCTTATTCCGTGTAGCAGACCGAGCAAGTGCTATAACCTATTGGTGATATTTCAGTTCCCCCTCGCTGGATTATTGAGCCCACTGATAAGGCATTTGCGCAAGGCTCTGATGCTAAAGTTGAATGTAAAGCCGATGGTTTCCCTAAGCCCCAAGTCACATGGAAGCGGGCTGAAGGTAATAATTATAACATCGTTGTATTATTTTCGTAAGTAAAGATAAATCTCACGTTAGACATTAATGTATCTTGTATAATAATCCTTTTAGGTGATACCCCTGGCGATTACAAAGACCTTAAGCCTAATAACCCTAATGTAAAAGTTGAAGATGGAACATTGGCTATTGCGAATATTCAAAAGACGAATGAGGGTTACTACTTATGCGAAGCTGTTAATGGAATCGGATCAGGATTGTCTGCTGTTATTCTTATTAGCGTACAAGGTAAGCTGAATTAAAAAAAAAAAACAGATATGCTTAGAACTGCGCACTGTTGTTGATTATTTTAAAATAACTGATTTATTATTTTAGCCCCACCTCAATTCGAAATTAAAATGAGGAATCAGACCGCCCGCCGAAGTGAACCAGCTGTTCTTCAGTGCCAAGCTAAAGGAGAAAAGGTAAAAATCTCACGACAGGTTTTTAATAAACAAATTGAACAAACTCAAAAAAGTTTATAATACTATCGATTGTTTACAGCCAATCGGTATCATTTGGAACATGAACAACAAACGTCTCGAACCCAAATCTGACCCCCGCTACACTATTCGCGAAGAAATTCTGCCCGGTGGTGTTGTGTCGGACCTTAGCATCCGCAGAACCGAACGATCAGACAGCGCTCTTTTCACTTGTGTCGCTACCAACGCTTTTGGATCTGATGATACCAGCATTAACATGATCATTCAAGGTAAAACATGATTCAACATGATACTTATATACTGTAGTAAAGCGGAATTCCAATATATTAAGACTAAGTAACATTACAGAGGTTCCCGAAGCGCCCTACGGTTTGAAGGTCTTAGACAAATCTGGAAGGACCGTGCAACTGTCTTGGGCCGCACCTTACGATGGCAACTCACCAATCAAGAAGTTCCTTATTGAATACAAACGCGCCAAGGGCAACTGGGAAAAAGATATTGACAGGTACTCTACAAGTTTTTCTGTTTTCAATAACTGATGTCAATATTGTCTATACAAATCTTATACATCATGTTATTTTTGCAGAGTTCTTGTACCTGGAGAAGCGACCGAAGCCGGAGTATTTAGCCTACGACCAGCCACCGCCTACCACATCAGGATTGTTGCTGAAAACGAACTGGGAACTTCAGAGCCATCTGAAACTGTCACCATTATCACTGCAGAAGAAGCCCCCACTGGTCCCCCACAGGATTGCAAAGTCGATGCCGTTGACAAGCACACCCTCCGCGTTACCTGGAAGCCTCCCCCACCTCAGGACTGGAACGGCGAACTCCAAGGGTAAAACACATTGAAATAACTCGTAACACGGTTTTCGAATATCAAAGAAACAAATAATCACGTGTATGTTTTTTTTTTCAGATACTATGTTGGCTACAAACTGGCTTCAAGCAACAAGTCTTTCGTCTTTGAAACTGTTGATATCTCTAAGGAATCTGGCAAAGAACACCACTTGGACATTTTGAATTTGAAGTAAGTACTGATTGGATCTATCCAAGAATCATTAGCATCATCATAAAACATCTATGATGACTGAACAACTAGGCAGGGACATGCATCTGGGTTACTGATGCAGAAAAGGGGAGCTCGTCGGGTACTAATCCACTATTGTACTATTTAGGGAATTATATTCACAAACACCTTTGTTTTCAGGACATACACCCAATACGCGATCGTAGTACAGGCTTTCAACAAGATGGGATCAGGCCCCGTGTCTGGCGAAGTTCGTGCTTACACCGCTGAAGGCGCACCATCTGCCCCGCCCCAGGACGTTCTCTGCACCACTCTTACTGCGCAAACCATCCGCGTGTCATGGGTCTCTCCTCCTCTTGCCGCCGCTAACGGACTTATCAAGGCTTACAAAGTGATCTACGGACCTAGCGAAACCTGGTATGGTAAGTGTCACACCAACTTTTCATTATACAATTTAAGAACGGATACGGAACGATTGAGGGCGCAAGATAATGTCCTCAAACTAATTTTACTTGCTAACTTCTAGATGAGAAGTCAAAAGACACCAAGATTACGGCTAGCAGCGAAACTATTCTCCATGGACTTAAGAAATTCACTAACTATTCGATGGAAGTGCTCGCGACAACCAACGGAGGCGATGGCGTACGATCTGCTCCTATTCACTGCCAGACTGAACAAGACGGTGAGTGTTGACCTGGCACAAAGGTGGTAAATGTAATGTTCAAAGAGAAATAGACTTTATTCATTAAAACATAACGATTACTTAACAGTGCCGGAAGCCCCTCGCGCTGTAAAGGCCCTGGTTATGGGACAAGACTCGATCCTCGTTTCGTGGAGGCCTCCCGCGCAACCCAACGGAGTCGTTACTCATTACAACGTCTACACTCAAGCACAAAACGCTGAACCTCATCCTAACAAGGTATGTTATTGCTACTTGATCTGTTTTCGAAAAAAATGTTGTTTTCTTATTTAAAAAATAACCGTTTTCTATCAATGAGAAAAAAAGAGTCGCAAGGAAATGCAAGTTTTTTTGTGGTATAGGTACCCGCTTCCCAAACGAGCTACTCCGCGACTGAACTGAAAGCTGGACGTTACGACTTCTGGGTTACCGCGTCTACCATCATTGGTGAAGGCCAGCCCTCAGCCACCGCATCCTGCAGCCCCAGCGACAAAGGTAAATTGACCCCTAAAGACATCGCTATCTTAGATCATCTTCTGGTACAACAAAGAAAATTGTAAATAACTACTCTATATCACCACTTCGCCATACTTTTCAAGAGAGAATTTCATAAATGCTGATCCATAGTTTAAAAATAACCCAAGCAGGCAGCGGTCTTATCGCTAGCTCAAAATTATAACCCAACCCAACAGTAAAGTATTATAATTATATTAAATAAATATTATTCATAATAATTATTAATATATTTTATTTTTATGTTTTTTTTATGTAGTTTTATCAAGAAATATTTAAAAATGTTAAAAATATGATATAAAATAAATAATAAATAATTATTATTAATTCTATTCGCAAGTATTTCAGTTATTTAGCATTCATGTATTTAATATATATCATATCTGTTTCAGTACCCGCCAAGATCGCCTCATTCGATGAATCGTTCACCGCTACGTACAAGGAAGATGTGAAACTGCCCTGCCTTGCTGTCGGAGTTCCCCCTCCCAACATTTTGTGGAAGGTATTTTATTCATTCATACAGTTTCCTAAATTACTACAGATTATCTGAGATTTGATTGCTAATTTGCTGACTGATTTAAAACTTGGCCATGCTTATTAAAACGTTTTTTTTTACCACCTCATCTTGTAAAAACGTCCTAATTAAAACAGGTACCAGTATTCGATACGTGGGCTTGGGTTTCGAGTCATAGTTAGTAACTTTGTAACTACACTTTTCTTAAATATCAGTATTTTGTTTCGTAAAAAAAAAACATTAAAAAAGCCGGGTTGTGTGTTATTCTAAGCTATCCTCGATTTACTGTATACATTGTTTGCCGAATCGCTAGGTGAAAGGCCATCCCTTGGAAGCATCGGAACGCGTACGTCAATTGCCCGAAGGATCCCTACAAATCGCTGGCGTGGCTCGAGAAGATGCCGGCGAGTATTCTTGCCATGTCGACAACCAGTTCGGAACTGACACCGTCACGCATACGCTCTCTGTTCTCGGTAAGTATTCCGTCTCTCTATGATTACTATGTTTTTCACTTTTAAGAGCCAAATTAGCAGCTCTATTAGTGGTGGTTCATACTTCGTTTAAAATATTGTTAGAATAACGTTCTAATCAGCTTGCACTACAAACTGGTTGTTACGTCAGTCACTGCGGCCGAATAGTGCGAAATCAGTGGTTTTTATTCTTTATAAAACCAAAATTTCGTCTTTTGGAAAAAATAAAAAAACATAAGACCTGCTTTATAGTTAGTTCAGTTAGTATGCAAAGTTTCATGATCTAATTTGAAGTACTTTTTGATGGAATCGTATTTTCGCCAAACATAGGACCTTACATTAATCCTCAACTTTACCATATATTTATTTCAAAATTTATGCTGCAGTATTTTAGGTGTAACGGAGAATCATGCTAAGCCATTTGAGGTAGTATAGGCCCTTAAGTCATATAGCATGGATGGATACGTCTCGACGAACACTGCTAGGGACGGTATCTTCGACACTATACATACAGACCAAGCGTGTCAGAGGACTTACGACGGCATGCGCGTTTTTTTTTTTATCTTTTTGAGTGCTTTGAAGCGTTTCCCATAAGTATTTTTAAGGTTTTATAATTACACTAGCTCATGCCCTCGGCTTCTCCCGCACGGATGTCGGTTATCGCGACCAAAAGTAAAGCTCCCAGGCGGCTTATTTTTTTCCGACACTTCCAAAAAATATTTTAGCCAATGTATACAAAAACTTGACAAATTATATTCTAAAACCTTCCTCGAGAACCACTCTATCCATTGGTGAAAACAGCATGAAAATCCGTGCAGCAATTTTTGAGTTTATCGCGAACAGACAGACAGACGCGGCGGAGGATTTTGTTTTATAATATGTAGTTTACTCTGAAATACTGCGTTTCTATTGCTCTAGTAACAAATTAATAAAAACTCACTTTATCTCCCGCCAGCTCCCCCCTTCCCGCCTCAACTCAGCATCGCCTCGTCATCCGTGTCGTCTCTCACTCTTCGCCTCAAGCCTTCCCTCGACGTCGACCAGTCACCAGCCGCCGGATACACCATCCACTACAAACAAGAGTTCGGCGATTGGGAAACCGTTCAGGTAATTTAAAAACACCTCTGCTTAACCCTTCGGCGATTACAGGCGTGATGTTTTTTTCATAAAGCACGTTATTATTATTATGTTTCGTATGATAGCCTAAGAGTTAGACTATAGCTAGAAATGTATACTATCAATTTCCAAGTACCCCAAGTTAAACTTAGTAAGACATGCAGAGCTTATAAAATATAATTATGCTTTCTTTCAGATTCCAAGCACCACAGACACATACACTTTAGAAAACTTGTTCTGCGGATCCAGATATCAACTCTACGTTACGGCTTACAATGGGTAAGTAACTAACTATGTAATTCTTATCAGGAAGCAGTGAATGCGACCAACCCAACACTTCGCAAATTATTTTAGAATATACACCAGAATTTTTAAATATTAAAAAAATGTTAGTGAATGTGTCAGCTACCTTAAAATGATACAGAGTTTAAAACATTTATTTATTTATCACAAAATCCACAGCTCTTTACAATCTTAACCTAAACAATGACAGACTAGCTTACCTTAATAAAAACTACAATAGCAGAATTAACGTTGTGAATTATGGTTCTGATAGATCAATCCGGGCTTTTAGACTTCTATGTAAATTCTGATAGCTTAGTGGTGTGACTGTCGGACTGCCAGCATAGCTATTAACAATGCTTCGATTCGATTCCGATTCGGAAATTCGTATGTCTATCTCGCTCGTTTTCGTAATGCTAAAAAAGATAGACATACGACTTCAGAATCGGAATCGAATGGAAGCGTTGTAAATAGCTATGCAGGTCTCAAGATCGAACCCAAGACACGCACCTGATTTTTCGGATTCATGAGCGTATTGTATAATTAACACTGGCTTCGGTGAATGAAAACATCGTGAGGAAACCAGCATACCTGAGAGACATTTCTCGACGGCCTAAGGCCAACTCACACCGAAAGAGCGGCGAAGGGCAGCGAAGCGGAGTGCAGTTTCAGTGTCATATGAAATTTAACTTTATTTACATTACTATAATACTTATTATCGCATGAGAAACTCGAACGAGTCGCGCGAATGCCCGCGGCGCCGCGGGAATTCCGGCGAATTCCATAAACGGAGCCGTGAGAAGACGCGGGACCCCGCGCTTCTCTGGCCTTCGCCGCTCTTTCGGTGTGAGTTGACCCTAAAAAGCAAAGTTAGAGGTCCATGACACCAGGTTTGGTACTAACCACACTATAAAGAAGAAGAAGACAAGCGTCTTAACGTAACATTTCCCGTAGAATCGGCACCGGCGAAGCGTCAGACGTAGTGATCGCCCGTACGCGCGGCTCCAAGCCCCCCGTGCCCCGCGCCGCTGACTTCATCGAAGTGGGAAGCTCCTCTGTGACGCTGCACCTCAAGCAATGGCTCGATGGTGGATGTCCCATGAGCCACTTCGTCGTTGAGAATAAGAAGAAGTAAGTAATTAACGACTTTACTAACCTATTACCTCCTATTACCCACAGGACAGCACTTAAGGCCCTTCTAACCCTAAGATTAGCAACTCTATTTGTGGTTGTTCAAACTTCGTTTGAAACACTGTTAGAATAAAGTTATACTCAGTTTGCACTACAAAGCGGTTGTCATGTCAGTCACTGCGACCGAATAGTGTTTTTTTGCGATTTACAAAAAATCTATTGATTGGACAAAAAAATAAAACACATAAGACCTGCTTTATAGTTAGTTCAGTTAGTATGCAAAGTTTCATGATCTAATTTGAAGTACTTTTTGAATACCAGCGGTTTATTGTTCGATTTGGAGGTAACTTTGGAATTTTTTTCTATCGAGAAAATTTTATGGAATCGTGTTTTCGTCACACATAGTACCTAACATTAATTATCAACTTTACCATAATTATATTTATTTCAAAATTAATGCTGCAGTATTTTAGGCGTAACGGAGGATCATGCTAAGCTATTTGAGGCATAATTATATGGCCCTTAAATCCTTATCCGTCTAAGGGTCACGACACGTCTGCGGAATGTACGGCGCTGATTAACGTTCGGTTGAATATGCTCGCACGCAGTGTTTTTCAAGTTACCTATGACACATCAGCCAAAATTACGTCGCTTTCGGCGTAGCGCAGAACCTTTCTTCGAGCGACTATACCAGCAAAAAGCATTACATGTTCAACGCGACGCGTTACGCGACCGAAAGTTCGGCGCGAGTAGTTGAACGTTCGGTGGTTCTCTGACTTGGATGCTCATTGTATTTAGCGGATGCACTCAAAAGTGGCTGTTGTATTTTTCTTCTAAGCCCTCCATAATAGCCAATATTGTAAAAAAACCATTTTGCTGTGCAATACATCAAGTCACAACCGCACACCACAAAGACACCAACTGACGAAGACGCCACGTAATTTTCCGTAAAAGCCGCCGCCGTCGCGTTTTCGGCTGTTCGACGCGTTTGGCGTGTCATGCCAACCGCATACGACCGATAATTCGGTCGCTCAAGTGTCGGCGCCGTACGTTTCGCAGATGTGTGGCGACCCTAATCACAATTATTGAATATTCGATTCAGGTACCATTAGACTGACAAGTAATGTATACAATGTTTTAAATACATTGTGCCAATGTCTATGGCGAGACAAAATATATCCTTTACGGGTGATATCCAAATCTTGCTTTTATCTAACTTGTAAACGTTTATTCCGCCAACCAACCGACGTCCAACCTACCGCAGTGTCTCAAGACGAAAGTCTATGACCAGTGTGTGTTGCCAGTGATTACATACGGGACCGAAACGTGGTCGCTTACAATGGGCCTCATCAGAAGGCTTAAAGTCACCCAAAGGGCAATGGAGAGGGCTATGCTCGGAGTTTCCTTGCGCGATCGAATCAGAAATGAAGACATCCGCAAGAGAACCAAGGTTACCGACGTAGCCCGAAGAATTGCCAAACTTAAGTGGCAGTGGGCAGGGCACATTGCTCGCAGAACGGATGGCCGATGGGGCCGAAAAGTTCTGGAGTGGCGACCGCGAACCGGAAGACGTTGCGTTGGAAGGCCTCCCACTAGGTGGACCGATGACCTGGTGAAGGCTGCGGGAATCCGCTGGATGCGAGTCGCACGGGACCGTTCAATGTGGCGACACTTGGGGGAGGCCTATGTCCAGCAGTGGACGTCTTTCGGCTGAAATGATGATGATGATGAATGATGATGAAACGTTTATTATGGCAGGGGCGCTGCTGAATGGAATCAAATCTCGAACGCTGTGAAACCTGGTGGAAACTTCGTCGTACTCGGTGCGTATTCCTACAAAATAACTACACTAGTTATCAATGCCAAGGGTTTCCTTTAATATTGCACTTTTCCGTTTGTAGATCTGGAACCCGCTACTTGGTATGTGCTGAGGATTACGGCCCACAACAATGCTGGATTCAATGTCGCTGAATACGAATTCGCTACTCTTACCATGACCGGCGGTAAGTAGTCGACTGAATGATGTTATTTCTTTACACAAGTATACGATTTTTATGATACCTTCGTTACAACTATAATGTACCGCTACGTTCATTACATAATGCATGCCCATTTACCTACCACAAAAAGAATTTTACACCAAAAACGTACCTGAAATGCATCGCCTTTTTGTTATAATTTAATCATTCTAATACCGGTGTCTTTTAGTTATCAAAACAAATAGCTCTTGTAACTTGGGGCTTGCATTTCAGGTACGATCGCGCCCGCGCGCGAAGTCGGCGACGGCACTCTTACCACGGAACAGACTATCAAGATAATCCTGTCGCACCTAAACCTTATCGTGCCCGTAGTGGCCGCGATACTTGTCATCATCATTGCTATCGTAGTCGTTTGCGTGGTACGAGGCGCCAGGGATCACCACAAAGGTAAAAGTCTACTAATAAATGTGTATTATAGGAACTATTGCTCCGTTACCTGGCAACATCGGCTCCGAGAAGGAACTGCCCCCCTGGGTCAAGGCTTGGCTCGAACCTGAAGTCCTGGTACCCATTTTGGCAACGATAGTGGTCTTCATCGTAGGCGTGGTGGTGATCTGCCTGACATTAGCTCGCAGGAACACCCCGCATCGCCTGCGAGGTCAGAAGGACATGTATTGTATGTATGGTGGCATGGCACACCGCTTTATTACTATTTATTTTACCCAAATTCGAATTCACATATTTAGAGTTGGTTTTACTGTATAATCAATCATGTAGTTAACAGTTTAGATAACATAGTTGACTCATCGACTTATATTTTTTAACATAAACTCATCCTTAGCATGGAATAAGTTTGGAGCTCTAATTTTGTATTTTGATTTACCAAATTCATAGTTTAATATAATTTGCGCGTCATAATAATCAATACTAAAGAACTCACTATTAATCGGTGACTTAACAAAACGCGTCAGGGGCCCTACTCTCTAAACGCTTCGTCCGTATATTCGGATCTATCCGTCTCTGTCGCGCACGTCTGAAGCGTTAGGGAGTAGGGCTTAAGTCAGTCCATCAAGTGACATGAGCAATGTATTGTAACTTGTAGACGACGCCGTGTACAACGCGTCGCAGGCCGCGCTGGGCGGCGGCGGCGGCACGCTGGACAAGCGCGGCGGGCTGCGCGACGAGCTGGGCTACATCGCGCCCCCCAACCGCAAGCTGCCTCCCGTGCCCGGCTCCAACTACAACACCTGCGACCGCGTCAAGCGACAGGCTGTCATCAGTGAGTACCTATACCTCACCGAACTACACCCTACATGAAACTCGATACCTACTACTTGATACTACTGTTCACTGCACATTTTTAAATACAGTCGTATCCTAAACTTCATGTTAATACACATAGCGACACAAGTTTGCGGACGTACAAAAATCACGTTAATCGGGGCGTGACTTGATTATAGGGAATATGCATAAATTTTCTTTTTTTAATTTCGATACAGAATGTAAAAGTACTATAAAAATAATGACAAAAAGAAAGACTTAACTAAACACTACTACACTCACTCACTCTTTACTTATTAAATGACTTATGACTTAGTATAGACTTTTTATAGATATTAAAAAAATAATTTCACTTTGTACGCCTATTAAGTGAACTGGTTGTACGCTTTGTTTAGTGATAAAAAAAAATCATGATACCCTATTAAGTGAACTAGTTCCCATTCCAATGCTGAAGCGTACTTTTGAAGTGCGTATACAACGTGCGCTATCGTGACTCGCGCTATATGGGTACTGGGCGTAAATCGGGAGATGACTGTATTATCTACGTATTATCACTCTTTCTCTCGACGTTTTACTCCACACTAAGCACCCTACTTTATGAAGTGAAAGGACTTTAGCCGCTACTCACCTGTAAGGACACATCAATATTTTACATGAGGTAATGGTTGTATTAACACTCTTTTTATTCTCTTTCTACTGCACGACTTTCGCTATTATTCTTCTCTGTGCTTTAATATTTCTTCTTTTTTACCTTCTTAGAATATATTATAGTGGTGAATGTTAGGTGACAGCTATTTTGTACATTTTTGTTGTCCGGTAAAGATATCAGGGAATTTATTTCAACAGTAGGGCCCAGAGCTCTTATAAATTTTGATTTATTTCAAAATGTAAGCAGTTTTTACCTGCAAGCTATCCAAACCCTTATGATTATTTAAGCTTTGCCTATTTTATTACTTTAAATTTTATCATTTTCAGCTTGACGTTTTGCCAATCTCGACATAATTTGTATAGTGTCCTGAAAAAACAATTCATATTTAGTTTTATCCTACTTTACTGGCGGATCAGAAACTATGTTGATATGACGGTTTGGCACAAGCGTTTTCCCCCTAAATTACTGTGGTATCGTCTCAGTTATAATCGCACTCACTTCTGAAAGAAAATAAATGGTTTGAATTATGCTTAGGAGCAGCTAAGGCCTGAGTATCTCAAGTATCTAAGTGCAGCAAAGTGCGATCTGGGACCTTTATACGGAAGTGTTAAAAATAAATGCGTTTATAAGGAACAAAATGATAGCATCACTTTTTTGCACTAAAAGTTCTAGAACATTGATAAGTTAGACACTTCTTTATACGGCCTCTATTGTCGGATGCATCACAGTAGACAATCTGAAAAATGAGTGGGACGATAGTTGAGCGGTGTAGCGGTGTTAGCGCATGCGTAACGTTAGTGTGGTTCAGTGGGCGCGCACTCCACGTGGGACCCGCGCCGCCATCACTACGAGCGCGTCCGTCGGCCCAGACTGCGCCGCGCAGGATCCGGAGACACCGCTTCCACAGGTCAGTGGAACTGCATGCATGGTACATGAGCATACAAGTATTAAATACCAGCACTACACAAACCGAACTTTAACAACACTAATTTGGACATTACGTCAATTTAAATTAGCTAGCGAAACTCCGAAGACATGATAAAATATCATCGAAGCGAATCCCGAGTGGTTAAAAAGATACTATCAAGCAGCCTGCTATCCTCAGCATCCCGAAACATTTATTTAAAAAATATGAAGTCTTTTAATAGCAAACGTTTTAAAAGGTTTTATTTTTATGCTCATGTTATGAAGTACAAATCAAATGGTCACATTTGTTGTTGTAACTATATAACCGCAAACCAGCGTTGATTTTTTTTAGTCGCATTAAAGTTGTTGTCAAGCACACACGCATTTCATTCACAAAAATCCAGTCAAGCAATTTGCAACCTTAATACAAACAACATATGGTCGAAATCGAGCCGGATTGTAGTGCAAAGTAGTGATCGTGTTCGGGTGTCGAGAACAAAGGACTGCCGCATTCCTTAGATAAGAAGTGAGCCCGAGTGGTCATTAGCTAACGAGTTTAAGGATTTTTTGTGCAAGTTATTTACAATAATATTAACGAAGAAATCTGTACATCGTTCGCGTGTTCATAACATCACATTGTTTTTGAAGATTATTGAGTTGTTTGTGTTTATCAAAGATGTCTACGTCAGAACAATTACTGGGAGTATTAGAAGAAATAGCCAACATATTACAAAAAACACAAACAAACTTAAAGAAATGTCCTAAGCAGAGATTGACACAAGGATATATCGAGACACGATTAAAATGCTTAGAAGAATATTGGAACAAATTTACTACCACCCACCAAGAATTAATAAAAAGTACGACTAAGGAAAATCGAAATACAATAAGCTATTTTGCGAATGAAGACTATTATGTATGCGAAGATCTTTATTTATCTATGCAAGCGGACCTTAAAGACTTATGTTTACAACTTTCGCACGCCAGACCGTCATGCAGTTCAGGTGCACATGAATCGTCAGGGACGTTTACGTCACAACTTAGATTGCCGAAAATTGAACTACCGAAATTTACGGGACAATACGAAGAATGGTCCTCTTTTCACGATTTATTTATGTCATTAGTTCACAAAAATACTTCGATTAGTGACGTACAAAAACTACACTACTTAAAAGCTAGCATTGGTGGTGAAGCAGAGGTGCTACTGAGACATATTCAGATAACGGAAAGCAATTACTCGCAAGCCTGGACCGCACTGAAACAAAGATATGGAAACAAACGAATTATAGTAAACGCAATTATTAAACGATTGTTTAATCAAAGAAAAATAAATACGCAGAGTGCCAGTCAAATTAAATCGTTGTTAGACACAACTCACGAGTGTATTAATAACCTCAATAATATGTCAGTTTCCACGGAGTCTTGGAGTCCTATGATAATATTTCTTGTTGTACAGAAATTGGACCAAGAAACTCACAAAGACTGGGAGGAATATTCCTATCAAGAAGATTTAGAGGACTTACCTAAATGGGACAGCTTGAAGAAGTTCTTAGAGTCGAAGTTCCGCACACTTGAACTTGTGTCACCAGCTGCACCTGCAAGAGAAAAACCTAAAGAAAAATCATTTGCTGCCACGGCTACTACGTCAACTGAAAAATCATGTATTAAGTGCGAAGAGCAACATACATTGTGTCATTGCAAACAGTTTACGGACATGAACATCAAAGACAGGAACGAGTATGTGAAGAAAAATAGATTGTGCTATAATTGCTTATTACCGGGGCACGCAGTGTTCAGATGCCGAGTTCCTACGAACTGCCGTATCTGCAACAAACGACATCATTCTCTCCTTCACGAGAAAAGGGAAGACGTTTCAAAGACAGAGAATGAGACAGCTACCACATCCACTGCAACTTCAAATGTGTCTGTGAATCACACCATTGAAGACAATACAACAACAACAATGACGGCACAACACAGCAATACAAAGATGACGGCGCTGCTAGCAACTGCAATGGTGAAATGTAAGAATGAAGAAGGACACACCATTGTACTAAGAGCGCTTATCGATCAAGGATCGCAAGCATGTTTCATTAGTGAGAAGGCGGCTCAGCTTCTGAAACTCAAAAGGCAGTCAGCGAGAGGCAGTGTAATCGGAGTGGGATCTACTAAAACAGATGTCAAGCAAGTGGTTCAGCTACAGGTTATATCAAGAGTAGAAGACAATTTCTGTCTTAACATACAAGCCTATGTGATGAATAGACAGTTGACCACTAAGTTACCAAAAATCGCTGTATACACTGATGTTCAGCACTTAAAATGTCTAAAACTGGCAGATCCGACTTACCATTTACCAGGGTCGGTCGATCTTCTGCTAGGAGTGAGAGAATATGCAGACATTTTACAATCGGAGCTAATCAAAGGTCCACCAGGCACACCATGCGCACAACGAACCAGCCTGGGTTGGATTTTATTTGGAGAGATACAAAACAAAGACGAAGACAACTCTTTTCTTGTCATGCACCATCACGTAGATATGGATAATATGTTAAAAGCACTGTGGGAAATAGACACTGATACGAAAAGAAAATACACACAAGAAGAGCAGTTATGTGAAGACATTTACAAAAAAACATATACAAGAAATGAAGATGGTAGATACGTCGTTACCTTACCTTTCAAAACACAAAACCCTAAATCACCAGACGGTAATACACGTGAAATAGCAATGCGTCGATTATTACAATTAGAAAGAAAATTTGCAAAACAACCTGAGTTAAAAGAAGAATATGTAAAAGTGATAGAAGATTACGCAATGCTAAATCACCTGGAAGAAGTACCTGCAAAAGAAATTAACACAAAGAAAGCTGTCTACTTACCTCACCACGCAGTTGTCCGATATGATAAAGAGACCACCAAAACAAGAGTGGTCTACGATGCTTCCTGTAAGGGTTCCAACAACATCTCACTTAATGATGAATTGCTAGTTGGACCTTTAGTACAAGATGACCTTCGCAGCATAATAATGAGATGGAGGATGCATGCAGTTTGCTTTGTTGCCGACATTGAAAAAATGTATAGAATGGTACAACTGTCCAGAGCTCATACAGATTTCCAACGTATCCTGTGGAGAAAAGACCCATCTGAACCTGTTAAAGATTACCGTCTACTTACCGTAACGTTTGGAACAGCTCCAGCACCCTACTTGGCATGCAGAACCTTACTTCAGCTGGCTGATGATGAGGGTCAAAATTATCCTGTCGCTACACAGATGATGTCAGATTTTTACGTCGACGATCTCCTGTCTGGAACGGACACTGTAGACACGGCTATTGAAGCCAGATACCAGCTGAAGGAGATGATGAAAAGAGGCGGTTTCATGTTAAAGAAATGGTCATCAAACAACGTAGACTTCATGAAATCCATACCACCAGACGAAAGATCTCAAAATGCACTTGTTGATTTGAATATCGCTGGTAAAGTGAAGACGCTGGGAATCCTCTGGAACCTGAATACAGACAAATTTGAATATAAATTTAGCTTGAAACCAACAGAAGGCGCTGCAACCAAGCGAAACATTTTCTCAAATGTGCAAAAATTATATGATCCTTTGGGATGGTTGTCGCCAAGCGTAATTACAGCTAAATTGTTAATGCAAAAACTCTGGCTAGAACAAGTGAGCTGGGATGATCAGATTAGTCAAGACTTACAAGATGAATGGATACACATAAGATCTGATTTGGAAAATATAAACGACATAAGCGTAGATAGATGGATACATACAACAGCCAAAAACAAAGAATGTATTCAGTTGCATGGATTCAGCGACGCATCATCACGTGCGTATGCAGCAGTTGTTTACGTGAGAGTAACTTGCCCTGACGGTGAAATTTATACCAATCTGATGGCAGCAAGAACACGAGTTGCTCCTTTAAAAACTATTTCCATTCCCCGACTCGAATTGTGTGGAGCACTGCTGTTGTCACAATTATTATCTCATGTTAGTGGGGCAATGAAAATACAAAAATCACAAACATTTGCTTGGACAGATTCTTCAATTGTCTTGGCGTGGTTGTCTGGCGAGCCCTTCAAGTGGAAGACATTTGTGGCAAACCGGGTGGTGGAGATACTGGACAACGTTAGCTGCAATCAATGGTATCATGTACTATCTAATGAGAATCCTGCCGATATTGCTTCTCGAGGGTTACCTGTAGAAGAATTGAAAGAATGTCATTTGTGGTGGAAAGGGCCAAGCTGGCTGAGCACGGGAGAAATTAAATTCAGTCGGCTGGAAAACACACAAACTGATGAAGAAAAGAAAACAATTAAAGAGTTACAAACTAATTTAAAAATAAATAACACTGAAAATGGTAACACAAGAATGATAGATCAATTTAAACAATTTAATAGTTTAAAGGAACTACTTACAGCCATATGCTACTGTCGAAGATTTCTAAATTATAAACGCAACATAGTTATGTCTGAAGACCAAAAATATGTCACGACAGAGGAACTTGAAGAGTCACTACATAGATGTATAGAGTTAGCACAACAAAACGATTTTGAAGAGGAAATTCAAACACTAACAAGCAGAAATGAAGTAAAGAAAAGAAGCCCTTTAAAATCTTTGAACCCCTATATAGATGCCAAAGGAGTCTTAAGAGTAGGAGGAAGACTAAGAAATGCAGAAATTGCATTAGAAAGTAAACACCCAATCATACTTGCAAATAAAAATGAATTGACTCAATTGATCGTGAAGAATGCACACGCAGAAACACTTCATGGAGGAGTGCAATTGATGTTGGCCTACATCAGATCCAGATACTGGATATTACGTGTCAAAGACCTCGTGAAGGCATGCATCCGACAATGTCTGGTATGTGCTAAACATAGTGCCACATCAAAGCAACAACTAATGGGTGATCTACCGAAAGAGCGCGTTACTCCAGCCAGACCATTCCTTCATAGTGGAGTCGATTTTGCAGGGCCATTTCAGGTATTGATATCAAAAGGGAGAGGTGCTAGAACCAATAAAGCATATATAGCCATTTTTATCTGTATGGCAGTCAAAGCAGTACATCTTGAATTGGTCAGCAATTTAACAGCAGAAGCATTTATTGGTGCATTTAGAAGATTTACATCTAGACGAGGCAAATGCGCCCACTTATGGAGCGATCAAGGCAGGAACTTTGTCGGCAGTAGTAAAGAACTCATGGCTGCATTACAAACCGCGCAATGTGAGCTCCCAAGAGACATAGCAGACACATTAGCAAAGGACGGAACACAATGGCATTTCATACCCGCGTACAGTCCAAACTTCGGCGGTCTCTGGGAGGCAGGTGTGAAATCAATTAAACACCACTTGAAAAGAGTTCTCACAACAAACCTAACGTTTGAAGAACTGACAACCTTACTGTGTCAGATTGAAGCCTGTTTAAATTCCCGCCCTCTCACTCCTGCAGATGAGTCAGATATAGACGCAATAGAAATGCTAACCCCAGGTCATTTTCTCATTGGAGAGTCTCCAATTGTTGTGCCACACCCAAACCTAGAAAATGTAAAAACCACTTACCTTTCACGCTGGCAACACATGCAGAGGCTCCTTGGAGATTTCTGGAAAAAATGGCAAACAGAATATTTAACACGTCTGCAGCAAAGACCTAAATGGATGAAACAAGAAACAGAATTAGAAAAGGGACAAATAGTACTTATAAAAACAGACAACTTACCACCTGGAAAATGGCAATTAGGAAGAATAATTGAAAAACACCCTGGACCAGATGGTCTGACTAGGGTCTATAGTGTAAAGAGTGGAGATAGTGTCATTAAACGATGCATTACTAAATTGTGTCACTTACCTATAAACTGTAATGATGATTCTTAACTTTTCCAAAATTTACTTACCTTACTTTGCACTGTCGTTGTATCACATTCTTAACTGTAAAAAAAACTTAATTAAAACATATTGTATACGTATCTATAAGGAAACTTAATCAAAGCATATAAACCTATCTGTAATGTTGAATTGTTAAGGAATCTAAATACAAATTAAAAATTAATGTTTAATAATCGATAACGTTGTACTTACCTTTATACTTGCTTTAGAAATCACAGTACCAGCCTTTGTTAATAATACAATTTTGCTTGTTATGTTATTTTGTTGAAAGGACTCGATAGTCCTTTGGGGGCCGGTATGTTGTAACTATATAACCGCAAACCAGCGTTGATTTTTTTTAGTCGCATTAAAGTTGTTGTCAAGCACACACGCATTTCATTCACAAAAATCCAGTCAAGCAATTTGCAACCTTAATACAAACAACATTTGTATTATACTTACAATTAATTTTTGTAAAACGTATAATACAGATTGGAGTGACCATAGCAATCTGATTTCCAAGTGAATGATAATCGTGAGGTTTTTAACTGAATGAACCGTTATTAACAACAAATGAGTGAGTATGAAATTGATAATTTTATTTTATATTTTTTTGCATGATAACTATCTATTTAGTATTTATTTTATTTTTGTTTGCACTTTTCTAACCCCAGTTATTTTTATTTGCTTTTAGCAAAAATGTATATAGATATTTTGATGATTAGGTATTTACTGTAACATAGCTACATTAACTAAAAAAGCGTGAGTATCTACAAAATATAGCATTGTGAAATCTACTGACACTAGTTCTACAATTTTAATACAATACTTAATAATATAATATGTACGTTTCGTGTTTTGAGTGACAACGAATTAATTACACAATTTTGGCATGGATTACCGACAGTTAAGGAATATCTACTATTTGTAGCATATTTCAGTGAATGGTAACACTGCTACTAATCCAATGGAACCATAGAGTAGTTAACAAATTGGAGTACTTATTCGTATAAGTCTACTAGCTGACCCAACAGACGCTGTCCAGTTCTTTCTAGATGACAAGAACAGAGCCCCCTACCGGGTCCAACTAGAGTCTAAACCTTTCAGGGCCCACACAAAAAAAAACATCAAAATCGGTCCAGTCGTTTCAGAGAAGATCAGTGACATACAATCAGTGAATACAGAAGATATTTAAAGAAACGCTGCGCTTTCAGCAAGTAAAGCGTGCACTTGAATCAGCACTCCAATCACTACTCCGTGGATAAAATCAACGTTAACATGACTAATGTGTGTTTGATTCCGTGTGAACAGGCATGGAAGACGAGATCTGCCCCTACGCCACGTTCCACCTGCTCGGCTTCCGCGAGGAGATGGACCCCAGCAAGGCGCTGGCCTTCCCGCACCACCACCCCGCGCACGCCGGCACGCTGGCGCACCCGCACCCGCACCACCCCGCGCACTCGCGCGCCGGCTCACAGAGCATGGTGAGTACATGAGACGGACCCCAGCAAGGCGCTGGCCTTCCCGCACCCCCACCCCGCGCACGCCGGCACGCTGGCGCACCCGCACCCGCACCACCCCGCGCACTCGCGCGCCGGCTCACAGAGCATGGTGAGTACATGAGACGGACCCCAGCAAGGCGCTGGCCTTCCCGCACCACCACCCCGCGCACGCCGGCACGCTGGCGCACCCGCACCCGCACCACCCCGCGCACTCGCGCGCCGGCTCACAGAGCATGGTGAGTACATGAGACGGACCCCAGCAAGGCGCTGGCCTTCCCGCACCACCACCCCGCGCACGCCGGCACGCTGGCGCACCCGCACCCGCACCACCCCGCGCACTCGCGCGCCGGCTCACAGAGCATGGTGAGTACATGAGACGGACCCCAGCAAGGCGCTGGCCTTCCCGCACCACCACCCCGCGCACGCCGGCACGCTGGCGCACCCGCACCCGCACCACCCCGCGCACTCGCGCGCCGGCTCACAGAGCATGGTGAGTACATGAGACGGACCCCAGCAAGGCGCTGGCCTTCCCGCACCACCACCCCGCGCACGCCGGCACGCTGGCGCACCCGCACCCGCACCACCCCGCGCACTCGCGCGCCGGCTCACAGAGCATGGTGAGTACATGAGACGGACCCCAGCAAGGCGCTGGCCTTCCCGCACCACCACCCCGCGCACGCCGGCACGCTGGCGCACCCGCACCCGCACCACCCCGCGCACTCGCGCGCCGGCTCACAGAGCATGGTGAGTACATGAGACGGACCCCAGCAAGGCGCTGGCCTTCCCGCACCACCACCCCGCGCACGCCGGCACGCTGGCGCACCCGCACCCGCACCACCCCGCGCACTCGCGCGCCGGCTCACAGAGCATGGTGAGTACATGAGACGGACCCCAGCAAGGCGCTAGCTTTCGCGCACCACCACCCCGCGCATCGGGGCACGCTGGCGCACCCGCACCCGCACCACCCCGCGCACTCGCGCACCGGCTCACAGAGCATCGTGAGTACATGTGATCGTCTGATGTGTTGTACACTATTTGACATTTGTTGACAAGAAACGATTCCTACAACCAGTGTCAAACGTACACAAAAAATTGTCGCCATGCTCGACGTTGTAGACTTTTGTCGCTAAAGAATAGAAACCTTTCTTTTCCACATGTCTAACATCCATGCTTAGGACGATAGAAGTCTTTCGACAATCTGTCATTTGTCATTTTATCGATTGTCATTCGACAAAACCCGTTTCCACGGCGGCCATGCTACGCGGGCAGATCAAGACAATGCTTGGTCTTTAAGAAAAGACTGTGGCCTTTGCATTTGTTTTAGTGTTTCTTCTCAGAGTTTTTTTGACATTGGAAATGTCTTTTCGTTCGCTCCAGTATAGGCTCCGATTTCACGAAAAAGTGCGATCCCCTTATATATCGGAGGGTTGTGAAGATACGATATTCAAAAAAGGCTCTAAAGACACGTATTCACAAGAGCTGTAAGGTGAAAAAGAATTATTCAAGAAAGTCAAAAACGAAAGAAGTTATTGCCGAAATAGTGAAAAAAATTATTTTTTTCCGAATTTTTGATTTTGGCGCTCGATATTTTGGAAACGAAGAATGATATCAAAAATTTCAGAAAATCTCCTCTAGACAATTTAGTCAGCTTAAAACAAAGACGATCGGGTTAAGGGTTTGCCCGGTAGCCTAACCTTTTTTGGAAAATAGTCAGAACGACATGATAATTATCATTCAACTTTGTATTTTTCAACCAGTAAACCCGTCGTAGATCTAGCAAACAACCCGAGAGCTAGACTGACCCGACACTATCCCGAAGACATCCCGGACGTCAGCCTGTACGAGATTAGGATGACTCTGAGGCAGCTCAAAAACAACAAGGCACCGGGTGATGACGGAATTACGGCCGAACTCCTGAAAGCGGATTGAAAACCGGTACTTAAGGCCCTTCAGAAGCTGTTTAATTAAATAAATAAATAAATAAATAAATATTGCTGGACATTACACACAGCACCATCTAGTGCCACACTAAGCAACGAGGCTTGTGTCGTGGAGACCAGATAGTTGATATACTACATAGATACTTTTTGTTTGTAAATACATACTTATTATACATATAAACATCCATGACTCGGAAACAAACGTCCGTGCTCATCACACAAACATTTTCTCCGACCGGGATTCGAACCCGGGACCCTAAGAACGTAAGGCAGCCTCACTACCGCTGCGCCAATCAGGTCGTCTACCCCAGACGCTGAGACGACGTGAGTCCTTTGAATTCCGTCATACTTGAGGGAAAAACGCCACAGGCATGGTGCAGGAGTGTGGTGGTACTCTTTTTCAAGAAAGGTGACAATGGGGCGGTAGAAGGATTATAGACACATCTCACTTCTAAGCCATGTCTACAAGTTGTTTTCTAGAGTCATCACGAATCGTCTCGCACGCAGGTTTGACGATTTCCAGCCTCCCGAACAAGCCGGTTTCCGAAAAGGCTTTAGTACCGTGGACTACATACATACGCTGCGGCAAGTCAACAGAAGACCGAGTATAACCTGCCCCTCTGTTTAGCGTTTGTGGACTACGAGAAAGCCTTTGATTCGATCGAGACCTGGGCTGTACTGCAATCTCTCCAACAGTGCCAAATCGACTATCGGTACAGTACATCGAGGTTTTGAAGTGTTTGTACAAAAACGCCACCATGTCAGTCCGACTTCAGGACCAAGCCTCGGAACCTATCCTTTTGCAGCGAGGTGTGAGACAGGGAGACGTCATATTTCCGAAACTGTTCACCGCTGCACTGGAGGATGTCTTCAAGGTTCTGGACTGAAGAGGGCTAGGCATCAACGTCAATGGCGAGTACATCACTCACCTTCGGTTTGCCGATGATATAGTGGTCATGGCTGCGACCATGGAGGACCTCAGTATAATGCTCGATGCCCTCAGTAGAATTTCCGAAAGAATGGGTCTTAAAATGAACATGGACAAAACCAAGGTCATGTTGAATGCCCATGTCACACCCACTACTATCAAGATCGGAGACTCTACACTCGAAGTTGTAGACGATTATGTGTACCTGGGACAAACGGTCCAGCTAGGTAAGTCTAACTTCGAGAAAGGGGTCAATCGTCGAATCCGACTCGGCTGGGCAGCGTTCGGGAAGTTGCGCGGTATCTACTCGTTCAACTTAGTGTGTGTTGCCAGTGATTACATACGGGACCGAAACGTGGCCGCTCACAATGGGCCTCATCAGAAGGCTTAAAGTCACCCAAAGGGCAATGGAGAGGGCTATGCTCAGAGTTTCCTTGCGCGATCGAATCAGAAATGAAGACATCCCGCAAGAGAACCAAGGTTACCGACGTCTGCCCGCAGTATTGCCAAACTTAAGTGGCAGTGGGCAGGGCACATTGCTCGTAGAACGGATGGCCGAAGGGGCCGAAAAGGAGTGGCGACTGCGAACCGGAAGACGTTACTTTGGAAGGCCTCCCACTAGGTGGACTGATGACCTGGTGAAGGTTGCGGGAATCCGCTGGATGCGAGTCGCACGGGACCGGTAAATGTGGCGACACTTGGGGGAGGCCTATGTCCAGCAGTGGACGTCTTTCGGCTGAAATGATGGTGATGATGATGTTGTAGTTTTATTTTGTAACCTTTTCTACCTTTTCTTTTCTTGTCCTGACTTTCTCGTCGCTCAGTGACAATATTTTTTCAATTCCGTAAATTCATTTCCAATGTGCTCTATAGTCGTGCGAGGCACGAAATCTGTGTTTTTTTTGTTTATGTGTAATAGGTTTTTTTTTTACAACCCACACTAAGTAGTAGTACGTACGTAGTAAAATTTATTTATTACATACATTTGATTTCAAAATTAATTTTAATTTACGTATTGATTCGTATCATGTACTGGTTTTATTTTAGCGGTGTAGAGAACACATTTATAGTTTTCTAAGCAAAGTTATAATTTGTCAATCTGACAGACTAACATGTAAGTATAGTGTGTAGCCGTTAAGAAGTCTTCTCCTCCCATCCCATAAAGACACGTCAATAAACGTAGCCTCATAAAAAGAAAAAAAAAAAATATTTTCCAATTCTAGCCCCGCGCCAACAGTCGTTATGCCCGCAAGAACTCTCAGGGAGGACAGAGCGCCATCTACTCGACCGCTCCCGAATACGATGACCCGGCCACCTGCGCTGAAGAGGACCAATACGTAAGACTCCTTACTACTATTATATTTTATTTTATTTTATTTTATTTATTAGGGAAAACAAACAATTACACACTATAAATGGTTAACAAATAATTGGTACGAGACTGCTTCAGTGTGCAACTAACTACGTTATCCACATCTTATGTAATTAAAATTAAGATACATGCACGAGTACAACAAGCCTTAGCTTTATTAATTAAAGAAAGGAGAAAAAAAGAAAAAACAAAATACAGACTGAGGTAGGTTAATCCTCAAAGTTTTTGATAGCTTTAAGGATATCACTTCGAAATCTATTAGTTGACAAAGAAAATAAATCTAAATTTGAGAATAGGGTGTTATAATTTTTCGCTAAACGACGCAAAGGTGCGCGGTCCCCCGCGTTTGTGCGACACGAGGAGACAGCAAACAGCGGGCGACCGCGCGCCTCGCGTCTTATGGTAGTCCTAGGTACTACATAACATAATCTGTTTGATAAATCTGAGCAATCGTATTTGTTATTACACAGGTCATAAAGAAACATGCTTTCCAAAAAGGTGCGTCTAATATTCAGAGTAGTGAGTTTGTAATGTTTCAATAAATTACGGTAAGAGGTAGATTTACGGAGACATCGGTAATGAGTGGCTTTAAGAAATTTATATTGTACGGTTTCAAGGTTTTCTTTGTATTTTGTATAGAAGGGATTCCAAATCATTGCAGCATACTCTAACTGTGATCTCACCAAAGATTTGTATAAATGAATGTATGTATGAGTACGTTTAAAATCAGTCATGCATCTCATCACAAACCCATACATGCGAAAGGCATTACTAACAGTCTTAGCTATATGTTGATCAAGATGTAATTTGTCATCCAGCAACACTCCAAGGTCTCTAACTAAATTTGATTTGTGCATTACGGTGTTATTTAAGTTATATGTGTGAGTTATTACATTTCTATTCTTGGTAAATATTATTGATGAACACTTTGCAATACTTAGTTGAATTTTATTTTCGATACAGTATGTCGAGAATCTATCCAGATCCTCTTGAAATAAGAGACAATCATTTTTGTTTTGAATTTTTCTAAAAATTTTAAGGTCGTCGGCATATAGTAAAAATTTGGAATATCTGAAACACTTATATATATCATTTATGAATAATATAAACAAGAGAGGGCCCAAAATTGAGCCTTGAGGCACACCGGATGTAACATGTATGGATGTAGATTCAAAACCTTTGATGACTACTTTTTGAGTTCTATTTGAGACATACGATGTAAACCAACGAAGTAAATCACCCCGAATACCGTTGAAAGCAATTTTTCTTAAAAGCAGTTCATGGTCCACCTTGTCAAATATAAAATGCTATTGCAATAGTCCCTTACAGTTTTAGATTTCAAGTTGGTTAAAATCTGTGGTCACAATCCTGAAATTTATAAGTCGCCAAAATTAATCATACATGTATTTCACATCTTAAGCCATATTTAAAAAACCAAACCTACCCCTTCAAGTTAAAGATAAACCTACATATTGTTCAGAATATAATAATAACCTACAAATTAGTAGATTCCTCTTCCTCTCATTTTAACGCCCACAACTAAAGTCGATGAAACCTAAGAAGTCCGTTTTGACAGCCGTCAAATACATAATAAATAGACACCGCTATTTTTTATTTATTACTGTTACACTAACAAATGTTAAAACGGGCCTTTTATTTTTTGAATACTTTAAACAATACACAGATCATTTTATAACGTTGCATGTAATTTGTTTACAAAGCGTGCCCGTTATTCCCGCCCGATGTATGCCTGCGGCCCCGAGTACGATGAGCCCGCCTGCTGCGCTCCCGAAGATGAACAATACACCGGCGCCTATGGAACTCCCTACTCCGACCACTACGGCTCTCGCCCCAGCATTGGTAAGATGGGTAAAGGCTGGTTTTACACAATTATATTTTTGAGATTCTTTCAAACGCTAACGAATTTTAAAAGACTTCAAGTCTGATGCTTTCGTGAAGTAAATATAGCAAGAGAAAGACTTTGAGAGTGGCTTTTGTGATAAAGCGTAGTTAACCGCCATAAAGATCTGCATTTTCTGAAATCAATCTGGAGATAGATCCACGATAGTCTCGTGATCAACAATTATCTTAAATTCCCGTTTGATAGGAACACGCAAGTGCGGCGGATCTCCCGAGCCCCCTCCGCCCCCTCCCCGCAACGCCAACAACCCTGATAACAACTGCTCCTCCTCATTCAACGAGAGCAAGGACTCGAACGAAATCTCCGAAGCCGAATGTGACCAGCCCCGCAACTACCCCGGTAAGAAACTGAAACATGGACTAACTGATAACCCTATCCATGTTTCCTAATTCAGGACTAATTTCACTAATGAAACTGAACGCATTGGTCAAATTTGGCCGAAGAGATTAAAAAAAAAAAATACTTGATAAATTTTTCCTCCCACCAGTATTTCTACAAAAAGCGAATTCATTTAAACTTCTGAAAGTGACCCAATTTGGATCTATTGATAAAACTAAAAGGAAATCATACTTTTCTGTTAGAATGCTTTCAGTGATTAATGTATGCTGCTTCATAATATCAATATAAACTTTTTCACCTTCTTGCTGAGTACTAATTTTATTAATTAAAAAACTACGAATTGAAACATTGATTTTTTAAAAATTTACTCCCTGAAGTTACCTATGAACTAGTAATATTCAAAATACTATTTATTTTGTCAAGCAAATTAATACCCAGCAGAATTTGCAACTAGAACATAAAAGTATGGTCTACATAAAATAATATTTGATATCTTATTATTCTTTTGTTCCAAACTACCTTAATTTTAGGCAAATCTCGAGTGTTAATTTGAAATTGATTGTTGAATTCGTTTATGCACACTTGGGTGTCACCTGAACAGAAGACGGTAAAATTTTTGGATCAAGTTATTTGATTCCTTTTTGTTTCTAATTATTGTGACTGACAGCATGCAACATTTGTATCAGTAATAACAAATTGAATTACAAGCTTCAAGATTAGCGTTCTTGTAATTGGCTTACCTATCTTTATTTTTCAAAATTATCTACTTTTTACTGTTTTTTGGTTTAAGCACTTGACAAAATCAATGTCCAAATTTAAATAATTTAAAATCAAGATTCGTTTATTAATTTTGACAAGTGCAAGATTCAACAATGGGAAAAATCAGTAATAACTTTTCTTTGAATCAACTTCTAAACTTTCTATTTATGTGCTTAGACGTGATTGTGTTAACTAATTCACTCTATTTGAAATGATTCTGTAGATATTTAGTACGTGTTTTGGAGACAGACATGCACGAACAATAACCACTTAGTGACAAAATGATACAACTAGTACACTTAGAGAATGGAGTACACGCGTGGTTATTGTTCGAGATGTCGAGTAGAAGGCGGCTCCAGGTGTCGTGGCTAGTATAGAGCGCGTCGTGACTTGTGTGTTGTTGCAGTAAGGGCCCACACTGCCAAGGACGGCTTGCACAGCGAGGAAATGAGGAAACTCATTGACAGGTCAGTTTGATAGGCCTTGCACAATATACCCTATAACTCAGACACCTGTTTTTGTTCACTGTCTCACATAAAAATTATATTTGTATCGCACAGACAGAAGTATTTACAAACTTTTAATATCCTTCTGCATAAATTAAACTAATAAAAATCTTATTTAGTCTAGTTCAGCCCGCTTAGCATGAACGCCGTAGACACGAAAGAGAAACGACAAATCTTTTGTTCATCTGTCATTGAATCGACAAAATGACAGATGAACAATAGATTTGTCGATTCTCTTTCGTGTCTACGGCGTTCATGCTAAGCGGGCTGATCCTATAAGTTCAAGGAGAGTTAATAAAACGTAACTAAGCGTCCCTTTAAAGCAAGATTGTCCACTGTCAGACTTACACGCACTGGACACACTACTAAACTAGTACATAAGCCGGCTCCTTGTGTGTGCGCTAGCACGAGTACATTGTCACGTGATAGATATATTTACCTAATAAAGCATTGTGTACTAGTCTATGCTCGTTATTAAGCATGTGTTATGTTCTGCATCCATGATCTACAGGAAACAGTAAGTCAAAGTATGTCAAAATGAACATTTTTTAAATGAATATAATCCACCTTATTTTTGCCTGATATTTTTGTTTCGTAATTAACCTTTATGTGGCTAACATTCTGAACCAATGTGCACTAATGTATTATTTTTTGCTCCAAGAATGGTAAGGCGAATAATTTATTTATACCTCGGCTGGTTTGGTTTTATTTTGTGAAGATTGCGTTGCCGTTAACGAACGCATGAAATGTACATACTATGTATACCCATTACTTTATATAAAGATAGCCCAACATGGAATAGAACAGAACCCTGGCACTTATTACTTTTTAGTCCGTGCGTGACGTTTTAGTAGCTTACAATTTAATTATATGGTTACAAAAAATAGTTTCCCCAAATCATTTTTTCTTTAGCTACATTTTTTACATACCATTAGATTTACAAAGCACTGTAAATAGACGCCAAGCGTGCGGACATATTGGTGTTCCTAAAATAAAATAACTCACCCCTCTAGATTAGAAGTGCTATGGTTTTCCTACAAATGCTTTAAAAAAAAAAGTATATCCATGCCTGTTTGTTTACCAATATTACGGCTCAACCTGTTTGCTTCTCAAAATAAATGCATTATGAGAATGGCAGTGTAAAAAAAAAACTGTCGGCTGTTGTACACATTGCAGAGGTAAGCGTGAACGTGTCCATTAATGTTAGGGGCTATGTTTTCAGACCAGAAGCAGCCACCCCAATCCCCCAGCAAGCAGTCCACGGGCGGGGACTCACAGCCTACGATACTGTGGCAGTGTAACCTGTAAAGTGGACCCGTGTCTCAGCGCGGCGACACACGCACATTTTATAAATTAATTTAGTGGACCATTACCATCTTGCTGATGTACCGCTCGCAGGCTTACGCAAATACTTCCTTTCAGTATAAACTTTCAATTGCACCGTCGCTATATTATTTGGTCTCTTGCATGCAGCAAGATGGTGATACTCGTGCCAAATCTACTCTTTTGTATTTCAATTTCATTTGTGTGTCGCGTTATTGTGTTGCTATTTTTTACTTTTACATTTACCCCAACTTAGTTGGCTGGACATTTTTAAAATTAGTTTTTAAATGCGTTTTTTTATTGTACCTGTAGTCAAGTTCCAAAGTTGGGTTATGTACAAATTAGATTCTACCTTCCCAGAGTAGAGAAACCTATGATGCGTCACTGTAGAATTACCATGTAAAAGCAGAAAATTATGGTTGTGGTAGTTATCTCAAATTGATATATTTGCTTAAATAGATAGGTGACGCTTTGTCCTGTCCAACACATTATATACCTTCTTCCAACGTGCCCAACTTTGACACATGTTTACTACAGACTTTTCTGTCATTTTAATTGTAGTTAACTTTATTTGTTTAGCTTAATTTAAAAATAGCTTCAGTAAAATGCATCTGGTTTGGGGTGTTTCTTATTCGATTTAAATTAAGCTCAACATGTAATAATGTATGTGATATTTTGTATTTTTATCCCATTTTTTAATTTTTACATGGAATAATATCGACGTAAACTTTATTTATACTCTTAGGATGGTAATATTAGGTAACCACAACCGTACGGTTGTAATGATGCTTCCTTTAACGTTATTGGTTTTAATTATTCTCTTTGTCATTTCGTTATTGCCACACGTCCTATATGTGTCAAACATGTTGGTTTTGATTTTCGCATTTATGCATATACTATTTAGGATAAGTTTAGATATAAATTTCTTTATTAGTAATTAATCAACTTTTAAACAGAAGTACTATGTAATCCGTAGCTAGTTATTAACACGCGTTACGCATTATTATGTAAAATTTAATGATATTCAATTAGACTACTCTTTGAAACGCATTGAAATAATATATACAGGAAGCGTACCATAATAATGATAATATAAAACAGTTACCTATATAACCAGCAAGGAACTACTCCAATCTATTACACCTTCGAAAACGTAACAAACTGCTGACATGGAATTTAAACTAATCTTTTAAAATATTAATCTAGTACAGTAAGGTGCATTTTTATTATTAATCATAATCGTAATTTTATCCTTCTATATTACGCAGATGACTAGGTGTAAGACACTCGAGTGTCATTTTCTAGGTGTTTCCCATTATATGTTGTGTATTGTGGTGTAAGCTTCGCAAAGTAGGCTTGTAGTTAGGTTTCGCGACTTCCTAGCAACAGAATCTTCTCTTAACCTTCCAATTAGAATTCGATTTAATGAAAAAATCTAGTTAAAATTGAAATGTGAACAAAATAAATGAAATTTATTCAAAATTATATGATAAATAATCAATTAAAATTTGTACCATAATCTTAATTGTATTGGCAGCAGAGGGGTTAATTGTTTATGATATTTTTGCTTTTGTCGATGTGCGTTTGGTTTGCGGCTACTTGAAAGTAAGTTTAATAATTATTATTATGGCGATACAACATCGATAACCACAGCTAACTAACTGTACCAAAGTGTTTGATTTGTGTTAAATAAACTACTCAAATGTCAACTACGCAATGTTGTTTTAATTGTATACCACTTACTTAAAAAATACTTACATAGAAATAGTTATAACTAAAATAAATAAAATACATGTGTTCTACTGAAGACGGTGTTTATTTATACAGAAACGTAAATATTAAATAGTTCTTTTAACACTAACTGTTCGGTGGCAGTACTGAGAGATCACATTAACCAGAGGCAGCCTTCAGGATCTCTTCGGCGACCTCCACGGCGATAGCTGCCTCGGCCTTAGCCTGCAAAGTCACAATGTATAAATGAATAAAAGAAAGAAAGAAAGAATTTTTTTTTGTTTTTCTAGATAACAATAACACATTTGTGGACAAACTTCTCACATAGTGGCAGTGGAGGCCATCTGCCTTTTCCCAACTATGTTGGTGGCGGCTTCCAGTCTAACTGGATGCAGCTGAATACCGGTATTTTACATGGAGCGACTACCTATCTGACCTCCACTACCCAGTTAGTACTGGGTAATACGATACCCCTTGGTGAGACTAATTATTGTCAAACTTTTTGGGCCACTGACTACCTGTAACGACTGTCAAAGATCTACTATTGACAGCTGGGCCGAACGACTTAATGTGCTTTCCGAGACACGGAGGAAAATATATACTACGCGAGGAGAATATAGACTAGAGCTTTAAATAAGCTAAGCTTTACCTTTTCGTTACCAGCTGAGTTCAGTTCAGATTGAGCTTTGCTAAGGGACTCCTGGGCCGCGCCGCGGTCAAGGTTTTCCAAGGGATGTGCTTCTTCGGCAAGGACCTGAAATATTAACATACACACAATGTACGAGAGGAAAGATTTTTTAATGGTCCGACATGTCCGAGCTACAATAAAATAAATAGAATGGGGAAGGAAACTGTGGAACTAATGGCGCTAGCATAGCTGGTTCCCAACATTGTCATTGGTTGAAAATGTGGTAATATCATTTTAGATTTCAAAAAATAGCTTATGGCTGATGCTCAAGGGTAGTCCGCGAAATTCAAATTTTCTCACGTTTTTTGCAATTTGCAGGCCAGTCATAGGTTGTATGTTGATTAAAATATTGTTCGTGACTGTAAGACGTATGTAGTTATAGAATTATAATGATCAAAATCATCAATACAACCCTACAAGTTCATAAACTTAAGTTCGTAAAAAAAAATGAATTTTGTGGGCTACCCTGGAGCATTCACCTTAACCTCATTGGTCAGATTGAGACCAGCTGTGGTGGCGCCATCTTAGATTATCTTTGCCTGTTTCGCCATTGAAGTTTTATCATATTGTGACGTTAAGAAAGTGGTCTTTCTGGTAAAGTAGAATTTATGTGCATTGTGGTGTGGTGGTCAGTATGAAAAAGTGGTAGAGATACCGAGGCCTCGGAACACAAAGGGCGATGAAGGAACATGGATGGGTTTTAGTCAGTAAAAGTCTGACACTCCCTCCTGGTTCGCCCAGTGCGGGGGTCATTTGATGATTTCCCATCCGAAAAAAAAAGATCACACTCAACTTTTCTATGACAAATCAGCATGTCTGCTGCACTCACTCAATTTTACGTTGAGTGCAGCGTTGCCAGATTTTTTTTTTGCCAAGTCGGGACTTTGGAACTTTTCGAGTGAAAAAAGCGGGATTCTTTCGTCGAAAGCGGGACATAATAAAAAAAACCTATGTAATCAGAAGTTTTTAAATATTTATCTTTTTATTTGAGTTCAAATTACGTTTACGTGACAATAGATAGCAAAAATAGCCATAGAAAATGTTTTTTTTTTTTAATATGATATTTTAAATCAGACTTACCCTATCGTTAAATAGTTGAGTCTTAGTCGTCTTGTGAATAAAAAAAACTTAACTTTTGTTTGCTTAATGTAATCAAACTAAATTACGCACGCAACGCAACTCATTATTGACTGGCTCACTGCTTTTTATTTATTTATTTTATTTTGTTTTATTACGCGGGCGGGCGTTCAGTCCACACTTGTCTGTGCCCCCCGCCCGCGCTTCCTCAGCACGCTGCACCCACGGTCGAGTTATCCCCGAAAAGTGGGACTGAGCCTGTCCCGCGCGGGACATTTAATTTTGATTCAAAAAGCGGGATGTCTGGCAACGCTGGTTGAGTGTGACCTCAGTCAATGACATGACAGTCTATTTTTTATTGCATAGTATTTTACTTGAACAGTAATCTACCACTACATAATGATATGAACATGATCTAGAAGTGAAGACTAAACCAACCTGAACAGAGGAATCATCATTGACTGTAACTGTGCCAGAGGAAACGAAAATCTTGTTCAATTTGCCGTCGTTTTCAATCACAGTAACGACGCCAGGGCGCAGGACAGCTAGAAAAGCATAAGGGAACTCTTAAAATTATGGTGTCAATAAAAAATCCTGCCTATCTGTACACACTAGCTTAACAACTGTATTCTTTGAGGACTTATAACAAAAAAAGGAGAAACTACATTATTTTAATTTAAAAAAAATCCATAATGGACAATGGGATCTGATTCTCATTTGGAAGTAACATATTTTTGTCATGAACTATCTTTGTGTACAACTCTCACAATATGGGCATTCCAATAATTTTTTTAAGGAACACCCACAGAACAGATGACCTGGTGACCATACTTAGCTCCTTGGGGAAAAATCCAGTACAAGATCCAGATTCACACTTGTGGATGGAATTTTTCTATTTTAATATTATAAAAAGGTAAAGTTTATAAGTTTAAATGTAGGGGGTAATCATTAGAACTACTATCCTATTTCGCAAATTATTTCACCGATGGGACGCGACAATATCTGTGAGTGTCATAAGCATATTTAAAACATTCTCATAAGACAATTAACAACCATAACGCAAGTGAAGCCACGGGCAAAAGCTAGTATGATAAACTTCTTTTTTTTTTTAATCAGTTATGACACACATATTTACTAAGCTATCATTCTACATATTTTCATTTTTGCTTACCGAGGGTGGGCACATGTTTGGGCAGGATACCAAAAGCTCCACTCATTGATGGCACATCAATTTGCTTGACAACTACTTTGTCGTAAAATACCTGTAAATAATTTGTAACTTCAATACAGAACATCCATAATCACTTATCTTTTCTCAAATATTGTCATTTTGAGACTAAACCTTTTAAGGGATTGATTATTTTTGTATCAAGCCTGTCCTGTCTAACTTCTACCATTTTAATTTATTTTCAAAAGCCGTACATAAGTAATAATCAATAGCTGGATCTCAATCATCATTCTCTTGCCCCTATTTCATTGGTGGTATCAATATGAACAAATATTGTATGAGAGATAAAATCTTCTAAAACATCACATTTCCAAGTAAGCTACCAAAGTTAGAATCAACTAATGCCTCCATCAGTACAACTTTAGTTTTAATGGACATGCATAAGATGCAGAAATGTGAGAAAACAACTGACTAGGTGGCCATATTTGAAAAATACCTCCCCTCAGGATTGGGTAGCTAAAGTTTGAAGGGAGGATAGAGCATAAAACCTGTAACAATCAATAGTTGCTATCAATACAAATGAGTATTGAATGGGACAAATCTTGCGTCAAATTTCTAAGATGTAAGAACTCAAGTTTGAATCGCCTCCATCAGTGCTCCTTTATTATTGGCTTATATCTCGGAAATGTGACGCTTAAGACGATTATGTCACATAGAATACCTGTTTGTATTATATATATGCCTAGGTGGTATTTTGAAAATAAAATGGTAGAAAGTTATGCAGTCCAAATGGTTCAAACTCCTTTAAAATACGTAGGTACAAATAAAAGAGGTGTAAAAACCTTGTTGCCAGCAGCAAATGTGAGTGCCATTTCATCGCCTTTAGCAACATCAGCGTAGTTGCGGACTTGCAGCCTCCTTGCCACTGTCCTCAACCCATTGCGGAATGCCAGAGCCATTCTGTAAACAATTTTTTTTATCAATACTTTATTAAATGAATTATAGAATGAATTATTTATTATTTATCTGTAACGTAATAATAAATAATTGGTACATTATTGATTACATTATTTCCACAGAAAATCTTGCTTAATTAATTCATTTTAAATAGCACCTTAACTTTTATTTTTAAGAAAGTCCCAAACTATATTATATTTTTCACATATAGGATAAGGGGTAGATAACGATGAATCCTTGACCCTGAGTTAAATTTTAACATTTTAATTTTCTAACCTATAAAATGAACCGTTCTAGAGCTTTACGAAAATTACTTAAATGACAACGCTATGCACTTCATTATTAAAAATAGGCCAAAAGTTACATTGCTATTAATATTTTAAGGAGAATATAGATAAATTAATTAATTTTACCATGAAAACAATCCCGGATTATGTAATAATTTCGATAGCAAACCAAAAAACCGCATACTGGCAAAAAATGTTAAGCGACTAAATGGAACACATGATCATTTATTTAATTATAATAATGTTAGTCTTACTTCGGTTTTGAAGCGTAATCTAATAAATTTTACAGTAGAAACTCCGTTTTTCTCGGCACTCCTTGACTACACTTGACAGATGATAGTAGAGGTGTAACTAATATATTCATAATAGGTACAGGTATTATAATACAAGCCACTTATATTCATATTAGGATACGCGAATGTAAAGTAATAGGTTACCAGGTATTAGTCAAATATTAGGGACGCGTAATAGTGAGGCTATAATCTGTGTGTGCGACTCACCTCGCTCGCTAGTCTATTACCTACTATTTGCCAACCGCCGCCGCCGTCATCTCACTCACTCGCTCGCCAACGAGTGAGCGAGATGACAAGACTCACCTAAACCGACTCTAGGCGGGCGAGTGAGCGAGATGAATATTGTATTGTATGAATAGTATCTGGCCGCTTGCTTGTCGAATTATGCACGTAATGTGTGTATTGTAAAGATATAGTTATACACGTCGGGCTTCGTATGAAAGCTGCACGAGTTGGGAACAAAGTAAGTAAGCAATGAAAACCGTTTTTCAAATTTGGTCACTTGTTTCTGTCGCACTGTGTATTCGTTAATCTAACTAATACGAATATTAGCGGTGACCGAAGCTCACAGCGACTCCATATTATATTCAGATAGCACCGTGCACGCAGTGTCGCAGTGATTGATAATATTTACGTAATACGTATTAAGTTAGTAGCTATTTTGTATTTATTTTTAGTGGAGGTTTTGGTTTGGTGATGGTTTTTCATTTTCATCATCATTCATCATTTTCATTATTATCATTGGTAATAGGCATATTTCATATTCAGAGAATAAAAGCAGGTATCAATATTAGAATGAGTAGCTAATAATGAATATGTTCACTAATATTTGACTAATACCCAGTAATAGGTATGGTATCATAATATGCGTTAACTAATATATTCAATAATATGATTACCTAAAAATGACCCTAATATAACATCTCTAGATGATAGTGCGAAGCAGTGTTGCCAACTCAACTACTTCAAAATATGCTAGATTGGTGTATAAACGGTTAACCTTCTCTAAAAAATGCCAAAAATAATGCCAGCATAAATAAATGTCAGTATTGATTACAAAATCAAATCAGGGGAATAGAATATCAATGTCTTGATAGTCGTCAACATTAGCTGATGTGGAAGGCTGAGAGCTAGAGTCGTAACTCTCTTTGGTTCCGATACAAAGTAGTACATTGTCTGGAACAGTGTAAGATTAACAGCACATTTCTGCTCTTTTTAGGCCGAATCTGACGTACAAAATAGCATTCATGGTTCTCACCGCCAAATTGCCGCGGAGTCGAGTTTCGATTTAAAATTTTATTACAAGAAATATTATGTCGTCGGGTTTTACTATTCTTGGAACAAGTATCAAAAGTGGCTGTAAGGTGGGTACTTTGTTCCTGTAACTTCTGGAAGCAGCATTGGTAGATCAATACAGTCAATAAAATATGGCCAGGTATACAAAAATCGTACATTTTCCGTACGATCTTGGTTTAGCGATCGTACATGAGTAAAAATGCCAAAAAATCGTAGGAGTACGATTTAAATCGTACATCTGGCAGCCCTGTAAAGAGTCAAATTACGTGCAAAATTTTTCGCAAGCATGCGCGGTTGACACAGTTCTGTCATTGACTTAAAAGTACTCAGTACCTTTAAGTAAGCCGGCGAAATTTTCGCTGGATAAAAATTAAACTAGCGAGGGTTCGCTGAACGGAGTCTTATGTTATGGCTTAAATCAATGACAGCTCAGCTTGTCAAACAAGTAACAACTATTAATTCAACTCAACAGTCCATGATCCACAAATAAAATTCACAGAGACGATGAATTAAGTACTCGGTAGACATATTCGTTTTCTAGGGCGTGAATCGAGCAAATAAAACAACAAACAGTTCAATGTCAATGTCAATCTGACAGCTGACTAGCGAGGTAAAAAGGTCGCTAAAATTTATCCCAGTCAGGCGAAAACTTATACCAGCGGACGACCGTGAACGGGGCAGATTAAATTTTAGTCAGTTTAATTTTTCACTTCGCGGTGTGCTTGAACGGGGTGTTTGACATTTAGTCAGTTTAAATTTTAAACTGGATCTGGAGAGGAGACATTTTAATCATTTTAAGTCGCTGTGACAACCAGATGACAATGACAATGTAAAAAAGAAATGAATGAATGAATGAGAGAATGAATGAAGTTGAAGCAAAGAGGCCACATATCTTGGCTATACGGACTAATAATAAATAAAATAATACTCGACTGACAAAAATAGCTAAAGATTATTTTCGTTCACTGACGATACATAGCGACATATAGCGATACCACAAAATATATGGCGATGGCGATACGCACTTCTGACTGTTTCGCACAAAAAAAAATAATTATCGCGCGTGTTAAATCGCCGCGATATTATCGTGAAACGTTTTCATTCTGGAATAATGCTTACTCTTTGATATTAAAATGTCGAAACGCCATAATATTTTGACTTATCCGAGGCCATGGACATGACCTAGCACAAATGTTTCTATAGCACTTTTTATTTCAGATCGTCTGGACTGAATTGGTGGTTGTAATGAATGTATCATGGTATAAAAATATAAATTTATGTATGTTTTAATAACGTTTTTTTTTATTTTAGTCAGGCGGAACTTTTCAGATGGAAATCGGAATAAATCGAAACTTGCTGCCGGCAACACTTTAGGCTACATAACATTTCGCAAGGCGCTGAATACGCCTCTTTACAAAAAAACTGGTTCGTCGTGTTCCTTGCTTTGCTTACCAAGCCACGCCAGTCGCCACCCAGTCAGCCAGTTACCAAGGGCCAGTTACCTACATGTTCCACTGTCATTTTGATATTGACATTTTAATTTGACATTGACAGACGTCCAAACAGTGACAAAGGCGGGAAAAAAATAAAGGAAATATTCCGTGATTTTGTTTTTTTTGTGAACCAATGTGGGTTATTTTTCGTACTTTGTTCAAGTTTAAAGAATATGTTTAGTTTATAGGCTTTTTCTATGTAAACTGTGCGATTATTATTTGCGGCAGCTGCTGTTGGTAAATTGTAAGGCTTGCACTACTCTTTACAAGTAGCTCCTTACAATGTTGGAAATATTGTCCTAATTGTGGAGAGAAACAAGTGCAAGTTTTAATGAATGCATTACTATATTTATGAAAATGAGCCTGAAGGACTTAGATTTGACTAAGATAACAAAGTTAACGTCTCAACAAATCGACCATGTAACTTGTTTGGAATGGTATGACGTCAAACATTTATTTCTATTACAGCCAATGTATATGGTTGGCTTACAAACTATTTCTGATAACAATTCCCTAAGAACATGATGTATTGTGTTTTTTAGTTGTAAATACTTCATAGCACCTGCAACTGCAGCTTGCGGCCACACTTTGTGTCATACTTGTTGGCGAGGTCGTCGCACATGCCCTGCTTGTGCAACCCACCTTGAGCGAAAGACTTTGAAGCTAAATATACCACTTCAAACACTGACAGACCACATACAAGTGCTTGGAGAAGCATTTGAAAAACTTTTTAACATCAAGCGTAAGTGAGAATTATCTGCCTACCTTTCCAATATTTCTGTAACTTTAATTGGTTTTACCTAAGTACCTTTGGTTTTGAATTGCAATTCAATAGTTAATTATTAAATTTCAGTGGATGAATTTAATCTGGACACACCAGGTGAAATTGATTCAGAAAAAGATCCAGGTAAAAATGTTAAGGATTGGTTAACAAGCTCTCAAAATCATTTTTCAGCCCCAATTCAGAATTCTGAAACATTCTCACAAGAATCACAGCAACCAGCCAATCCATTAGAGGTTTCAGCTAGCAATATCATAATTCATACAGATATTAAAAAAATTGCAACCCCTCCAAAGGTGGTCCATATCCCACCACCACAAGATGATTGGGATAAAATAGAACCAATGCCAGACTCTGAGGTCACTTCTAAGAAAAATGAAAACATTGTAGGACCTATGGATATAGAAGCGTTTTTTGTGGAGGACTCTGAATATACTACAGATCATCCTCGCAGGAGTTCTAGGAAAAGAGATGTCAAAAATGATGAGATCCCTGGCAAGATCAATGACCTATCTTCCAACAGACATAGTTCTAGGGACTCAAGTGGGGATAACGATAAGAAATCGCAAAAGGTCAAACAAAATTGGAATAATGTAAAAAAAATGAGAAAAGAATTCAGTAAGTTAAACAAGAAAAATCGAAGCAAACTAAATGTTTCAATTGAAATGGTTAAGAAAACGCAGAACCTGAAATCTGCCATCAACACACCTGTGGCTTCTTCACAGGTATACAACATCGATGACAATACACCAGATGTCGCAAATAAAGAAAACGAAGTAAATAACGTAAACTCAAATACACCTATTGATGACAAACAAGGTGTGGATTCAAACATTACAGTTAAATCAATAGAAAAAGAAATCAGAAACAGTGGGAAAGAGGCAGTTAGCACATCTGGACAAAATCAAGTTCAAGACTCAAAAAATAACCCAACTGCAAATGTTGAACTTGATGAAAGTAGAAGGAATATTAATGAGAAAGAAAATTTTACTAGTTCAAAACATTCAGATCTAAGTAAAAACCATAAACAAGCAGTAAATAAAATGCCATTTATAAAGAAAAGCGCATTAAATCCCAAAACGTCAGAAAATTTTGACATAATAAATAACCATATTATTGATCAACCACTTCCTACAGAAAATTCAGATGATATTGAAATTACCATTAAGGTAGGAAATACAATAACCAATATTGTGATTAAGAAGAAACAAAGTGATGTCCAAGTAAAGATTAACACTGATCGTGAAGTACAGACATCCCAAGACCCACATTCCAGTAAAAATAACGACTGTGTGATGAAAGATATCAATACACATAATATAGACATCAATATTGAAAATAGTAGAACTGAGGAACAAGCACCTGTGGTTGTAAATATAAATGAAAGCCAGAATGTACAAAGACCTGTACCTAGGATTATTGAAAATAAGAATTTAGAAGTAGTGGGAAGTAACTTAGACAGAACTACATCTGGGAAGAAAAATACAGCCTCAGCTGATACAGCAAGTGCTCAATTTGAAATCACTGAAAGTGTGGAAAAAGAACTATCAAAAATAATGGAGTGTGATGTCATTGATGACAAAGAAGACAGTCCTAAAAGCATTCCAAAAGTACCACAAGTTGAAGAGCAAAAAACAAACAAAATAATTGACCAACCAGAGAACATAGATGATTTGAATGATTTAGATATTTTCAATAGTGGCTCAGTCAAGGAAGCAAATGTTCACATCTTGAAGGACCCTGCACCGTCAGAAATATTAGGCACATATCGAAGCAAATTTAGAACTCAAAAACTTGCAGAGAAACGTGATAGAGATAATGATGAAGAATTGTTACCTACTAACAAGAAAACTAAAATGAACCCAGAAGAGAATGAGAAAGTTCAAGATGTACCACCTGACAGTGAGCCAATTAACTATGATGCTATAATGGGTCAAGTATTTGCCAGCATTGACGCAGACATGGAAGACATCAGAAAAAGTCAAGAAGTAGGCAGTGTGTCCATTTTAAAAGATAAAAGAACTAACAAAAGTAATGAGGAGCAAGCACCAAACACAAAAATTTCATCTCAAATGCTAAAAACACAGACACTTAAAAAGGTTGCAAGCCAAATGAATGTTGAAATAACACCAAATTTAAATGAATACTTTAATGAAAGGCACAGTGAAAATGTATTCTCTATTGTAGAAAAGGAAGATGAAAATTCTGAAATAAATAAAACTGGGAAAGTAAGTATTAGTGATTTAACTTTCTATTTTGTATGTACTCATAAATAAATTTACAGTTTGGGCATAATGTGACATGGATGCAATCAAAATTGTGTTTGCATACAGTGTTAAAGATTGTAATTTTATCTTTTGAAATATATCTTCGAGGTTAGGCAGTGCTTATCACAAAAGTCTTCTCAATTATACAATCAAAAATATTTTGGTCCTAATTCAGTTTCTCTCATGTTTCAGGCACCGCAACAGGTTGATGAGTTCTTAACACCAGTTCATAATCTAAATTCTACACAGGACAGCAATGATGGTATAATCAAGACAAATAAAACAAAGAAGTCTCAAGATTATGATGATGATAAGAGTGTAGTTGAAGAAACACCGCAAAAGTAAGTATTCAGGGTTGATACAAAATAATACCTGTTTTCGCTTACACTAAGTGATGCAGACGCCAGGACATCAAGCTACCACAATCTGTCAAATTTCTAGGTTTTTAACTTTATTGCTAAAGCATTAATTAGGTTCAAAGTTTATTGGGAAAATTTGTCAGTTTTGGTTAACTTGATAAGCTGGCATATCTTAACTCTAACAGCTAAGTAAAAGTGCATTGCCGAGAGTTCAAAATCATCGGATTTTGTGTGCACTATATTTAAGAATTTCATTTAGTTGTGAATTGTGATACTTAGATAAAATGACAAAATTATTTTCAAATTCAAATTCATTTATTGTTTGTCACAGGTGAAATATTTGAAATTATTTTCAAATTCAAATTCATTTATTGTTTGTCACAGGTGAAATATTTGTTCTTATTATTATTATAAAAGATCGCTGTAACTTACATAAAGGGTGTACAATATTTTTTGTTTTGGTTACTTAAATTTAACATTATAATCATTATTCGTCTTAAGTCAACATCCATAGTCAGTTGTTAATTCACAAGTCAGTTTTTAAAAAAATCAGTAAATAGGAACTTTGATATTTTCATACTAATTAAATTGAATTGATTACCTACATTAAAATTAAATAACTCATTGATTTCATAAAATAAAATTATTCATAGATTTCATTAAAATTAAATTACTTATTGGTTTCTTACAAATTAAATTATTCAGCGGTTTCGTTACAATTTATTAAATTAGTCATTGATTTCATACAAATGAAATGACTCATGACTCGAAACATTACAGATAGCATTAACTTTAACATTAGCATAGCTTCTATCTCTGTGTGTAGTTACCAGTATTTTTGTCACTAAAAAAGTCATTGATCGAATAGTAGGCTTTACTAATCAAGAATTCCTTTAGTGTCTTTTTAAAACTATGTAAGGTTACACTGCTTTTTACGTCATTTGGTAGTTTGTTATAAATTTTTACTCCTATCCCAAATACACTCGTTTTAAATTTAACTGTCCTACACTTAATTCCGCTTAATACATTTCTATACCGTGCACTTCTCAATGTGTCATAGTTACTTAAATCACGTTTTATCATTACTGCTGCTTCATAAATATACAGTGAAGGTAATGTCAAAATGTGTAATCTTGTGAACTCTGTTCTACATGATTCGGTCTGTTTAAGCCCACATATACTTCTAATGCACTTTTTTTGTGCCTTAAAAGCATAGGTACTCTTTGTTAGTTGAGTTACCCCAGAAAAGAATACCATATTTTATTGTAGAACCTACGTACGCATGGTAAGCGGTCAGTAGTGTTCTCTCGTTAACAACTTTCCTCAGCATGTATAGGGCATATGAAAACTGGTTTAATTTTTTACAGACCTGATCAACCTGCATTTTAAAGTTTAGTTCAGAGTCAATATGAATACCAAGAAACTTAGTGTTGTTCACTTCTTTTATTTGTTCTCCTTTATAATGTATATGTAGCTCTTTTTTTGAAGTAGTATTTTTATTTGTGAAAGTCATATAATTTGTTTTTTCAATATTTATTTTTAGGTTGTTTACATTTAACCATTTTATAATATCTTCAAGTCCTTTGTTAATGTTGGTTTCATAATTATCTCTGTTACGGTTCGTAAAAATAGCAGTACTATCATCTGCAAATAGTACCATTTCCTGTTTTATAATTTTCGGTGGATCGTTTATGTAGATGATAAACAAAAGAGGTCCAAGAATACTTCCTTGGGGCACTCCATACATAATAGTTCTAGGCTCTGACGTATATGTCTGTTCCAACTTATATCTATTTGATAAATACGATTTTATAAGGTTTAGTGCATTTCCCCTTACCCCATATTTTTCTAATTTGCTCAAGAGTATCTGATGATCCACGTGATCGCCTTTGACATGACCATAAAAATGGCTGTTATATGTTGCTTGTTATCCAGTCCTGTCATTACATTCCTTAAAAAGTTAAAAAGAGCGCCGCTAGTGGATCTGTCTTTGCGAAACCCGAATTGTTCATCTGCAAATATGTCATTAGCTTCAAAGTAGTTGTATAAGTTATTGTAAATTACTCTTTCAAATATTTTTGCGAAGACTGGTATTAGCGCAATTGGTCTGTAAAATTTCATCTCTTCTTTGTCGTCTTTTTTAAATATGGGATTTATAACCGTTAATTTCAGTTTAGAGGGAAAGAATCCGTGTTCAAGGCACAGATTTATAATGTGGCTAAGTACTGGCGCTATGAGATGCGATACCCTTTTAACTATTTTCGTGTTAATGTTATCGTACCCTGTACTATTAGTATTTTTAAGCATTTTTATTATTTGGTCTACATTAAGCGGGTCTGTTGGTTTCATAAAAATTGAATTGGATTTATTGTATGTCAGTGTTTTTAAATCTATATTATTGTCCTTAGGTGTCGGTTTTATATCGTCAATAAAAAAGTTGTTAAATGACTGAGCTATTTCTGTCGGGTTTGTAACCATTCTATCATTTACTTTTATTTGGTTTATTTCCTCTTTAGGTGTTACTGTCTTGTTATTGTTAATAATTTTCCACATTGCTGTACCTTTGTTGGTCACTGAATTAATGTAGTAATTGTTTTGCGATTTTTGGTTTTTTTTTTATTATAGTTCGTAGTCTTTTTGTATATTCTTTAAAGTGTATTTTGTCTTTCGGATTTGACGTTAGCCTATATTTCCATAGCAATTGACGTTTTCTTTTTGAGCATAACTTTATTCCCTTGCTTAGCCATTTTGGCTTCTTAGAAATTGGTATTTTAACACGTATTATCGGAAAACACAGATCGTAAAATAATTTAAATAATATATTTTGAAGTTATTGATGTCAATTTTAATGTTTCCAGGAACTTATCAATCCCAAAACTGAAACGGGCGAGTACATCCAACCAATCACAAATATCTTTAAGTGAGACAAGGAAGGTTTCTCTTAGAAATTCCGTATCAACTATAAAGAGTATCATCAATTTAACAGATACTGTGACTGAGTCTAACAAGAGTACTAGAGATGTGACTGTTATCGAAACTGCTGTTCAGAACCAAGTTTTGGAGACACCCCTTACTATCAGCAAGTTTGCTGATCAAATTAAGCATAAGTCCACGCCAATGGTTAGAAAATCACTAAACTTTGAGAATAGAAATGACGATGATGACCCGGAACAAACTCTTTGTCCCACTACTGACGTAATTGCTAAGACTACTCAAGAAAGGGAGTTCATGAGTAAAGCATTTGAGAGTACACCTACTACACCTGCTGCGCGACCTCTTACTACTCGAAATCTAGGATCAAACAACAAAAGATATTGTTTAGCTGCTTCATGTCTAACATCCAGTGAAATATCAAAAGTTAAAGCTCTCTGTAATGAACGTAAATGGAGGCATGTGGACAAGTATTCAAAGGACATTACACACTTGATTGTAGGTGTTGATGAAGAAAAGAAATCACAGAGGTGAGATTTGTTTGCCGCTGTATTTAATTTTTTTTTTTCGAGAGCAGCGGTGGCCCAGTGGTGGCGGCCCCGACTTACGACCAGTAAGTCGTGGGTTCGAACCCAGGCAGGCGCATTACTTTGTGTAATTTATTTCATCACCACTGCTCTCAAAACGGTGAAGGAAAACATCGTGAGGAAACCGGCATGTCCTAGAACCAAAAATTCGAAGACATCTACCAACCCGCACTGGGCCTGCGAGGTGGATTATAGCCCATTCCCTCTCATAGAGAGGAGGCCTGTGTCCCAGCAGTGGGAACATTAATAGGCTGGTGATGATGATTTTTATTTTCGCATACAGATCTTATCTACTATGTTGATTGCATGGGATAAGCAATCTTTACAATCATGTTTGTTTTGTGTTATCATGTTTTGCAAAGTCTTATGACAAAATTGAGGTTCAATGCTTTGTGTTATTACAGTTTACAGTTGCTACAGCTAGTCAGTGTCCCGAAAGTCTGACAACCAGTCTTACCAAGGGTTCTTGTATCACCCAGTACTAACTGGATTGTGGAGGGCAGATAGACAGGCGCACTATGTAGAACACTGGTATTCAGCTGCATCCGGTTAGACTGGAAGCCGACCCTAACATTATTAGGAGAGAACAACTGGCTAAATTATTATGCTCAATTATTATTATTGTGCTCACTGAACATTTTGTGTATTTTTCCCTTGTTCGCATTAGGACAGATTCGCTTAATGACAGATTCGCTTTACGGCAGAAGTACAGTGAAGTCCATTATCTATATCGAGTAGTTCACTGTAGGTACTATTAATAAAACAATAAACAAAAATGCTATTTATTATTTATCTTACGATACATACTTATTTTATTTTCTGTTCAGCCTGAAAAAAAAAATCAGCAACAAATCAATCGCATTACCTACGACAATGCCATAAAATAAAAATATACCATGACATAATTATGAGTGGCCATAACATGATATTTACAGAAACAAATAAAGTTTTTTATGCTTGACGATTTTAACACGACTGTACAATTTCTGCCGTAAAGCAAATCTGTCGTTACGCGGATCTGTCCTAAAGCGAACAAGGGGTATTTTTCACATCCACGGTTACTTCATAATTAAACGTGGGCCAGACTGTTGTAAAGAACACTCCTCCACATCGGTGTCCACCGACGTTTTACAACAACACGCACTGTTGTAAACCGCCAGTGGAGACCGATATGGAGGTGTGTGGAGGGCTTGTTTACAACAGTCTGGCACGGGCATTATCATTTACCATAATCATAAATGGTGTCGATTCTGTTGTGCACAAACTAAACTTCATCATCATCATCATCATCATCAGCATATAATGTTCCCACTGCTGGGACACGGCCTCCTCTCAATGAGAGGGAATGGGCTATAATCCACCACGCGGGCCCAGTGCGGATTGGTAGATGTCACATGTCTTCGAATTTTTGGTTCTAGGATATGCCGGTTTCCTCACGATGTTTTCCTTCACCGTTTTGAGAGCAGTGGTGGTGAAATAAATTACACAAATTAATGCGCCTGTTTGGGTTCGAACCAACTACTTACTGTTCGTAAGTCGAGGCCGCCACCACTGGGCCACCGCTGCTCTCTTAATAACTAAACTAAACTTAATTTAGGTTATTGCTATCTTTTACTAAAAGGCAGTGTGAGAAAAGGACGGCTATAGCCATAAACTAAGTTAAAGATGTCAAACTAGTTTATATGCCTTGCGTATCGCCGTGTTTTTAGTCGGACATCTTTTTACGTGCACCCTTCATTTATAAGGAAATATTAGTACCAATTAAATTTGATTTGTCTTTTTCTCGTTTTATTAGAGAGAAAAAGATAGCAATAGTCTAAATTAAGTTTAGTTTGTGCACAACAGAATCGACACCAATGTCTTGCTAATCTTAGCAATTTTAACATGTCCTTTACAGATCTGTAAAATACATGTGTGCACTAGCTGCATCCAAGTGGATTGTGTCGTTTGAATGGGTCAAACAATGCTTACAGACTAAAGAAATTGTTAATGAGGTAAAATTTTCTGTTGTTTTAAATTTAATATATCTGAAGAAATGTTTTATCGTTGGTCTAGTGGTTGCAAGCGCAACTGCTGACCATCAGGTCCTGGGTCCAATTCCCGGGTCGAACAAAGAGTTGTTGGACATGAGGAATTACTCAATAGACAGGCACGGAGTCTGGATTTGTGCCCAGTTGATGGCAATAGGCTTGCACCCTATTACTTGGGACTTAAACGTAACGGCGAAATGTGGGTGTATCTACTATTAGAACATGTCTGCCTAACCCTTCAGGAAAATACAAGCGTGATGTTATGTTTTAAGAGTAACTCAACTGACTAATGGTGGATAGATATAGATCTCTCTCAATTAGACACCATATTCTCCGCTTTCCGCATTCTATCTGATCCAGCCGCCTTTGAAACCATCTAAACTTCACACGCTACGCTAATAAATTCGATTTTCATATCATATAACTGAACTACCAGTGGTGGTTATACTCCAAAAAAGTCTGCATTTATTTTTATTTTTTTACATGTTCGCGTGAGGTTTTTAATGGCGCTTATACTTATACCCCTCCCTCCCCCTTGGTAATAGGTCGTGAGGTTTAAGGCCATCCCTCCAACCCCTCCCAGTATCACGTGTATTTTTTTAATAAGTAATTAAAAAGATCAGAGAGTTGAATCTTTTTTAATATTAAAATCGAGATACCTATCAAAACGCCGGAGTTTCGCTAGATAATTTCGTTTGATCTTTTAGAAAGCCACCTGAAACCCAAATTTGGTCTATGAAACATTGGCAAAACAAAAAATTCGCCGAAGTTTCGCTAGATAATTTCGTTTGATCTTTTAGAAAGCCACCTGAAACCCAAATTTGGTCTATGAAACATTGGCAAAACAAATAATTCCGCTATCCTATGACTCAGAATCGAAATGGTTCGTCTCAGTAATTATAGTCTTGTATAAATCAAAATACTATTACGTAACTATGTATTCATGATTTTGTCACACCTCCGTGAACACGTCAGCGTTTCAAATAGTTAAACTCTGTGTACGTGGATTTTGTATCGTTCTAGCAGCCCATATATTATAGGTATATGGACGCTTATATCCTTATATTTCTGTTGTTTTGTAATACTCTTAAGATTGGGATTACCCTCCGTCTGGAGAGAACTATGGGGTATGTGGGACTTCTTCTCATATCGATTAAAACCTCTGATTTCTTGTATCAGGAGTACGTAACACATAAATAAACCACACTTGCAATGCGCTATATTTTAGTACCATACTTTACCATCGTTCGTGCGTACCAAAAATAAAGAGCTAAAAGATAAACAGTAATATAAATTGATCCGCGCACCCCCGTGCGTCATACGATAACAAAACAGGTCATCCGCTACCGTGCCTAACTCGCGCAATGCACTTGAATCTAATGAGTAGGTAATACGCTCCATGGATGTTAGAAATGCATGGATGCTCGCTGAACGAACGATTACGTGACATTTTTTAACCCCTTGTTGGTCTAGTTGTCACAAACGCTCTGCATGAGGTCTGGGTTCGATTCCCAGGTCGAGCATTGTTACTGTGTTTTTCATTAGAAAATTCTCAGTAGCAACGCGGAGCCGGGGTTTGGGCCCGATTGATGACAACCTGTATTGCATGAGACTTAGGCCCAGCGCACACCGCTGGAGGCGCAGCGGAGCGCATTTGAAGACAACAATTTAATATAAACCTTAACTACCATGATATACGATCAATATAAGAATAAATTCGTACGCGGTACTCGGAGTGCCCTCAAGCTAGAGCATGCGCGCGACCGTATATCAAGGTAGTTAAGGTTTATATTAAATTGTTATCTTCAAATGCGCTCCGCTGCGCCTCTAGCGGTGTGCGCTGGGCGTTATACGTAGGTACTACTGGAGATAATTGTATATTACATAACCATTTTGGTAAATTACTATAAAAACCGGCCAAGTGCGAGTCAGACTCGAGCAAAAAAAGTTCCGTACCTACCATCAAAGTAGGGGAGCCCCCTTTAATTTTTTTTATTTGTTGTTATAGCGGCAACAGAAATACATCATCTGTGAAAATTTCAACTGTCTAGCTATCACGGTTCATGAGATACAGGTGACAGACAGACAGACGGACGCGGGAGGGTGGAGTCTTAGTACCTAATAGGGTCCCGTTTTTACCCTTTGGGTGCGGAATCCTAAAATGATGCAGGCGATTTTTAAACTGTACCTACATTTCTGTCTAACCTTTCAAGGATTACAGGCGTGATATGATATTTTCAAGCCGTCATAAACTTTGCGCGTCTGAGATGTAAATAAGCAAATGTGTCATCATCTTATCATCGCGAAATGTACGAATTCTGTGAACCAGAAGTACTTCACTGCGTCGTTCCTACCATCAGATATAACATGCGATGGAATGGACCTATCACAAACAACGTGATGCAATACTATAGAATATAATCTAAGATGTTTGTTATGAACATTCAATAATATGCTTGTTTAAAGGTTAATGTTCGCTTTTATATGGACAAACTGAGTGTCAATAACGTATGGAAATATCTGGCATCTAAATATTTGTTTCCCCAAATAAGCAGAATATAGTAGCTATAGTGCACCCGCATTTTGCCTGTTATACATGTTTCAGTTTTGTGTAAAAGGAGACACGTCCTGAGGCCCTCTCTAACGTTTCGTCCGTATATTCGGATCTATCCGTTTCTCTCACTCTCCACTCATCAGCAAACGTGCGCGAGGGAGACGGATAGATCCGAATATACGGAAATCCAAACGCCATCTGTTCCAACTAAAGCATGCCTATCTATACACCACATGATTACACCTACCTTTGCCGGGTGACGATCGAAGAGGTGTTCCTGTGCCAATCTATATTGTGAATCCAAAAATACAAGTTGTAAACGGACCCTTCACGAAGCCGTCAACCAAGCATTCTGTACATCAAACTAAGTAACCCTACGCAAAAATTATTGCTGGGAAACGACTTTTATTTTTGGTGTTTAATCACGTTTTGCTGTAAAACTCAATGTAACGCGCTCAAAACATTGTGCCTATGGATGGATTGAATAGTACGGGGGTCGTAAAAATCTTACATTAATAATTATATCTTTAAATAAAAAAACTTTTTTTTGAAAAATTATTTCTTAGTGCACCCCTAAACCTCATAAGGAACCTATGGGCCAATGGGGAGCAAATGGGCCCAATTTAGAATCTCTAGACTCAGCAGTTTGGGCTGTGCATTGATTTTAAGACTTTGCCACCCCATTTCCCCCTCTTAGGGGTTGAATTTTGAAAAAAACTGAAACCTGTTTCTACTAATTTATCAATAGGAGCACTCCTGTGTAGTTTTGAATAAAATAGTCTAACTAATCTTGATTCCCCATACAAACTTTGGAGCCCCGTTTAACCCCCTTAGGGGGTGAATTTTGAAAATCCTTTCTAAGACCACATAAGGAACCTACTTGCCAAATTTAGAATCAGTAGACCCAGCGGTTTGGGCTGTGCGTTGATATATCACCCAGTCAGTCAGTCAGTTTACCATTTTATATATTTGTCATTTCGAATTACATTAAAACCCTTCATTTTGGTACCCCAGTCGATGGTATTAGAAGAAGAAAAAAAAAACGAACTCCACAATATGGTACCCCAAATCCACGATTTTTATTTGTTTTTTGATTATAATGTAGCCAGTGACACTCGCGCCATTAAAATGAATCTAACGACATTTATTATATCCAAATCCCTCCATCCGTTGAGGAGTTACGAGGGAACAAAGAAACGGACATACATACATACAGGGCAAACACATACCCTCCTCTTTTGGGCTTCGCCGCAGTCGGGTAAAAAGTGTATTAAAAAAAAAATGAACTTTGACCCCCAATATCTCCGTAACTAGAAGGTTCCCCAGGTATGGTGTAAAACAACAAAAAAATCGCAAGGACGGGGAGAGCAATAAGTACCTTTCGGTGGTCTTTTTACACCCTTTATACCTTTTTTGAGGTGATCTGTTATTGATTTATTTACTGAGTTATTTATTTTTCTTTTAAAAAAATAGTGTTTGTCTGAAGGTTATTCCATTATTCCATCTGTCCGAAAAAAATGGCAATTTTTTTTGGAACGGAATAAGTTACGAAAATGCCTGTAGGTAAGGCTCAAATATGCTGCATGTTGTAGGTGTTTTGAAAATAGGGAAAAGTCAATATCGCCAGAATCGGACTTATTTAATTTTCCAACGACAGGGACGATATCCTCATTCATACCCTTCGTCCGGGGAGAACGGAGGTTTATGTCGGACTCCTACCGACTCAAACACCCAAATCCTACCAGATCATGTCTTACTTGAATTGTATGAACAATTTAGAGCATCACAGTTGTAGTTTGGCCTGAAAGTCAACTAACTCTTATATCTCTTTTGGTCTCGTAGGAACTGTTCGAAGCTCTAGACAGCACAGGAGAACCGGGACCCAGGCGCTCTCGGATCGCGAATAAGAAGCTGTTTGAAGGCATCACGTTTTACTGTATGCCGCCTTTTAGCGTACTTGACCTCGAAACTTTAAAGGTAAGTTGTTTATGTTTTTCCTAGTGAATTTTCATAGTTTGTGGTGGTTAAAATGTATCTACCGCTTCTTAAAATAACCCCTTCGAGGGACAGACAACGCTTTGCGCAAATCAAAGCATGTTTTCGGTCTTAATTGATTGTTATTATTCGTAGTACAAAATTCGAAGACCTGTGACATCTACCAACCCGCACTGGGCCCGCGTGGTGGATTATAGCCCATTCCTTCTTCTTTCTTCCTTATAGAGAGGAGGCCTGTGTCCCAGCAGTAGGAATATTAATAGGATGATGGTGATGATAATTCGTAGTACTGTCTCTAAATGGCATTTTTATAGCTCCAAAGTTTCTTATAATCGGAGTTAAGGTGCAATCAGCAACTGCTCCAAAACCTGAACGAACATCGAGTACCTAAGTCTTCTTGTTGAACAACCCATCTCGTGGACGTATTGAAGTCGATCGACAATATAGACTCGTAAATGTCGATGGTATTTTGACTGCACCCATAACTCACATAAGTACTCTATTGTGAGCGCATAATGATCATGCGAGGGTCAGTTTTTAACATTGCATTGTTCACTGGAAATGTACTGTCCAGTGACCTTTACAATGTAAACGTGAGAATGGGAGTTAATTATAGAATTATCAAGTATCAGCTGTCTCCATCGTGGCTTGGATCACGCATTCATCATGCTGGCTTGGACAGCTACGATCTTTGACCTGTCACTAATTATTAGAGGGTTGAATATCATAAGTGATAATAAATACCTAAGTACCTTATCAGCTGGAAATATCCACTCTATTAATAAAACGGACGCCTAAATACTTAGTTCGTTGCGATACACGTGTCTTTTGCACGAGATCGGAAGTAAACAACAATGTTGTTGTTTTTATGTGCTGTAACAAATTGGTATATTATTGGGTAGTGCTATTGTAATAAATGCAATGCTAAAATCTTATTTCACTCTTTGACATAAAAATCCTCTCCGTGAGGCATAATTGCAGTTCTCGGCACAAAAACACCTTCGCCTACGGCTCGGGAGTTAATTCCGCCTCGAATGCAATAACACTAACCTACTCCACTTGTATCAAAATGTACTATTTTCTCTGTTTGTTTTAGAACATGCTATTATGGGCTGGCGGTCGCGTAGCAGCAGATCCTAAGCTTGTGCGAGTAAGTGAGGACTCCTACCAACCCGCACTGTTGCTGGCCGAACCGGAGCGCACGCAAGAGGATCGCTTTACATGTAAGGATGATTTCATTACTATTAAGAAGCAAGCCAATCCGCTTTGAGCAAGCGTGGAGATCAATGCCTCTATTCAGAAGAGACTTTTTCCCTGCCGTGGGACAGTAATAGACTAGGACAAGGCTCTATCCGTAACAAAGGAAAAACAAGGATATCATGCCAAGAAAATATGGCTAGAATTCACTTCAAACCCAATGCAAAAGCTTACATCCATATGGTTTTTATCACTTCCGTCCTAATTTTGGTATATGGCACAGTATTTATTTTCATATGCATAAACAGAACACTAAAACCACGGAATATAAAGTAAATAGAGTGCTCATAAAAAAACCCGATATTGATTTACGTGAGGTGCGCTGGGGCAAATTAGTCTATAATTACTGCGAATATCGCAGCATTTACTTAAGAACATGCGATGTGGTGATCTCATACTCATTTAGTTTTTTTTTTAAACCTGAGCGTTTTTAGGGTATTACCATATTGACCATACAATTTAACAGCGGGTGGGTACCTGAACACTGGTGCCCATTACACCTAAGTAGGGCTTGCAATATCCGTTCATTTTTACTATCCGGATAATACGGATATAAATATTTTACTATCCGGATTATCCGGATAATACGGATATTTTTTAGTTTTTATTCTAATTAAAACTAATAAACTTTTGTAACACGTTTTAATCAGTCTCTCAAGCAAAATGACAAAGAAATAATAAACTAAAACTATAGTTCAAGTAACAATCACCTAAGAAAACTAGTTCACTCTCTAAAATTATACAATAGAAAACCCGATACCGCACAAATAATTTGTATCTATTCTTCTCATACTTAGAACAATTCCAATTAAAATGAGATCTTACATTTATCACAAAATCCTAATCAAATCAACCTATTAAAAAACATAATAATTAAATAAAAATATCACTTTAGAACAAGAACTGGTTTTAAGTAAGAAGCGACCGTGCGTGCGATACAATACAATACAATCTTGAAAATACGTGCAGTATGGATGTAAGTTTAACTTTAAGAAGTGGTCAATGTTGTTATGATCTCTGTCACTAAATTGACTTATTGTGTTGTGAATTCACCTAAGATATTTCAAGTGTCGACAAATGGCCTAACGCTCTAAGGCTTAAGACTAAACAATGAACAATGCGTCCATCGAGAGTTTTTCTAGTCGTGGGCAATCGCATTGCCAGTCAACTTAAATACAGATAATCAAGTGGTATTTTCCAATGTATCGTTTTCGATAGTACTCAATTACTAATCCTTATTAAAGAAACCCTCGAAGTGATGTAATGTCTGTACAAAAATAACCTGAACAACAATTACGATCGGTCGGCATTTTGTTTGTTCAATGATTCATTTGTTGTGACGGCAGCAGATGCATGGAAATCAAGTGGGCCAGGTCAAGTTTAGAATCGTAGTTCTAGGACGTGGAGAATACTTTAAAATGCCCTATTCATTTACAAAATTAGCATTTTGGAAAATTGGGATTTCGCTCTGTTTCACGTTGTTATTTGCAAAGTATCCTTTTTTTTTCGGATGGGAAATCATCAAATGACTCATCCCGCTCTGGCCGGAGCAGGAGGGGCGTGTCAGACTTTTACTGACTAAAACCCATCCATGTTCCTTCATCGCCCTTTGTGGTCCGGGGCCATGATATCTCTTTCGAACAGCCCCGCAACCCCGGCAGGCATCGGCCCTTGCGGACCCCTTCCTTTTGCTGACTCTCTTTGAGGCGCGCGTGGAACACGAACGCGCCGTCGACACGGCCTGTTGCCATGAGACGTACGGACGGCGAGCTAGCCCATAGCTCACCGTCCACAGTCCCGCGCCTACGGTGGCCGGGGTTGCAAAGTATCCTTACGATCTTATGACATAACATTAAGGAAGAAAACTCTACGAGGAACTATTGTTATTGTATGATATTCTCATATTTCACCAGATTAAAATAATATTACAAGTCCCACAGCCCAATGTTATAAGAGGTGAGTCTATGGCCACTTTAATGATTAATCCAGGTGCTACTGACTGAATGGAAAAAAAAAAACAAATAATACTTCCCCACTCAAGGATAAATCCCAGACCTCGCGTTTGACAGTCGCACTTGCGAATACCACCAACGCGATAGTGAGTCAAGTGTTAATTAACATAACCAAGTTTTAAGTCCATTTACCCCTTTGTTATGCGGACCAAGTTTTTATTTGCAAAAAATGGACCATGTGACACCATCGTACACGTGAACGTATCTTTTCTTATAATAGTCATGAAACACTCTGCAAGTAGATTAGTATGTCTGAAAAACGTTACCTGATTAGCCACGGCACGTGTTAAGAGCAAGAAATTCTTGCTGTTATCACGTGCCTTGACTAATTCGCGTGAACGAGATAAAACATTAAGTTTATACATAAACTTTGAATGGCATCGGAGTTTTATTAGATGTGGAGGCATTGATACCGTAATGATAATGCATTGGTTTAGTAATGCACTGTATACGCATGTGCTTACTGAGATTATCTAGATTTTGGCAATCTGTATGTAATATCGACTTCCTCAGAACAAAAAAAGTTCCGCACTTGTAAAACTGACTGACGTGTATGAAATTGATAAGTGCACACTATTGATAGCATATTTCTGTCAAAACACGTTACTCTTGTCAGAGTGGTCGTGGTTGCGCGGACGAGGTTGCCCTTTCAGCGATGTGCTTCCATTTCTGCCGGTTGGAGACGTTGCGACTTTGCGAGTACACTGGACCATGGTGGACTCAGTAGGTTTCTTGATCAGGTTCGTCCAGCGAGTTGGTGATCGGCCGCGTGATCTCTTGCCCTCCACCTGGCGCTGAACCACCAGTCTCTCCATCGAATTTTCACTTCTAGTGATGTGACCAAAGAACTTTAATATTCGTAGTTGCACAGTAGACGAAAGCCGATCCTTAATATGAAGCTCTTTGAGGATGGAAACATTGGTGCGAAACGATTTCCACGGGATTTTTAGGAGGCGTCTCCAGCACCACATCTCTAAAGCGTCGACTTTACGGTGATCCTGCATTCGCAGTGACCAAGTTTCAGCCCCATAGAGAAAGATTGGAAAGACAAGGCATTTCATCAATCTGACCTTCGTCTTCTTGGTAATCCTCCTGTCCCCCCAAATTTGTCCTAGCCGTTCCACTGCCGACCTGGTGAAGGCGCACCGTCGTTTTATCTCGTCGCCACATCTTCCAGTATTGGAGATAGTAGAGCCGAGGTAGATATAGCTCTGTACAACTTCGCAGTTAGCTATGCTCTGTCTGTACGTTGATTCTGCTTCTTTCAGCCCGGCTAACTATCATCATCTTCGTCTTGTCTTGGTTGATGGTAAGTCCGAAATTGAGGCTGGTAGTCTGAAGATTTCCCGTATCTCCTCTAGACTGTGCGAGAAGGGTTGTATCAACAACGTATCTATGGTTATTTATCACGCGACCCCCAACTGATATACCTTTGTCCCATTCCTCCAAGACAATGCGCATGATGTATTAGTTGTTGAATAGCATCGTCGATAAGATGCATCCTTGTCGCACACCGGCCTCGGTCTTTAAGTGCCCCGAAAGAGTATCGTCCACTCGTACCACTGCAGTACCGTCTTTATATAGTCGCCTCGAAAAGAACTATTAGATGAGACGGCACACCCATTTCTGCGAGTATCTTCCAGAGGTGTGTCCAAATGACAGTGTCAAATGCTTTCCGGAAGTCCAGGGATATGAGTCGGTAATTGTTGCATTTCTTGGTGGACCCTTTTTTGTGCAGTGGAATAAAAACCGATTGCTACCAGTCATCAGGCCAGTCATCATATTTTACTAGAGATGGTAAACAAGACATTGACTGCAAATTCTCCCATCGTCTTGATAGCATTGCTTGTAGCCTTATTTGTGACCTCAGAACAACATCATTTTGATTAATGAAAAGTTAATTCCTGACCCGGGGGTCAAAGTAATTAAAGAAACATTGGTGCGAAACGATTTCCACGGGATCTTTAGGAGGCGTCTCCAGCACCACATCTCTAAAGCGTCGACTTTACGGTGATCCTGATTTTAAAGTAATTTAGCACGAAGGGGATGCCGGGGCATCCCCTTCGTGCTAAATTACTTTAAACCCTGCAAACAGAAATAGAAGCCCCGGGCAGTGGGGCTACGTCGAAGTCGCTGTTTTAAACACTTGTATTCGCCTATTTCAGTAGCCCATTTTTAATTTATGTTCGCTCGTTTAAATCTTACCCATTTTTATTAGGGTTCCGTAGTCAAGGAACCCTTATAGTTTCGTCATGTCCGTCTGTCTGTCTGTCTGTCCGAGGTTTTGCTAAGGCACCGTTAGTACTAAAAAGCTGTAATTTTGTAGGGGTATGTATATCAATTACACCGACAAAGTGTTAAAATAAAATTTTTGAAAGTATTTTTTTTAGGGGAGGTTGAGGCAGATGACAAAAAAAATCATCCCCACTTCACATGTAGGGGACATGTGAAGTGGGGATGATTTTTTTTGTCATCTGCCTCATTGAGTGGGGTATCGTTGAATAGGTCTTTTAAAATGACTTAGGTGTTGCTAACACTATTTTTAAATATTAAACTTTAAAGTGCAAATTTTAGTTCCAGTAGGGCTTCCCCGCCCCCCTTCCCTTTAAAAGCTAAACTGCTGGATTAAAAAATCTGGAAAAAATCATAATGATAGTGCATTTCATGAACTTTAAAGAAAAACTATAGCGATTTAGATAACTTTATTAGTTTATCAGTAACAGTCGTTGAACTTCGGTGTTGGATAATTTTGTACCAAATACAGAATCTATAGAATAAATCCTTTAAAGTGATCAAGATGGAGTAGTTTAACGGGTGAAGACTTGCATTGAAAAAACAAAATCTAAAATATAACGGGCTACTACGGAACCCTAGATTGCGCGTGGCCCGACACGCACTTGGCCGGTTTTTTTTACCTTGTCCACCTAACTTTGATAAACCTAAATATAGACCGTAATAGTTCGAGCTATATTAGTAGCACAGCACATGAATAAAATAGTATGCTGGTGCCAAATGCGTGCACGTTTATAAACTAGAATAATAAAAACAATGTCTGTAACTACATAGTAACAATAACAAATACAACGCAACTTGCTATCGACGACCGCTTTGTATAACAACAGTACCGCGGAATCGATTCTGGCTTCTATTATGTATGTATGTACAGGCAGGGACAGGCTCAGTCCCTCTTTTCGGGGATAAAATCATCCTTGGATGTATTAGTGGGAAATTGCAAAGACACCCTGCCACCACCGCACAGAAATGATACCAGGAACTTTATGTTTAAACTAGTGTCTTTCATAATTATTAAGTATCCCAACATCAAACTGCCTGAACGCGTTTTTTCCCAGATGTATTTAAAATGGTCGGATGCCAGAAATAAATGCACCGTAAATTTAAGAAATCAGAATTACTCATCCAGTTTAATCTACAACTATCCTGTGAATAGGGTTCAAATGAATAGGGTTACCATCCGTCCGGACATGTCCGGACTTTTAGACTGTTGTCCGGACTTTCACCGGCCCTTTAATTTGTCCGGATTTTTTAAATTGATGGAATATGAGTAATAAAATTACATATTAAGGGCCTATACTCCCTCAACTGGCTTAGCATGATCCTCCGTTACGCCTAAAATACTGCAGCATTAATTTTGAAATAAATATAGGTATGGTAAATACTATGTGTGACGAAAACACGATTTCATAAACTTTTTTCGAAAAAAAAAAAATCCAAAGTTACCTCCAAATCGAACAATAAACCGCTGGAATTCAAAAAGTAGGTAGGTACTTCAAATTAGATCATGAAACTTTGCATACTAACTGAACTAACTATAAAGCAGGTCTTCCAAATTAATGCTGCAGTATTTTAGGCGTAACGGAGGATCATGCTAAGCCATTTGAGGTAGTATAGGCCCGTATGGTAGTGTGTATTTATTTCGATTGGATTACAGAATATCTATGTTCCCAAATATATATTTTCAAAGGACAGCGATCTATAGATGTAAGATAAATTTAAAGTTTCTATAAAAAACGTATTTTTCTCATAACTCTTGTTTAAATCAGTGTTCATTCAAAATATATATTTGGGAACATAGATATTCTGTCTGTCTGTCTGTGTTAATCTAGAAGGTGAGGGAACAAAAAAAAAACAGAAAAAGTCATCTCTACACCTTTAAGAACTTGGAGGTTGTATATAGATGATATTGATGATTATAATTCTGTAACTTCATACCTATTATGTCTTACAGCCGCGAATAATATTTTAATCAACAAACACCCTAGTACTGGCCTGCAAATTGCAAAAAACGTAAGAAAGTTTGAATTTCGCGGGCTGGTTGGAGCATTCACCTTAGGGGCGCCAAAATATACTACTCATCGCTGTCATTCGTTCTGAAATGTGGCCACTACCACGTTCAATGGAAATGTTATTCCTGTGGCCCTGTGGGCAAAGAAAGAGTAATAAATAGCCTTCGACCGGTCGGGCATGCTTTGTTTCGCATCATCATCATAGGATGGTTTTTCAACAAACACTGCTGGGAAATCTGATTTTCGCAACGCAGTCACGTGTTAATTTAAACAACACAACGAATTCTGGGGCGACCTTGATGACTTCATCTGCATTATCCTAATTAAAATAGCGACGGGTTCCGATTTTAACTGGTTCCCACTTAGACAACGCATTAGAAAAGCCAAAAAACTGCAGTATAAAGTTTTCATTGCCTAGGTAGTTTTTATTCTAAGTAAGTACATTTTTTGTTAAATATTTTTGTTGTTTCAGACCTCGCAATGGAGCAAAGTGTCGTGCCAGTTAACTACGAATGGGTTCTGAACTGCCTCGGCAACTATACGCTGGGCTCTATACAAGAACTACTGCTCTGTCCATCATCGCTTCTGCCGCCCGCCACCGCCAAGTGGCCCGAAGTTTTGCTGGCTCATGATTATGATGATACAAATGAAAATATATATCTACCTCAATAAATATCATTTATCCCATTTACCAAAAAGGTAAAGCCTTTACGCTCTAAACATCAAATTAATGTTCAAATCATCATACTGTTTACATTGCTGTGCAAATGCGTAAAGTTTGATTAAATTCTTAAAAGACATTGTAATAGTAATTATTAATGATCACAATTAGTTATTATAAATTTTTATATGATTAAAAAGGTATTACGTTAATAATGTTTAAAACCCATTTTTTATTATTTGGTTATGATAATTAATTTTAAATTGACATAAAATATTATATTATCTAATAATTACGCCGATGTGTGTCGAAGACGTTTATTCTATTTGAACGAGCACTCTTTCAGACCAGCGTGCAGCGCCACGACATCGATAGCTGCCGCCTAGACGCAACCGTCGAAAGTAAGGTCGTCTTAGAGAGCACTCGTACATTTAGGGTGAGGCCAAACGAGCGTAATTTGTTGAGTCGCGAAATTTCGGTTTCATACATATTTTACGTCGTCGCGTCGTCGTCACTACAATATGACACCGAAATTACGTGACTCACAAAATTACGGTCGTTTGTCTTCAGCCTTATTTATGAAATATATATTTTATACATAATTAATAATTCTGTGTTTTATTTAATGTGAACAGCTAGAAATCTCACCAGTTTTCCTCTAGTTCTTATAGTCAAAAACTTCCAGGTTTTTTTGAGGAAACTTACCCTCTCTACCAAGTTTGGCTACTAACGCCTCAAGGAGAGAAATTTCATACTCTACTACTGGGAAATCCTCTGGCACCAATAGGCAATATCAAACAATCCTCGATCATTAAAAGGAACTTTATTAGTTACATGCTAAATGTAGATAAGACCTCTCGTGACTCAATGGGGCTCACCGCTGCTTGCGGAGATGACGACCTTTGCCGACTAATTGTCTACGCGATACGAGCTACTCACTCGTTGCTACTTGCCTAGAGGCTACTAGCCGATCGCTGCGCTCCACGTAGGTAGTACCTACTTTTGGACTTTGGTACAACCACAGGTACAACGTAGGTACGACCTATTTGAGGAAATCGTAATACCTACCTACAGATTAACCAGTTACGAATAAATGATGATAGGTACTGCTTGTGTCAACTGTGGAACAGTGTTGAAGTTCATAACCCCTAGGTGGTACGAAGTAGGTTGGGACAATATTATTCGAAGATTGAGAAGAGAAGAAGATTGACTTGAAATCAATGCATTAGTGCCTTGCCAGAAAATCTCATAAACAGCCTTACGGAGATCACATCACATATTAATAGGTGCAGATTAGTCACACGTTCATGGTCTGCTGCTCAAGCCAACCCATGACTGAAGTTTGTCTTGTGCAATATAAATAACAATCAATACCTGCGGGTACCTCGATATAATAAGATCGCATAGATATTTATAACTACATACAGGCTTGCACCTTTAATGACTGTATAGTCATGTAGTTAGTCTTTTACCCCTGCTTCTCATCTCTAATCATGAAATTATTTAGACCTAGCGAAGTCCACCTCCTGAATGTCCTGATTGTCTTTCGGCTGTCGTTATACTATTGAACGTACTTCTTGAAACTTATTTTGATGGTGTGATTGTACCTATCGCCAGTGCTTTTTATATATAGATTGTTATGTAGATAGACTAGTTGCTACCTAAATAAACTCATCAGTCAGCTAGATTGAATAAGTGGCACTTGGCAGCGCAAGTTGGTAGAACATTGATCATCCTTTACAGTTTACATCAATAAACTCGTGTAAGTAATGGAAAATTCCCTGTAGTAGTGTAGTCATTGCGAAACTGCCGCGGGTGTAACAAAATACGTGGCACTTTGAGTTGTGTTGTAACGGTAACTAGATAATTAAGTATTGTGATAGGTTTAAGAAACACGTAGGCAGATAGGTAATGCTAGCGATTGACCTCCTAAAAATCTTCAAACTGAGAAATTACCAATGGAAACAACCCGATCGGAGGAATCGAACCCAGAACATCACGTTCTGATCTGTTTGAGTTCAATGTTCAATATTTACAATTAAGTGTGATAAGCTCACAATCGCTATGAATGAATCATCAAAACAAACGTGCGATGGCCTTGGGAATATTCTGTAACAAGTTATTGTAGATAATAATATAGATAAGTAACCTGCCTATCTCCAAAAATCTATACCCCGCCGCCTGCTGTACCCATGTTATTGTTTGAACTTACCTAATACCTAGAATAATCGGTTACTTGCGAGAAATATGGTACTACAAACGCCAGCACATCAAGCTTATAGCTAAAGCATTGGCTTCAAGGTTCATTGGGAACAATTGTCAGTTTTGGGTACCTTGATGTGCTGGCCAGTCTTTACATTGAGGTGTTAAAGATAAATACGGTTCTACATAATATTCCTGACTCCAGTTACTAAAATTCATCATGCAAATATTGTTGGACATACTAAATCTAAGCTATAAGTACCTACCACCTACAAAGGCATTGTCCATTTTTCAAAAATTGTGCTAATTTCAAATCTATTTCGAGGATTAGGTACCTACCTACTGTCTCTAATTATTTATTGCTCGTAAAAATGAAAAAAAAAACTCCTTAGTAAGGAGTTTTTTTTTTTTGATGAAATGTGGGTAACCTTCAATGACGTCATCTCAAGAAGGAATAACGTGAAAAATACATAAGTACCTAGGTACGTCGAGATCGAGTACCGAGTGGTTCCATAAAAAAAAACCCTCAAATATTCTTAATTTGGGATGGAATTCGCCAATGAGTAAGACTCAGTCAAGTTAGATTTGATGTGGTGTGCAATAAGTAGATAAGTAGGCTACCTCTCTGTTCCGTGGTGCACGTACGCAACTGTACATTTTTCTTCCTGTAGGTACCCTACCTTTTTATTTGATCTGAGGTACCTACCTACTTTTAATTTGCACACCTATCTACTTTATTACAGCATCTTTCAAACTTCAAAAGTAAGTAGGCTGTAGGATCATTAAACTGATGAAACAAAATATTAAAGGTCATCTCCTACCTACCTCCCTAGCACCGAATGCAAAAAGGTGTAAGCGACACCACAAGATTAAGGGTTGAACCTCATCTGGCAGCACGGAATCACAGTTTTCCGTGCTCCTATCCTATACTTTTCTGTCGCTCGCTCAAGCAGCAGGACCATCATTTGCTAGATCGAGAAACAGCGTGCTGTGCTGATAAGCTTGCCACCCGTACTATTATAATAATATATAATATCGTACTTACTATGTTTCAGTCAATTGTACTATATATTATTGAAAAATAGTTTAGTACGAAAAGTACTATATTTTGATCCCTAATTCAACTGTTGCGCTTTTTTTTTTATATTAACTGTGACTGGAAGTCTGGAACGTACCTACCCGCAGCGCCGGGGAATTTCAGAACAAAACGCATTCGCGGCAATAAAACGTCAAATGTTAATAATTTGTAGTCAGAAATAATTATTGTAAATAAAACTATTTCAAAAATAAGCGAAGAAGAGGTCTTTTTATCCAAAAACATTGCTCAAAAATGGCAAATCCTTTTCAAAAGTACAGAATTACAGATACAAATTTGACAAATCATTTGCTTTCTTCTCCATTCCTGCAACTTCCGCTTTTACTTACGGAAAGATTTATGTCCGTCACGAATGTAAAATGGAAAGAAGAAAGAAAACAGAGCATCGTATAATATAAAAAATAATTGTTAATTTATTATAAATCTAAATTGTTTAGATTCCTATAATCATAATATAAATGCAATAGATAAACCATTAATGGCCAAAGCGAAGAGCACTAACAAATATATACCGTAAACGCGGGTTACTTTAGCTCTGGGCCCCGAACTTTGGCTCAAAACGGAAAAAAGTTTGAACTTCCCGCCTGTCGGTAACAATGACAGTAAACGCTCTAGTTCGAATCACAAATAATAGATGGCAATAGTGGTAACTGTTTATGATTGGTCAAGCAAACTTCAAGCAAGCTTCCAACCTGTCAGTTGAATCCGGAAGTACCTGCTAAAGAATGTGAAAATTTTACAGCTGCAAACTTTGTAGTAATAACGTGTTTCGGTAAGTTTCCTTTATTATATGAATTTCGAAGCCTGGCAGCCGTTGCTACATTAACTACACGGAAGCACAATTGGAAGAATGTCTAAATGCTGTGAGGTCAAAACTCCTTACCCAACGGGCGGCTTCGAAGCAGTACGGAATTCCCTGGAGCACTATAAATACAATTTGTATAATCTTACGTTTTTATTATTAATCATAATTATTGTAGAAAAATAAGAAAGCAATGATTCTCAATTTTAAGGCTGTTAAAATTTGTTTTAAGCGGGTAGATTAATAATAATACTTGTCCCGCCGTCTTTAAGTTTCTATAAAAGATAAGTGATGATGTCTTACGTTATTTCTATATTATTATATCTAAGCATTTTTGAAATTTTGACATATTTTGTCTAGATGTGTACGAAAAAAAAAAACAAGTTTTTTCTGAAAATTAAACTCAAAGTTTACGTTACAGCATTGGTTTTTCTATTTTCTATCGTTATAGAACAATATGTAAAACAGCATTGAGCCAATCTAAGCCAGCTGCGGCTCAATGCTGTTTTACATATTGTTTTTGGGTCAACATAATCTGCCGGTCAAACTAACCACATTGGCTCAAAAGTAAAAAATAAAAAATAAATATTCAGACACATTTTGGGAAAAATAACAGTAATATTAGCTAATATCCTCACCTGTAAAACAAATCCATTAAAATGCATAGAAACCCACCATAATACCTATAATCAAAAGGTTTCTAAAAATAGATAAAAAAGTAGCTAAAGTAACCGCGTTTACGGTATGGAAATAGTACATTATGATATAAGTGCGGTAAGTTGAAAATTACAGCCAAAGCGATATTGCTAGCCCGAGCCGTAGGTGAGGGCTACAAGAAAGCAGAGGCTGTAATTATCAAAGCGCACGTATGTCATATGACGTTTTATTTATTTATTTATTTATTTATTTATTTGGTACACCAACAGCAATACATACTAAGAATTAATGTGAAACAATGAAAATAACATAAAAGTGCTGGTATGTATGCCTATTATAGGTATACGCAGCATTCACCGTAAGACAACAATAAAAACATATTTTCGAGGAAATAAATAAAACTTGAACTTTCTTAAACGAATAAATCTTTTACTTGTTCACAAATTAAAGATGCGCGCGAATCGGCGTTTTTTTTAAGGCAAAGACACAAAAAACAGCCAGTAGTAATACTGGCTGTTTATATATATAAATTAATATTTTTTTTGTTTTTGTGACAGATAAATGGTTGTAATTTATTGTAAAAATTAATTAAATTAAAGAATTAAATGATTATTTATTATATTTCATTTCCCAAATTTTTTTATTCATAAAATGTTGACCACTTTTCTGACATAAAAACTCTTTGTTAAGATTTAAAAAAGTACCGTTCGTTTTAGACGGAGCATTTACATTACTGCACAAGTACGTAATGAGATACATTACGATATTGAAATGGGTGAAATAAGAGACCCTTTACGAGCAAATGTGTTATAAAATAATATTACCTAACAGTCTATTATAAACCGAACCAGTCATGTATCAAATCAACATTTAGATTAATGGCGCAATGGCCACGCCGCCGCCCTCAAGAACTTTGAACTATCTAAGTACAACACACACGGCTTAAAAGCCTAACCAAAGTTCGAACTCCCGCCTTCTGTGAAGTTCGCCCATAATATCGCCTGATCACAACTGTACATCGTGCCATCTACGTGACGAGCCAGTGACGTGGTCGTCGACATCGCGCCACCTCGCCCTCCAATCCACGCGCATTCGTTGCGCCTACCATACCACTCCACTCACTCAGTCTGAAACGACCGCCACGAACGTGCCCATGTTAGTAAGTCCACAGTCCAACACGTGAACTTATTGATTGCACCGGCCGGCCTATTTGTTGCTAATATTATTGTTATTTCGGTTAAAAATTATCATAATATATATAACGCGCTCAACGAACGAGGATATCCACTCATCCTTGGTGTTTCACTCTGCTAACAGTGTAATTAAAATAACTGCTTGCCATTTTTAACGGATTTTCTGATACCTTCATTTATTTATTGGTAAGTTTTTATAAATTTTACTTTTATTTCCATAACAAATTAAGTTCCTACTTTATTTATTTCTTTAGGTCGGGCGTTATCTTGCACTTCTTGCAGTTTTAAAGTGAAGTGGGTTAACCCTCTCTCGCCGCGTCTCACCTGCAAATAACAGTCTAGTGCTGCTGAGTGCATATTTATTGAAGGTCGAAAAGGACTTTCTTTTTTATGATAAAATGTCGATGATTTTAGTTAAAAATTATGAATTAACGGTCGTTCTTCCTTTTATTTAGTGGAAACTGAAACAAAACGACGAACTATAGTCATGAAGTGGGTAGGTTTTACTTACTTAACATATTAGAGCTAAGTAGGTAGGTACCAATTTAGGAAATAGAATGATTAGAATGTGAATTGCAGGCTTTTTTCTGATGACACAGCATAAATAGTGGACGTTGGCTTACAGGAAAACAGTTTTCCGCACAATACCCTTGTGTTTACCTACCGATTAGATTAAACGAACGCGAATTTATGAACAAATTTTGTCGCATGATGCAGAAACATGTACCTAGTACCAATGATATTATAAAGAAGATACGCCATGTTCATACTGAATGGCGTTCAGATATCGTTGCGAGTAATTTAAAACTACGACAGCGATAGATAATACGGAACGTATAAGATAGAAAGAGATAGCTAGCTATCAAAGTGCAACAATTGTGTCACTTTGTCCTCAACAATTTGTGCGTGCTAGTGCGATATCTACCTCTTTTTACTATATAATATCATTGCCTAGTACCTATCTACTAACAAGTGGCGTTCATTCGTATTTTTTTGTGCAACGTATTGTCCAGTCATAATTATCTGCTCTAGGCTCTAGCCATCAAAGTTGCACCTTTTCAAATTCGCATGAACTCAAACGTTTTTTTTTAATCTTCGTTAGATGTGGAAAATCGTAAAGACCACGACCGTCGTAGGTACTATGGTATCCAACTTATAGTAGGACGTGTTCGATAGCTCAATTAGGCCGCGTCAACTCAACTCCATTGAAGGCGGACCACGTGGACCAGAGATGAATTATCTACCTAGACTTTATTAGGTATTCACTATAACCTACTTAACTCGGCTAATTATACGGTTGCTGATCTAAGTTTGTACCTTGTTCACTTGGAGTTCACATCGGCCATAAAATATCTATCTTTTTTTTCAACTACCTTCTTGACATGAATAGTACCTACCTAATCAGTAGCGCTATGGCGTAGCTAGACCTAAAATGCTCTAAGGCCTTATATTACGTTTAGGGACTGGATGGACTTAAATTAGATCGTCACCACAGCATACATATGACCGTAGTTTCTGGTGCTCGATAATCTGCACCATCACACGAGTCGTGCTTACCTGCTATGGGTAGGACATCGTCAATATTATGTTTGTTTTCTGTGTAAAATCGGGCAAGTTCAACAAATCAAACAAAAATATACCTAATCTAAATAATAAAACTCGCGATTGTTTATCGACTGCGGTCTTTCTTGAAAATCGATAACTAACCAATCTTTAACTCGCTCATCCTTATTCCTTAAACGTCAAGTCGACGCGGCGAGTCGGCGACGTTAGTTAAAAAAAAACCGCAAAGTCAAACAAATCATTAATCCGTATCGCGCAATAATCATTACCTGAGATTGGTACGTGTAACGGTGTAAAACACCTTGAGTTTACGTAATTATAGTTATTCCTGTAGTTTTAATTCTCGAATTATATGACATTGTCATGAATACGTCTAAACCCTCATAATTTTATCGAAAAGAGATCAATTTTGATTGACTTGAAATGCGACCTTTAAATCCTAGAATCGTATTAGTGTTATGCGATTCTTCAATTCTGTAAATGTGAACGCCAAGCAATCATTTTGTAGTGCATTGTTTTTATTTACTGCATTTGTCTTCAGTAAACACAAGTTCACAAAGATGGCTCCAAACATATCGGAGGATGTGAACGGAGTACTCTTCGAGAGCGACGCAGCAACACCGGACCTGGCGCTCGCCACCCCGCCGGTACAAAAAGCGGACAACAAGCCTAAACAATATGTGTGGAGGAACATCTTACTGTTCGCTTATCTTCACTTAGCAGCTCTGTATGGTGGCTATTTGTTCCTCACCTCTGCGAAATGGCAAACAGACGTATTTGGTGAGTATTGCTGCTAAATATAGCTCTAAACTATAAAATATACCTCCTTAAACCTTCATCTGTTAGCAAAGTAGAAACAATAGTTAAACAATGGTGTCAGACCGATTTGGTCGGGCTTCACAGACGAAGAGTTAATTGATACTGCAGTAAACTTATTAAGTTAATTAGTTAGTTAGATACATGCATTCATTTGTTTGGATATGATCAGTAATGAGTGTTGTATGTTTTCAGCCTACATCTTGTATGTGATGTCTGGGCTGGGCATCACGGCTGGAGCACATCGCTTGTGGGCCCACAAGTCCTACAAAGCTAAATGGCCGCTGAAAGTTATCCTGATCATCTTTAACACCATTGCCTTCCAGGTGAGATACTAAATATTTATTTGTATAATTCTTACAGTAACAAGCAGTGTACATATAGCAACTATGTCTTTTATAATTATACAGTAATTCGTGGTTTCTACTGGAACAATGATTTTTAATACCAATCAGCAAAATAATTCAAATTTTCCTAATTAAAATAATGTTTTGTAACAATCTGTTTTTGCATGCAGACTTAGGTCACATACCTATTTGTTGTTGTGCATTATGAATACTGCATAGCACGTAGATAGATGATACTAAATAATGGAGTCATACAAGTGGTGTCAAATGACATTGTTTTTAATATGAGTTTTTCTTGCTCTCGTAACACACGTGTCACACACATGTGTTAAGTCTTTTCTTTTACAGTCAGAGATAAATATTGTACCAAAATATTAGTAGTTTTTGTTGAGACTTGGTTCCTACAGTTCTTATAAGCATCAAGTGCCTTGGTAGCTCATACACATAAATAATGAATTTCCCTATGGGACCTAGACATGGGCTTTCAAGGCGACTTGTTTGTTTGTATGATGCATTGACGAATTATTACTAACTTTTTCCTTATGAAGTCAGCAGAACTCTGATAACATTTTTTTTAATGGAAAATAAGTCTGTAGTAACTTATGAAAAGTTATTCCAAGTTTTTACCTGGTACTGGTAGGCTAATTTACGTAACTTAAGGATAATTCGTTTTTCGGATTTTTTTACTAAAAGGGGTTTTTTCCATACTGCTATGCTAAGCCAATACAAAGTCAAGGTCAAAGCAAGATTTTTTTTAAAGTTGCCAAAACCTGTATGTGCTTCAGTTTTAATATTTTTTTTTGTTGTTGTAACCCCTGTAAATTAGAGAAAAATAATATATTAATTTTGTCTTCTAGGATGCCGCTATGGACTGGGCTCGCGACCACCGCATGCACCACAAATACTCAGAAACTGACGCTGATCCTCACAACGCTACCCGAGGCTTCTTCTTCTCCCATATTGGTTGGCTACTCGTCAGGAAGCATCCCGACCTCAAAGAAAAGGGCAAAGGACTCGATATGACCGACTTACAAACTGATCCCATACTTCAATTCCAGAAGAAGTAAGTAAAAGTTTTTATTTGATCAGTTCAAGTTGAACACAAAAAATTCTGTTTGTGTTAAACCAGCTCAAATGATGCATGTTGATCATGATCACATATTTTAGAGTTCAAGATCAAGGCTTTTATTCGTTTGGTATGATTTACATAAAATCTGATTTTGACTATTAGACATTTAATTGCTTTATTATGATAAGTAGGTAATATAGACGCATAATTTAGTTAAATAAATTATAAATTCCATTTTAGGGCTTGAATTAACTAATTGTATCCCTAAAATTATAGTTGTAGCCTCAGGTTGTAACTAATCAAAGGTTCAATATTGTAGTAGTCCTTGGCCTGCAGGCAGCAATAGCAATTATTTCTTGGTTTGACCTTAGAAGCTAGCTAACTCAACCTGATTAACCTATTTATATTTTTCTAGGTACTACCTGCTCTTGATGCCCTTGGCTTGCTTCGTTATGCCCACGATGATTCCGGTTTACCTTTGGGGCGAAACCTGGAGCAACGCATTCTTTGTGGCGGCCATGTTCCGTTACGCATTCATCCTCAACGTCACTTGGCTCGTCAACTCCGCGGCTCACAAGTGGGGAGACAAACCCTACGACAAGAGCATCAAGCCTTCCGAGAACATGTCAGTGGCGATGTTCGCTCTCGGCGAAGGGTTCCACAACTACCATCACACCTTCCCCTGGGATTACAAGACTGCTGAGCTCGGCAACAACAAACTGAACTTCACCACCACCTTCATTAATTTCTTTGCGAAACTTGGTTGGGCTTACGACATGAAGACAGTGTCTGAAGATATCGTCAAGAACAGGGTGAAGCGCACGGGCGACGGCTCCCATCATCTGTGGGGATGGGGCGACAAAAACCAATCCAAAGAAGAAATCGCTTCCGCTATCAGAATCAATCCCAAGGATGATTAACTGCGATGCATGTTTTAATGTGGGTACATCTACCCACAATAAATTCGAAATATTTTATTTACTAGATATTTAGAGATTAAAAAATCTATTTATAAAATAGACACTTTAGAAATACTTGTGAAGCATGCATTGTATTATCTGAATGCACTTCGGGCAATAGATCAAACACAGGTTTGATATTGAATTTTAAGCAGCTAGTGACCATGTTGTGTTGTGGCGCTACTTCCTCAGCAGTACGCGGGCGCGTGAGGCGCGAGGTCGCGGCCGTCGAATGATCCACTGTTTCACGTTGCTTCATCATTATTGTCGTTTCAGCAGCTTTTATAACACACCCATAAGACTTCCTAGTTCTCACTATCATTAATACAGAAATTTATATAATCATAATTCGCCTTATATTCTCAAAATTTAGGATCACCTAAATAATTATAGAAATTATTCGAAAATGTTATTGGAAATTAATAACTAAAAGTTTATGGATGTCGGAGCAAGTTATTCTATGTGATAGAAATAATTTGATAGAGGTTAACACATCAGTATTATAAACCACATATTGTTAATTTATTTTAATATAATTGATTATGCAGTTAACTAGTCTTTTGCATTTGTAAGAAGTTAAGTACAAACTTTAAGTTCTTAAAGTCTCAGTAAATTGATAATATTTCAGAAACGCTGAACTTGTTATATGGAGGAAATATGTGGTATATAAGATCTTGAGACATTTGTTTCATGTTGTAAAAGCAGATACAGAATTGCGGGTAAAACAATTAAGTACTGAAATTAATTTACTTGTAAGCATTATTCTGTAAATTACGTACAATTTTACGAAACTTAAATGATTTTATGATTCGACTAACATTACCGCATTAGAAACATTACCGCATCGAGCTTATTTAAATTAGAAGTTAATAGAATGCTGGATCAGCTGGTCTGACTCCTAGGCCGCTCATGCGCTACTGATTATAATGTGATGAAAGTTATTTAGTTAGCTACGCGTTTATACGTATGTGCTATTACAACGTGTATTTTACTGACTGATGTGTAAGAATTGTGATAATTAGAAGGGTAACAAATTATCCTGTATGTAAGCGGAAAGTGAACAATTGTAGGTAATATTAATTTAGAAAGTATGTTTGAATATATTATTTTAATTAATTTAATTTTCATTGTATTGTACAATTACATGAAAGTTTCCTAATGTCATTTCATTATTAAACTTTTCACACATCATGAAGCTTATTCGAATACTTAATTTGTTTTTTGTTCTAAATGATTGTTTAGAAATAACAATTATATTACTGTAGCACAAAATAACAAATAATTATTTTATTTACAATAGCACAACCCAACCTTGCTAGTTAGATAACCTACTTCCCACAAGTGCGTCCCGCTGTTATTACTGACGTAAATTACTTACTGAATAATAAAACAACAATGTCATGAGTAAAATAGTATATTTTAAAAAGCCATGTTTTATAAATAAATTTAATGTAAATAATTATATACATCTTCAATCATATTTACATGTCTAGAGTTGAATTGCACGATCATTAAGTCTTAATTTCAGCATTTAGTGAGACAAGGCGTGTAGGCACATGCGCCTCATTTATTTTACATGTACCCGATTTAAAACATGGTTATAGAAAAATGTGAGCGGTGCTTTGGTATTTCAACTTGTGTTAGTAACTTTCTAACGGCAAAATTGGTCTAGCAGTTTGCTTGTATCCGTTGTAGGTAATTAGGAGCTATTATTTCGCCTTTCTATTTATCAAAAAGGCATTTTGATAAGTATTAACTTCCGACCCAACTGACCCAAGTCAATCGTTCATACGTAGTAGATATTTTAAGTGCTAAAATTGTTGCGTAGATGTAGATAATATTTGAACCTTAGCTTAGCAAAAACAGTTCATAATAATGAGTTTTTTTGTTTTGTAATCTTTTGAGACCTTTTTCTAGTAAGGTCGTTGCGTCATTGGGCCTCGCATCATATGTTCTCTTCGTGAAATATATCTTGTTCATCGCACTTGTCGGGTAAACACACGAAGAATTCTATCAAGTTCATTATAGGGCCTCGTGAAAAGGGATTCTGGTATCGTCCTCGTTTATCTCTCAAGTAAGGATATCTTTTGTAATTGAACATTTCATTTGTAGTCAAATTCATGCAGGCGTGCAGAATCTGAAATAGAACAAAAAATTAGGCTTCGTCAGCATATTCGTCGCAGGTGTCTAATTACTAAGTACCTAGCTAGAACAATTCCTACTGCAAAATTACGTAAAAGAAAAACTTTCGCGTCATCTAAAAATATTGGCAACGATCTCTACATTCGGTCGATTACCTACGTCTGACAGTCTGACTATGCGACAATAACAACAGCGTAATCTGGAATTTTATTGTTCTAAATTTAAATTTCCCCCTTTTTAGGGTTCCGTAGTCAACTAGGAACCCTTATAGTTTCGCCATGTCTGTCCGTCCGTCCGTCCTCGCTTAATCTCTGTGACCGTTAGCACTAGAAAGCTGAAATTTGGTACCAATATGTATATCAATCACGCCGACAGTGGTAAAATAAAAATTGGAAAAAAATATGTAAAGTAGGAAGTGATTTTTTTTTTAATTTCAACCCTAACGTGTGATATATTGTTGGAAAGGTATTTAAAAATAAATAGGGGTTTCCTAAAATCATTTTTGATAATGTCAATAATTTCGGAAATAATCGCTCCAAAAGTAAAAAACAATGTGTCCCTATAACTTTTGAACCATAAGTTTAGAAAATATGAAAAAAATCTGAAAAGTAGAACTTTATAAGGACTTTCTAGGAAAATCATTTTGAACTTGATGGAAACAACAGTTTTTGTACAAAAAAGACAAAAAGTTGTACAAAATAATTTCTGGACTAAGTTTGTAGTATATTCGTATATGCAAGCATTTTTACATAATGGATACCCACCCTTAAACTCATAAGTGGGAACACTTATTGTGACGGACGCGAAACTACGGAACCCTACACTGAGCGTGGCCCGACACGCTCTTGGCCGGTTTTTTATTAAGCGGTCTAGAAGCTAGAAAAAAGTATTATTGACTTACGGAAGTACAAGTAAGGATCCACCCCAGAGCACAAAAAGTGATTGCCTCGAGTAGTCCCAAAACATACAGCAGTCCGAACCCTTCGAGCAGCAGGCAGTAGCAGGCGAAGTATATGGACAGGGTGCAGTTGATGGCCACGCTCATGACGAACAGGAAGAACCACATCCTGTTGCGAACCCCCACGCAGTTGTAGATGAATGGGCAGTGGTGGTCGAAGTACGCCACGCAGCGCTTGCAGATGCGACAGTGTTTGGCCCTATATAGTGGAAGATACAATATTTAATTACATTAAGATAATATCACGCCTGTGTTGTGTACAGGGCAGACTGAGCGGTTGAGAGTAAGTAGACACCCCAGTGAATCAGGCGTGGATACAGGATTTCCTTTAAGGGGGGGGCAATTTTTGGAAAATTCATAAAAAAAAAACTTAATAATGAATGGGCGTTAGGTACTTTACAGAAATCCATAATATGCAAGATACAAGGGGGCCGCCAGCTTTTGGGCCAGGGGGGAGGGGGGGGGGGGGGGAACGTAGCGAGAAATTCTTACGACACCTTGCCTTGGACAGGTTAGAATGGTTTCCAACGTTCATATAGGAGTTACTTGGTCGAATTTTAGATAAATTCAGGAGAAAGCAGTCTGTAGAGCGAGCGAAGCGAGGTCGAAAATTTTACCACTTTTCCTACCGACCTACTGGAGTTACCTGGGCCTCTTAGAGACAAAGTTCCCACAAGCTCGAATTTTTTTACAACATTGCCTGAGATAATTATGCTATAATTGCATTTGCATATAATATGTATATTAGGCCTCGGGGCAAGGGGCTCCTAATTTATTTCAGGCTTTGTCTATTGCATAGATCGATCATGCAAAAATCCAATAGGAGTGCCAATCCAGAGGTAGAAAAAAGGAGCCTTTTTGATAAATGTTTTTTCGCAGGGTTAAACAATATCTAAATTTCAGTGATTCCATTTTAAGCTACAATTTATTACGTACGTAGGTATATAATACCATTCTATGGCATCAGACAGGAAAAGCTATAAATTTTAAAAATCCTGAGCCTCTAGGGGCCGCCTCCTCCTGGCGACGCCCATGACAAGATATGCAACTAGAATATTTAGTTTCAATTCCGTCAAACTAGTTCAAGCTTGGCTAATGACGTATTTGGTCCGGTTCAGGGGGGGGGCAATTGCACCCATTGCCCCCCTCTCCCCCCTGTATCCGCGCCTGCAGTGAATAAGGAGCGAGCCCACTGATTTAATTTTACATTTCTATGAGCGAGCCTATTGCGATTAATATGGTTCAAATCTACACTGCTGCTACAGAGACGAATGGCTGCTATTGATAAATGACGTGATGGCAAACCAATAATACTGCCCGACCGAACCCAGAATCCTACCCAAGAGAAAACTAAAAAGCAATGTATCCTACCTATTGGTTAAGTTTGAAAATACTACCAACATTATTGTAACGTATAGGTAGGTACTTGTTATTTTAAGCAACTTATTAACGAGGTAAAATAATTTCAAAAGAAATAAATAAATAGCTGGCATATCGAATTTTAATGACGACGCAACGTACCTATTCATAAAAGCCGGTTGATAATTGATTCGAGTGTAAGGTAGATCTAATTATTTCAGAGTAAAAACTAAGAAAACTGATAGACAGCTACTTCCGGTTAGACTGGAAGCCAACCCCAATAGAGTTGTAACTTGGAAGTGGGCTACCTTAATAGCGTATGTAGGAATTTATTACTTAGATCAATAGTTTATAACTTAGTCGGAACTAAATCACTCGAAGGCTAAAGATAAGACACATGCAGACTCACGGCCATTAGCAACAGTAGTGTACAATAGTACGGGCGCTGAAGGCGCGACGGATTGCAGCAATAAATTGAAACTAACTGAACAGTGAAATCGGTGAAAGTTAGGAATCGGTGGTTGTTTTAACTAAATTAAAACATATTATTTAGGCGATTTTAATATGTGCAGATGAATAAGTGCCTAAAATTATTACAGCATGCTGATTGCCTTGTGCATGATCCAGGCAATGACTTTAAATAAGTAGGACAGTAGGAAGGTACCTCAGCGGTCTCAGGCACCGGCAAGTGTGGCACAATCGTGACAAGATCACGTTCCGTTTCTTCCATTTATCATAATAGGGAATCTGCCTGATAGCTCTGTAATATGTCTCCGAATTTTGTGGAATGTAGCCTGGATCCCTTCTGTTGGCAATGACCCAGCTGAGCCACATGATCGCATTCCAGTACAGGAAACAGTAATGTGAAAGACGTAGCGTGTTCCATGTTAGAGGTATACACCTTATCACGTACATGGGGTATCCCCAAAGAAGTACTGATACTAAGAAGAAGAGTAGAGGCCCCTTAGAGTCGCCAGCGCCCCCGAACAAGAGAGCCCACAGTTCTGATAGTGGAGGCATCCAGTGTGATTTGCGTTTCATCTCCTTTTGCAACAATTTGACCACTTCTAAGTGCCGGTGACTTTGCGCTAACATCAGTGGTGTTTTCCCATTTTTGTCACGGGGTTCCAGTTCAGCTTTTACCTACAACAATACAGAAGTGAATAAATTGATATTACTGAATTTCAAACTAAAATTGTCATAACGTGGTTTCGCCATAGGTACCTTCTCACAAAGCAGTCTCACACAAGTCAAGTTTCCCGATAGACACGCCAAATGTAACGGTGTGGATCCGAAATTGTCCGTGCAATGTAAAGGGACCCCTGAGTAGATCAGCAGACGGACTAGATCCGCGTGGCCCTTGTACGCGGCCCAGTGAAGGGCGGTGTCTCCGTTGATGTCTGAGAGCCTGGTCGCTGCTCCCATGCCCAGGAGATACGCAGCCGTCGCCGTCTTGCCATACATACAGGCAGTCATTAATGGAGTCAAACCTGTAGCAAAGAATAATTATTATTACTGGAAACAAGCACACACCCGCAGACAGGCAATGCCTAATTGCCTACCCAGGGCCACATAATCATACAAATGAACTGCCTACAGTAAGTTAGGCAAGTGGCGAGCAATAATTGTACGGAGAGTCGGGGGTCTGCCTGTGGAGAGACACGCTTCTGATAATTAATATGAGTCTGGTCTTAGTGCCCTTGTTACCTTTGAAGTCGGCAGCATTGACTGCCACTCCAGACTGTAGCAGCACTTGAACCACCGAAGCATGTCCCTTGCGGCAAGCCCAGTGTATCGGTCGGGGTCCCTGGAGGATACATAACATAACAAATACTTAACTAAAAAGTTTGAGCATTACCTATAATTTACTTAATCAATTGCTGCAACTGGTAATCCATACATTCTTGTTGATATTGATTCAGCAGTTTTATATTAGCTGTTACTTCTTTTCTTTTGGTAGTGTTACTGCAAGTTGATGAATGTATAATCCTATTATTATCTACACTATATAATATTATAAAGAGGAAAGATTTGTATTTTTGTGTGCGTATGTTTGTAATGAATAAAAAAAAACTCAAAAACTACTGCGCCGATTTCAAAAAATTTTTCACCATTAGAAAGCCACGTCTTTACTACTGTGTAACATAGGCTATAGTTTATCCCCGTAATCTCACGGGAACGGGAACTACGCGGGTGAAACCGCGTGACGTCCGCTAGTAATATTATAAATGCGAAAGTTTGTGAGTATGGATTTATAGATGGATGTTTGACCAGATTTTTAAACGCGGATGAAGCAAAATGAGTATAGTAAGGGTATAGAAGGCGTCGTTCTGTTGTTTCTGCCTATATATATCCCCGTGGGACACATTACCTGGGTGCCTAAGCAGGACAGGTCTATGGGGGCTCCCCGCTCGACGAGGTAGCGCATGACGGCGACACTGCCGTCCAGTGCGGCCCAGTGAGCAGGCGTGTAGCCATGCTGGTCGCGGGCACTCAACACTTCTACGCCAAGTTTTTCGACCAGTCGCTCGATTTCTGACACCTCACTAAAACATGTAGGTAGATCATTCAAGAGGTCTTGAAACAGTTTTATTGATTTGAAGGTGCTTTAGAAGTTTTGTTAATAATTATTTATTTTCCAATGACCATTATGAGAGTAGAGGTACCACGGCACCTAGGGTTGGACTACGGTGAGTGCACCTGTCTGCGCATTCGCTTGGACTCTCGCGTCCATGGCTAGACTCTGTTTAGATTGGCCACCACAGCTGAAATTCGGTCTGGGGGCCTACAATATTAATTAAGTACTTTTTTTTGTCCAAGCCTACACTAAGTACCTAACTTTCTTTACTGAATCGATTCATCTGCCTAGCCTTTTCCCAACTATGTTGGGGTCGGCTTCCAGTTTTACCGGATGCAGCTGAATACCAGTATTTTACTTGGAGCGACTGCCTATCTGACCTCCACAACCCAGTTACCACCGGGCAATACGATACCCCTTGGTAAGACTGGTTGTCAGACTTTTTTTTTTTTTTTTTGGGACTCTGACTACCTAACGACTGTCAAAGATCTACAAATGACAGCCGGGACTAACGGCATATCGTGCTTTCCGAGGCACGGAGGAAACTCGGTATGAAATGGGTGGTCACCCATCCACAGACCAACCTAGGCAAGCACAGCTTAACCTAACGATCGACCCTAGCGGCCGTTATTATTTAGCCACGAGCTCCTAGCTCCTTCTTCCTCCTTTACTGAATAGATTGTACTTGAAAAAATATCTAACCCAGATCGCACAGCTTCAAAAATAAGTTGGTGTAGGTCAGAATGCTGGTTGTAGCTGGTGATAGTCCTGGGCGGAGCGGCCGGCGCGTCGGGCGACATGGGTGAGCAGGGCGGCAGCGCCTCCTCCGCCGCCATCGTGCAGGGGGGCGGCTGCGGCAGCGCCCACACGCCGCGCGCCGCCCCCGGACTTGGGTACACCTGTCCAGGGAGACGTCGTTAGAGATGCTAGCTCAAACATCCTAGCTACTGGTAGGGGCTACGGTACACCTACGTAAGGAAACATCATTACAAGGGACGTTGGTTAGGTAGGTACAAGTTATAGTAGGTAGACACAGAGGGGTTTAGTCGGTAAGAGCCTGACATAAACCTCGGATCTCCCCAGACATAGGGTTTAAAAAAAAGCTTCCTTTTAAATTCGACGACACGGTGCAGGATTTGGTAGGCCTAGAAATCAATGTCAAAAAGACCACGTCACGTTCTGTTGTGAGCTCCAACGAAATACTAGACCCAGGCTGTTCGTCATCTTCTTAGTCATTTAGGGAGGTATTTACCAACTAGGTAGGTATGTTAACTGGGGTCAGCAGTCAGCTAGTCTGGAATTGCAATAAAGAGAACGAATGAAAAACGAAGTGGACAATCTACCCAAACATGCAGGAGCACACACAGTGAGTGACTTTGTGACGATCGATTTCATGCGGGCTTTCTGCATAGTTCCTACGCTATGTAGATTACCTACCAGCTACATAAATAATTTACTATCCGCAATTAAAACTAAATAGTTTTCTAAACTATAACAATCTAGAAAAAATTGAAATAGGTCGCATAGGTAGGTATATATACCTTCAGCATTATGTGCTTCGTAATTAGCTCCGTGCGAAGTGCGAGTACAACAACGAATTATAGCACAAATCGAAGTTTTGTCACGCTGTGCAATTATGAGTTCGCGATTATACCTATTTGCAGCATGTTGCTGTGTAGGTAGGTAGGTACACACTTTTCTACATAATAAACATTGAACTACGCTAGGTGGTTAATAAAAATAACGATTTCCCCACACACGGGGGCACAAACATAAACTTTTCACGCATATATTATGTGGCATTAATGAATAATCCTATGAACTGAGCTTTGATTATATAATGGAACTGAGAGGATCGTGTTTTGGGCATTTCCCTTACCTTGCTACTCACGGCGAGGCCGACGCCCCCCGCCACCACGGATCCCTCTCCGTCCGCCACGGCCGTATCGCCGGCAAACGAACGCACTGTGAAACTTTGTCCTACTCCAACTATTAAAAATTAGGACTATTCTCAAACAAAAGTAAAAACAAATCAGAGATTGCGTGACCTCCGACTACTTACACGGTTATTACTGCTTTTATATCGATTCATGGTTTTCAGAGCATGCGCCCTGTTAGCCATCGAAAGTAGACCCAAAGTTCAAATTATTTTGAAATTGGGACGAGTCAAGGCTGATTTTTCAACTGATTTAAGCTATTGTTTATATAATTTTGACGATGGAAGAAAAAAAGAGTTCTACGTTTAAAAAACTCTAACAGTATCAAGTTTTGAAACCGTATCAACAGATGGCGCTATTACATGATTTCCTTCAAGTTCAACCAACACGTAACGTATTTATTCGTATCACTTCGTAAAGTATGAATAAACCTTGAACCATTAGAACTGATAATAAAACAGTGCAATGGATAGTCTAATATTTGATCAATCACTGTCTAAAACACGCATAAATTGTTGTAAAACGTCTGAGTACGGCGCATTCGCTGTGGTTGCAAGCCTGCAAGCCGGGAGTTCCCGGGTTCTAATCCGATTCGATTCAGGAACTGATTGCTGCGTAATGTAATAACAATGTGGAACAGCTACTACTACTACAATTATACTCAAATCTGTTTAATGAATGAAAAAAAAAATGGGGACCAGAAATCGGCCGAATTTACCGTTAGTTTGTATTTTCGGAAACCAGGACTTCTTTCAAATGCGCGCCCTCAGTACCGTTTCGAGGAAAATTGCTATTACATCAAGATCGTGATCGAGTCGTCCAAACTCTCCTGAAATATTTGTTTTACGCTCTTGGTCATTTTTCCATTAGCGTTCTGCGTTGGCGATTTCATAGGCGCTTCCATAGCTTTCGTCGAACTCTTATTTTTTATTGATTGAAATTGTTAATATTATTATAACTGCGCTTGTTGAGACTGAAAGCCGATTGGAACAATGTTAGTTAGGTAACTACTCAACATATAAAAAGCTGCTATACATAGATAATAATACGAATAAATTACCTATTAGTCCTATCAGCAGTAATAGGCGTAGAATGACGACTTCGAGGCTTCGCCTCGTACGTGGCGAAATCGAGGTTGTTCACCTCTGCATAACCCTTTGGAGGACATTAAAACACGACATTCATTATTAATAATTACATAATATTCTACCTATCGTAGAACTACGCAATGCCAGTTATAATATTATTGTAGTCTTCGTACGCAATGATGATTAGCGCCATCTCTTGGGAAGAATGCTAAGATGTTGCAATAGTTCACGCCCAGCATGTGAGGCAATGCTTTTTAGGTGGGTTATAATCTGAAATAATTGAAACCTTTCCACTTTTATAATAACTTACTAAATTCAATTATCAAACAAATGATATTGGATATTTTAAACTGAATACTTTTTGATGTTGTCATAGAAACAGTAGGTACTTAATATGGAAAATAAATAATATTAGAACAAAGCTGGATCAAGATATAATTTCAGACTTACCATCCTTTTACTATTATACTGACTAGCGGAGGTTTAGGCTACATGAATGATAATTATTCTAACATAAATATACTATAAACAATTTCTCATAAGCTGAAAATAGGAACAGGTAACAATAAAATCAAAACACAATTTAAAATTGTGAAAATGAACTTTAATTCAGCAAATTTTATACTAAATGTATAAATATGATATAATCTAGATTTCGTTTTCACTACCTAAATAGACATCATGTTATAAAAAGTGTACAACTAAAACTAGTAGCTGATTAAACATCTCAATGTGGCTTATCAATTAGTTAGATCTTGTAAAAGCACTTTCTTTAAAATGGTTTTATTATACTTAAATAATAAGATTAAAATAATGAAAGCATTACAGCTCACAACTGATGTTGAACTTCCAAACAACAATCATATTCAATACAATCTTAAACTTCTAGTAAACTTGAAACATTTAACGAGCAAACCGAATAAATTATTATTCATAAACAAACTTAACAATGTCGATAGCTCAAAGTAATATAATATTTTTAACAAGAGTCAACTGACTGCACATATGGTTAGGGTGTGTACACAGAATTCAGAAATCGGGACTATTTATTTGCAATATTTCATAATGCCAATCAATTAGGTATCGTTTTTGTCTATTTATTACTGTATTGATATTGTAAAGTTTATTAAGTCTTTCACATAAGCATTATCTCTTCTGGGTTTTGAAACTAACCGAGAGAGGTTGGCCATGAAGAACATATCCATTCAGTGCTTGTATTGCCATCGCTGCTTGGTCATAATTTCTCATCGTAACAAATCCAAATCCTTTACTCTTATTAGTAGAATGATCTTTGATTATCTTAACAGACACAATAGCACCATATGGACCAAATAGCTGCCACAGAGTCAACTCTTCCACTTCCGGAGCAATATTATAAATGTATATCGACCACGTACTTGGAGAATTGTGGTCCCCAATGGCATTCATATGATTTATCCAATGATAAGGTCTCACAAGGGGACTTTTAGGAAAGTTATTATTATTGTTTTTATGTTTATGAGGGTTACTCTTATTAGCATACTTAACTGTTAATGGGTGTAGAAAGCCAGGCGGTGTGGTGCCATTTATATTTTGAATGGCTCTTTCCGCTTCATACTGGTGCTCATATAAAACAAATGCTATTCCTGCTGCTATACGAGAATTAACTATTTTACCGAATTGTGCGAATAGTCCATGTAAATCCTGCAAGGTCAGTTCATTAGGCAGGTTACACACGTAGAGGTTCCAGTCGGCTTCTGGTTTCGAAGGGGGTTTTAACTCCGGATTCAGCAGAGCGTGCGACACTTTCAGTGTCTTGTTTTGCATTAGAAGACCGTTAAAAGCCTTACGTGCTTTGACTGCATCCTCGGGACGAGAGTACTCGACGAACCCATAGCCTCGGTTCGCTATCAATTTACAACTTTCCAGTTTACCCATTGTTGAAAATAGTGAGAACATCATATCCTGCGTCATGACTTCAGGAATGTAATTGACGATAAGTTTGGTGGGTGATTCGTCCGGCCCAAATTCATTATTTCCTTGACAATTACCGTCTTGACACGATTCCGACATTTTTTAATTGTTGTCGCTGAATGACATTTCACTGTAGTGTTGCGTGTTTTCTTAACACGTTCAGAAATTGCATGATGAAATGGCATGATATTCTCGATATACCACAATACACAATTTGTAAAATATATCATTGCAGAACTTAAATCTAATAATAAAATATTTATCAGATTTCTTATCACAAGGAAACTAATTAGTCGCTATAGTAGCACATCCGATGCAATCCGTACGTAGTGCTCTTTTAGTATCCTAAACAGTGCGTAAGAATCATTTAGCGTTCCAATAACGTGGACAGGGGACGGTTCTGGTAAACAACTATAATCATGATTAACTAATCAGATAGCAGTTGTTTCTGCGATAGGCGCTTCTGATGGTTATAGGATCCATAACACGACGCGTTTTTGCGTTTCCGCGTTTGTACGTCCCAATACCAAATATTCTAAGAACTCGTATCGCAATGTCGCATTTTGTAATGGGACGAAGAAACGCAAAAACGCCCCTGTGTGGCTTTAAGTATTAGGACGTAGAAACGCGGAAACGCAAGAACGCGCCTGTGTATGGGAGCCCCCAGTATACAGGGTGGATTTTTTGCCTGCCACGCCACCTGGAGGCAAAGTACTCTAAATACGGAGATAGCAAATTTTACTGAAAGGAAACATTCCTTTATTTTTAAAAAGGATCTTCATTCAAAGATTTTGAAAATTCGCTTTCCACACTTGGGAATCGTCCAAAAAATCATCCTGTACTTCTATGGCACCAATCGATAGGGTCAATCATAAGGATCAAATCTCTATAACAAACATTATAAATTAAATGAAAGGAAAACCAAGAAATCTGAAGTAACAAAAAACACCCCGCACTTAAAAAAAAAGCATGAAGTACGGGATGTTATTTTTTTGCAATTTAGCCGGTTCGATTCGGGAATCGAAACGTGTGGCACGCGAATTTTCAAAATCTTTGAATGCAGATTAATTTCTTTTTAAAAATATAGGAATGTCTCCTTTGAGTAAAATTTGCTATCTCTGGTATTTAGAGTACTTTCCATACAGGTGGCACGCAAAAATTCCACCCTGTACAACAATACTGTTTCATTGCTTGTTTTTTAATCAATCTTGAAATCATTGAGCTAGTCGTATAGAAAAGACATCGCGAACAAAATCTGTGCTCCGTAAGTAACTATCTGTGGCTCCATTCAACTGCGGTCGGCCGGCCACAGTACGCTGTTCACTCAGTCGCTTGCTCGCCACAGCATTTGGAAATACGAGGTTAGCCGCCCCCCGTGCGCGCCGCACTGCCGCGCTTGTTGCACAGATTTTGTTCGCGCTGTCTTCTCTTTAAGTAGTAGTAGTAATAGCTCAATGCCTGAAATGGGTAATGATTATACAATACTTTCACAATTATTTTACTTCTTATTTTGGCCAGTTTAAAGTTTGTCTATTTCATAAATATAGGGGTGATCGCTGTCAGAATCAAAATAATATTTTCAGTGCAGTCAGGTTGCTGGTGGTACGACGCGACGTTCCTTGGGCTGTTAGCGCATAAAATCACTAAAAAGGACTATGATTATGCATGTATCCTTTGGTGTGTGGCTACCAAGGAACTTTTATACTAACGTGGCTAATAACAGAACTAATTCTGCCATCATGACAATTTCACAAAATAATTGCCTTTAATTAAAGTAGCGTTGTTGGCAAGGGTTATTACACACTACGCGGCCACGACGACGACTTTTGGCCGCAGAAGCCCCGACTAGGAAGAAAGTTTGCTCGACCCAGTTTTGTTCTAAGTAGCGGCCAGTCATGCGACAAATCGGGGTTGTGCCCGCGTATTAAGTGAAGTCCCTAACGATTAATAACTTGGAACGAATGGTTCCGATTTTACCCACGCGCCAAACGTTTCTTGTTCAGCTATAACGATCGATTCGTGATTTATTCAACTTTTGGTGTCTTTGGCTAAAAAAAATTGGTTGCCTGTAAAGTCGGTATACGGGCGAAAGTTTTACGTGACAACGACTTTGAGTGGTAAAATAAACTTTTTATGTCTGTCCCTCTAGCTCTTAGGCGGGCTAACCATGCCCGAGTGGAAGGGACGCGTGCCTCTCACTCGCTCTCATTGTGAGCGCATAACGTGAGCGGAGCGTAACGCAGTTTCTTGAAGTGTCACCCGGCAAACCAATTTATAAGACGTTGTCACGTCAAAAAATCACTTTGCATTTCAAGCATATTTCAAGTCGTTAAATTTCCGAACGAATGCTATCAGGGTTGCCATATAAGGGAAAATATAAATAATATAAAATTACGTAGTATCCTGCGGTCTAGAGCAAAAGCACAATAATGAAACGAGCCCTGCAAGCTTGCTGAACTATCTAATGATGGATTGTCACCCATGACTGTAAAAGACGTTGGCGTGATTGAATAAAAAGTAACATTTTTATGGGAAAAACCAACATTCATTGCCATAATAAAATTATCTAACAGATTTCATTGATGTCTTGGCGTCTAGAACTCCCATTCTCATATTCTCGATGAATAAAAATATGTTTACTTACGGTACCTATCTGGACTATAATAAGCCACATCCAACTTCCAAGTGTAGAGCGGGAAATTTATTCACCACACCACAATATAGTAAATAAATTTTGAATTTTCTCCGAGGGATCAGCTTTACTGCATCTCGAAAACGATGTACCCGTATTACTTACGCCGCGCTGCCTCGTACAGTGCCTTACCTCCGTATTTTTACCATTTTCTAGGGGTAACTGGAATATTAGAAGCACTCGGGTAATTTGTTTTCAGGGGGTCTAAAATAGCCGCTTTATCAGAATCGTAATACGAATCACGTTAAAAATTTAAAATTCTTAAAATGGACTATAATTACGAGCATAAAGTCCATTTCAAGAATTACATTTTTTTAACATGTTTCATACTAAGATTCTGCGTAGATTCTGTTAAAGCGGCCATTTTAGACCCGCAGATCTATAAGTTTCTTCGATTATTCTAGGTGCAAATGTAAGAAAACAAACAGATAATTTGCTCCATAGGTATATTTTCTTTGACATAAGTACATCACCACTACATATGCAAACTATAACATTTTTATATTCGAGATAATTTCATAACAGATTCTATACAGATTTGCAGTAGCACAAACAATAAATGATTACAGATCACTACGAACTTTGTAACATACTTTACAGTGATTACTATAAAATATATAAATTAATAACATGCTCCACTATCGATTATAAATGCGTTATTTACGGCCGTTTTCTATAACTTACTTACGTATAACTGTTAGTTAATATGCGTACGTCTCGTAGCTATCAGTGTTTCTATAAACAATGTTAGTCTGAAATATCACGTCACCTACCTGTCACATGATTTATAGAAAAATCAAAGAAAGCTTTTCTGTGACGTTTTGTTTCTAAGGGTCCGTAAGCTAAATGTCAAACAGACAGAAATAGCAACCTTCCGTTACCTGTTAGTAAGGTTATTGAAAATGGCCGTTAGTCAAATTGTCTATAAAGATATTAACTACTGACAAGGACTGTCAGTAGTTAATATCTTTATAGACAAAGGTTATTTTACCTACAAAAGCGACCTTATTGTAACTAGAATAAAGACCACTGTAATTTTTAACGACTTGTGGAAGCAATCCAATAGCAACTTTATTGTTGACATGTAAAGCACACCGTGATTTTTACAGTGTTTTATTCAACAGTCGGAGGTAAAATAAGTGTGAAAGAACGTAGGTACGTCCCGCGCAGACAAGGTTATTGACAAGGTTTACAGTTCGCACTTTGACTTACCCTTAAACTGTTAGCGAAGTAGACACAATAGTTAAGGCGACTACAGGAGCTAAATTAGCAACTCTATTTATGGTGGTTCAAACTTCGTTTGAAATACTGTAAGAATAAAGTTCTAATCAGCTTGCACTACAAAGTGGTTGTTACGTTAGTCACTGCGGGCGAATAGTGTAAAATTAGTGTTTTTTTTTTTGCGATTTTCAAAAAATAAAACACTATCATGCTAAGATGTTGCTTGTAGAATTATTTGCCAATAATTCAGAATGATCGTATGTATTTTAGTATGGTTTTTACTCGTTAAAAGATTTTTTTTGAGATAAGTTCGTGATTTTTTTTATCGAGTTAAATTAGTTGTATTATGTTTTCAAAACACTATCGTACTAGCATATATCCTGAAGAACATCATATATATTTCTGGTTTTGTTTATTGCAGTGAATCATAATTATGCTTTTTTGAAGCATAATTACATTATTTTTTTTTTTTGCTTTTTTTAAGTAAGCATACTAATATAAACCTTATTCTCAAAAGAATAATGTTCAAAAGCGAATGTGAGCTACGAATATGGACCTTACTCAGTTACAAATAAGGATACATATTAGTATGAAAGACGACGAAAGGCCCGTTTAGCGCATAACCACTCTCCCTTTTATATTTCCATTAATGACCGTTACTGAGAGGCGGTCATCTACTTTTATCGCGTCTGCTAATAATTCACATACAAGAGCGTAAACGCTTGACCACTATGTCTGCGCGTGTTCTATCACAGTGTGTAACAGATAAGGCCGGTTGTACACACGCGTTTCTTTTCCGTGTGTAGGCACAGTCGTCGTGTTGTATTTTATAGATAGAAACGGTGCGAACGACGGCTGGCATAAAAACGTGTGTGTACAAGCGGCCTAGGGGTCTAGGTAAGTATATAATTACAATATGGGACTTTTATAGCAATAAATTCTCAGACATTAAGCTAAGCGCATTCAGCACAATTACTAAGAAATACACCAAACACATTGAACTACATAAAGCACCTTTTGTAAATGCATCTAGTAAGTATATTAATATTTCTTTAAACACTAATAAGATCAAAATATTCGATACTGTACATATATTTTTTTAAAGTTATTTCTTAATTTAGGTGTTGTAAATAGATTTTTGTTCTAAACAAACTAAACGAGGATTTCTAAGTTATCTAACAAAAATAATTTAATTTAATAATTACGTAATATAAAAAAATAGGAAGGTACTACGATCACATAATAGAAATACCGACAGGTACATCATTTAGGTTTAGATTAGACTGTGTAGCCCGCGAAATTCAATTTTTCTCACGTTTTTTTGCAATTTGTAGGTCAATGTGCGGTTTTATGTTGATTAATTACAATATGATTTGTGGCCGTAATACGCATGTATTTACAGAATTATAATCTTTAAAATCATTAACTCTTACTTCATTTAATCCTATTGAATAACATTTTTTAAGAAATAGTGATTCAATCGGGTTAAAAGAACTTAAAGCGGGTTGTAATGATGATTTTTAATGATTATTACTATGAAAAGTCATGTTTGTTACGGCCGCGAACTATATTTTAATCAAAATACAGGCTGATCTGCTAATTGCAAAAAAAACCTAAGAAATTTTTAATTTCGCAGGCTACCCTGATGACTCCCTCTTAGCGCCTGCGCAGATGACAGACTATCCGTGACGCACTTTTTAGTCTGTGAAAATAGAATCTAAGCAATTATATGCAGTAGATAACGCATACGACGCGCAAAAAGTCCGGCGGCCAAAAATTCCGTGTCATTCTGGCAGATCACGCCGCGCCGCACAAAAGTCCGCGAAAAAAATAAAACGTTTCCTTCAACGCGCGCTAACGCAGACGGCGCACACTTTCAGTATGCAATCTATCTGCACTCGAATATAATGATCGAAGATGTCCGTCGTGTGCGTTGGAGTCTGCGTAAAATCCGCGACGGATTTTTTGTATGTCATGCAGACATTTTGTGCGCCACAGACTCATCCGCACAAAAAGTCTGTCGTCTGCGCAGGCCCTTAATGTAACAGTGGAATGTTAATTATTGTGTTACTTTTTGGTAAGCGGCTTTTAGTAATATTATACGTACTTATTCAAATGTTTTGACTAGAGCGAATTATGTAGGTACACATTCTAGGTAAAATAATACATGAGTACAAACAAGCCCATGTTGAGTCTATCAAAACTTTTAAATAATACCCAATTCAATATTTCTGATAATTATAACAATACTAAAAAGGTCTAATATAAAATAAAACTTTAAAAAATAAGCTGAGCTTGTCAATTAATCAACACCTATAAGCTAAGTAAATATTTGTGTAAAGCAAAATATTCTGGAACATTTACTACACACAATTATTGTCATGATTATCATATAAAACAACATAAAATATTACAAAACTCTTTGGTTAAAATTTTCTATTTCGTCTTGGATTGATTTGTAGGTAATCAATTAAAAAATAGATTTTTCACGTTAATAAATGTGCCGAATACGAATCCTGTGATACCGAAGAGCATGATCGCGATGTCTTTCCACAGCTTCCACTGGTACTGGCCCAGTTGGTCAGGCCAGAACGTCACTATCTCTATTAGAGGCGGGAATATGAGCGCCAGCGCCGAACTGCTGAACGCGCCCACCAGAGAAATGATCCCGCTCAAGTTGGGAATCAGCGCCGCCGCCAAAACTGTAATAGATAACGATTATCATTAATAATGATAATAAATATCGCTGGACATTACACACAGCGCCATCCAGTGCCACACTAATCAACGAGGCTTGTGTCGTGGACACCAGATAGTTGCTATACTACATAGATACTTTTTTGTTTGTAAATACATACTTATCTAAATACACACATCAACACGGTCTAGGGATATTTCATACTCAATTAAATAACTCGAAAAGTACTGGCCGCATTGGAATCTTTTATACACCGATTTGTTTGTAATTTATCTCAGACTAATTCCAAATTCAATTTTTTGAAAATTCTTTTGTTTCGGTGGCATAAAAATGTCTTGATGTATAGGAGAGGGAATTTTCATTTGTGCGAAATTTAGAAAACAATACGAATTACGTTTAGTTACAGTTTTTTTTTCATTTTTAAACGAAAGATAAAGTTAAAATTGAAGTATTGTAGCCATGCAACGCCGACATTTGACGAGGGCGGAGATGTTACGAGCTGTGGGAATGCTGGAAGCTGGATCTGTTCGGCGTAATGTTGCTGAGGCCATAGGGACCCATCAAAATGTAATTTCAAGATTGTGGACACGCTATCGTGCGTGGTGAAGTAGCGGAGAGGCACCGGGGGGCCAAGTCGCATCACTACCCCCAGACAAGACCGATTTTTGCAAATTACTGCGCGAGCACAACCAAATGCAACGGCGACTCAATTGGTCCAAAGGCTGCGAGTGGAACACCAAGTGCTTGTGAGTGACCAAACTGTAAGAAGGCGACTGCATGAAAGCAATCTACGCTCTCGTAGACCACTCCGGGTCCCACCTTTACGGAGAGGCAATCGTGGACGACGATTAGAATGGGTTCGGAACCACGTGGACTGGGGCCGTGACCAATGGTCCAATGTGCTGTTCACGGATGAATCCAGGTTCGGCTTCCATCCAGATTCACGAAGGACGCGTGTTTGGCGAGTTCCTGGACGATGGAGCCGTCTCCAGAACCCTCAGGAAGTTCACCCATACCAAGGAGGAACAATTATGGTTTGGGCAGGAATTCGTCTTGGAGGACGGACGGATCTCGTTTGGGTGCGGGGCAATATGACGGCAGAACGATACGTCCAACAGGTGCTGGGGCCCGTAATCTTGCCCCACAGAACACAAATGGGGCAAGATTTCCTGCTCATGCACGACAATGCCCGGGCACACACGGCGAGAACGGTAGCAGCTTGGTTACATACACATAATGTTAGGGCCTTAGACTGGCCTGCTCAATCGCCAGATCTAAATCCCATTGAGCATGCGTGGGATATGCTGCAAAGAAGAGCTCTGAAGGAAGTTCCTGAAAATCTGGCTACAGAAGATCAACTTTTTGCGCACCTCAGAAGGACATGGGACAATATTCCGCAGCAAGACATTGACAACCTTGTTCTGAGCATGCCGAATCGTTGCCGATGTGTTATGAACATCATGGGCGCTTTCTCAGACTACTAAATTCAAGTTTATAAACACAAATTAAATGATTTTTCTATTTTTTTCAGTTTTTACTCACAAATTAAAAGTTCATTCATATACGGTTTCCGTCTATGCTTCATTTTTTTTCCATAAAATCCTGAAATTTTAATCTATACCTTAACCATTATTAAAAAATGGTAGAATATTAAATAACGTATCTTTTAAATATATACATGTCATATAAATAATTAACACATTGATAGTAATTCGCTTTTTTAAAAATATCCCTAGACCGTGTTGATGTGTGTATATAAAAAGAGAAACTGACTGACTGACTCATCTATCAACGCACAGCCCAAACCGCTGGGTCTACAGATTTCAAATTTGGCAAGTAGGTTCCTTATGTGGTCTAGGGGTGCACTAAGAAATAATTTTTAAAAATCACCCCCTAAGGGGGTTAATCGGGGCTCCAAAGTTTGTATGGGGAAACAAGATTAGATAAGACTACTTTATTCGAAACTTAACAGGAGTACTCCTATCGATAAATGAGTTAACATTTGTGTTTCAGGTTTTTTCAGAATTCAACCCCTAAAGGGGGAAATGGGGTAACAAAGTCTGAAATTCAACATAGGTATTGTTTGTGTGGTGAATTGGGTCGGGTGTTTTACAAAAACAACGATTTTAAGATTTAATGAGGCGGACCTGAAATATCATTATTCCCTGTTGGTGTGCGATGGGGTTGAAATGTCTAAAAATCAATATGGGTGTCGATACCGAGATTATCAGGGGTGCTGATTACGAAAATGGCATTTATTTTGAGATCCAGAAGATGACGACTTCTATACAGGGTTATTGTTGATTTATTGTGATGATTGTGATAACGATGATGATGATTGTGATAATGATGATGACGATTGTGACGATGATGATTTTAATTACGATGTGAATGATTGTGATTATGATGATTGTGATGACGATGAAGATGACTGTGATAATGATGAAAGTGATAGTGATGGTGATGGTAATTGTGATAATTATTGTGATAATGATGGTGGTTGTGATAGTGATGGAGAGAGTAACGGTGATTGTGATGGTGATAGCGATGGTAATGGGGATTGTGATGGTGATGGTGATGGTGATTGTGATGGTGATTGTAATGATGTTGGTGACTGTGATAATGATGGTGGTTGTGGTAGTGATGGTAATAGTAACAGTGATTGTGATGGTGATAGCGATGGTAATGGGGATTGAGATAGTGATTGTGATCGTGATGGTGATTATGATAATGATGGTGGTTGTGGTAGTGATGGTGATAGTAACGGTGATTGTGATGGTGATAGCGATGGTAATGGGGATTGTGATAGTGATTGTGATGTAGATTGTGACGGTGATGGTGATTGTGATAATGATGGTGGTTGTGATAGTGATGGATGTAACGGTGATTGTGATGGTGATAGCGATGGTAATGGGGATTGTGATGGTGATTGTGATAGTGATGGTGATTGTGGTTGTGATGGTGGTTGTGATAGTGATGGTGATAATGATGGTGACTGTGATAGTGATGGTGATTGTGATAATGATGGTGGTTGTGATACTGATGGTGATTGTGAAAATGATGGTGGTTGTGATAGTGATGGTGGTTGTAATAGTGATGGTGGTTGTCATAGTGATGGTGGTTGTGATAGTGACGGTGATTGTGCTAATGTTGGTGACTGTGATAGTGATGGTGATTGTGATAATGATGGTGGTTGTGATAGTGATGGTGATTGTGATGATGATAATAAGTAATTGTGATGATTATGAAATTCGGCACATAGTTTATAACCTGGATTAACATGTAGGACACTATTTATCCCTTTAGTATGATTCAGTGGGACAGTTACAGGACTTCACGCGGGCAACAGCTAGTTATACATACGTATATAAACATCCATGACTCGGAAACAAAATGTCCATGCTCATCACACAAACATTTGCTTTTACCGTGATTCGAACCCGGGACCCTAAGAAAGTAAGGCAGCGTCACTGCGCCATAGGGGTCGTCAAAAAATTCATTATTCACCTATGTATGGGTATATGGTTCAATAATTAAGTATATGAGACATTCGTTAGATTATACTTCCCACAAGCAAACATATATCTTTATGGTAAAAATCAATATTGGTTAGATAACAACGATAGGAACGTGTGAATGTAGGTATAGATATGACTGTGTAGTATGTCCGGGACACTCCTACCAATTGTTTTAGTCCAGCATAGATAACCTACGAACCAGACAGTCATGTTTAGGAGAGCACAACATTTTTTATCTATTTATGCCAAGATAAAGTTGTTAGTTTTTAATTAAAAAATAATTTCCCTAATCAATTTGAATGGTCCAAATTCAAAATCTACTTACATGTTATCGAGATGAGCACAAACCGAGTTACCGCTTCACCGTGTTGAAGTGCTTTTTCGTTTGTCAGTTTCGATTTCGCGTATGGCCATACAATGCTCATGGGTACATAGAACTGCAGTCCGTATGATAAGAAGATTGCAGCTGTCATGACTGCCCGAACACTTTGCGCCAACCTGCACATAAAGATAAATTATGGAATTTGTACAATGACACAGTCATTATCTTATGGGATTAAATTGAAAAGGGTAAACATTAGACAATACTTGATAGCGATGGATTCAAGAAGCGTCCACGATACGGGAAAGGTCATCGACATTAAGCAGAACGATATTATACAGGGTGTCCGGTAATTAATGGATAACTTTGAAATGGCTTAAAGAATATATAGAACTTATGGCAATTTAGAAAAAAATACGAAAAGAAATCTATCATAAGTAGTACCTGTAAGCAAGTTCATTTATTTTGGAAGATTAGTATGAATTAATTTTTAAACAGTTTAATTTAAACATATTGGATAAATAAAAAATGTATGCATACATGAGTGACCAATAATTTTAAAATAATGTCGGTTTCAAGTAGATTTGATAATGGTACAATTCATAATCGTATCTGCCTTAAATAGTGAATTATTGCTATTAATGTAGACAAGGAGAAAATATTACTGAAGCAAAAAATTAAAAAATGTAATATGGCCCCCCATTCTTATGCAGGCCCAACATCTGCGGATGAAACTTTTTTTAAGAATTTTTTTTTTTCTGAATGGCCATGGGATCTGCTATGGGCCATTTCAAGGTTATCCATTGGTTGCCGGACACCCTGTATATACCTTCTAGAAACTACAAGATTTAGACTGATCTAGTAATAGCATCGACTAGATTCTAGTGAATAAATATGTGGTTTAATAGCTCATTACTTACAAAGTGTTAGGCAGATTAAGAGTTATGCTCCCTTGCACTCGATCACCATATTTCAAATACCCGAAAAATCCGATGGCGGTATAGAGTGAGGCTACTATAACCATGCCAGTATTCAGCACGCCGTTCCAGCCACCAAAGTCCTCTGGGGTTTTCATATTGTTTTCTAAAGGTAAGATCTGTAATTAGTTTATAATGTAATTAATATAGATTCCCAATCAATCATAAGAAAGCAGTTAATAAGAAGGTTAATTAGTTACACAGGCTGTCTCTCAAGGTAGATAAAAATGCGAAAGTATAAATATTGCGTTACGTTTTCTTTGTATTGTTTTTATAGACAGTACGTAAACAATACGGGAGTTAAGTAAATAAATAAAAGTTCATTGACTTCTGATTATGTAAGCAAGCATCGTAATGAAGACTATCGTTTTATAGCTCACCAGATGGCGCAATGTCGAGTAAGGTCCTGTCAATAATTCTATTTAATACTTTATGGTACCAATAACTTCGTAAAAAAGTTTAATTTATTACGTATAACAACATAGTGTAATCTTTAGATACATATTTACAATATTCTTCCTAAAATTAGCAAGCATGAAACATTTAAAAATCATTCTACCTCCAGAAATACAAATAAGATCCTAAATTGCTACTTAAAATCTTAAGGGATGGCTCAATCTCGAACACAATCGTGAGTATTAGTATAAATCACTACATATTCACTCAGCCGTGTGGTATCCGGCAGAGTAGAATAGAACCAACCCATTACACTGACGGGTGTCGTATAAGGCGACTAATGTCTGAGGCAGAACACCTTGCGCCTCCGTAGACCAGAGAATGGGCAGCAGCGTTTTCTGTTAGTCTTTCATCACTGCGATCTCCAATCCGCCTGCCAAGCGTGGAGATTACGGCAAATCCTCCCATCATGGGAGAGGCTTGTGTCCAGCAGTGGACGTTATGGGCTGTTATAGTAGTAGTAGAGTACTACATATTATAAAACAAATAGAAATAATTAGATTTTTAAAACTATGCAACGGATTTTGATGCGCGTTTTTTTAATAGATAGAGTTATTCAAAAGGAAGGTTTTAGTATATAATTTGTCAAGCGTGCGAAGCCGCGAGCATCAGCTAGTACGTGATAAAAAAGTACGCAACGCGCGAACGCTGTATGACATCTGACATTCCGGAAGACCTTACTCTACACGAACGCCTCTAGCGGCGAATTCATGCGCGATAGGGCTATCGCGCAAAATATCTTATTAAATCTTATTTATCTTTCTATTTAATGGGGGCCCATTAGCACAAAATTTAATGTTTTTCAGGGTTAAAAAAGCAGAGATACGTATGAGTCACTAGGATTTAAGCACAATCTACAAAATACCAATAGGTATACAGGGTGTAAACAACCTCATCACGAAACCGTCAAACAAGCATTAGTACCTGGTAAACGACTTTTTTTTGGGGTGAAAAATCATGTTTTGTGGTAGAACTCAATGTAACGCACTTAAAACATTGTGCTGATGGATGGATTGAATAGTATGGGGTCATAGAGGTTTGCTGGCAAACAACTTTTTTTTTGGGGTGAAAATCATGTTTTGTGGTAGAATTCAATGTACTTAACGCACTTAAAACATTGTGCTGATGGATGGATTGCATAGTACGGGGGTCATAGAGGTGTTTAAAGTAAATAATCTTACAATAAAAACTTGTAAGTATTTAAAAAAGAACTTGTCAAAAAGTTGAAACTTTGACCCCCAATATCTCCGTAACTAGAAGGTTTCCAGGAATCCCAGGTATGGTGTTACTAGTGTTCCAGTAGTGATGTACTTATGTAGCTGTGCGGGACAACGAAGATAGTGTATAGTTATATGGAGTACCTACATAGGCACCGATAGGATAGTATATAAGCGATTACAAATTTTAATAGCTTAAGTTTATATTTTGATAGTTTTCTAGCATTTTTGTTCGTGTAGTAGGCTTAGCGTTAGGAGTAGGTATACAAGGTTATAGTTTTCAATTACCAGCCAAAATTTTAAATTAAGATCTAGATATCAATCACTTGTGTGCATGAACCGCCAAATTTATGTGTGTGCTAACTGCTACCTATCTAGGTTGTTGAACTAAATCGTGCTGTTGCAATATCCACACGTTCGCGTTTTAGTGGTGGACAAGAATGAAATGATTTAAAAATGTTTTTTTTTTTTTTTTTTCATTATATCGAAAATATTATCGACTATAGCCATCTCTGAAAATTTGTCCGGTCATTTAAAACTAACCCTGTATAAGTTTACTATGTTGTTTTTATATTTTTCTTATATAGGTGTTGTAACATAGATCTCGATAACATATAGTTTTGTATAGGTTGACATTGAAAAAGTTAAAAACGCAAATATTGTCACGCGGTTCTCATTTCGGTAAAGTTTCGCGATATCTAAGATAACATGTACAATGTTTTCCCGCTTTTTTGCCTTATTTCTATTGGATTTTAGTTTTCCCGCGTTTTGTCATCGATTAGATTGGTCACTTGCTTAGGAAATTTTGTATAAACATCCGGCCATTTTGGTCATTCGACATAGTAGTCGGCAAGCTAGCTATATGGAAAGCTCTCTCATAATAAACAGAAGAAAGAAGCTCATCAGTGGTTTTACTTCTCACCAAACCCAGCAGTTCAAGTGTGCTACATTGCACAGTACTCAGTAGTTAAAGGTATCTTCCATGGTATGTAGGTCGTTATGAGTCATACTTATAACTTATAATTACGACATACTCTAATTTTATTTTCCAAACCATGAAGATTCCTTACCAAACGATACGACGTTTTTTAAATAGATCGATAAAATGTGCGGAGTAAGTAAGGTAAGGTAGCGAAAACCAGCCAGGTAAACAACCCACTTTGCTAGATGGTTTGGTTTGGATTTTGGCCGACACGAGAGAAAAAGAAAGCAAATGGAAATGAGGATCAAAAGGGCACTAAATAAAGCACAATTATTGTAACCTATGGTTGTTAATTTCATGTGTGAACAATCAATATGAACATTATCATTGATATGAACTAAGTACCTATGAAGAATGTATCTCGCAGATATGGATCGACCACTAACCACAACAGCATTAAAATGTTACTAGATGAGATACAGTTGTTGTCGATGGTTTAAGAGCATTGCGTCACCATGGCGCGTTCATAGTATGACGTCAAGATTGCCCGGCATCGCTGCCAAACTATGTCATGGTACTGAATTACTGACGTCATGTGAACTTTATTGTTGTCGTATAGCTGTATCAATTACATTCTGGCTTGAGATATAAAAACCAGTCTATTTGTAAGACAATCTAGATGATTTCCGTCTGGGTTTTATAATATTCACGGATTCAAGACGCATAACAATATTCTATTTATGTATGCCCTAGAACTAAAAATTAGAAGCCGTGACATCCACCAACCCGCACTAGTCCCGTGTGGTGGCTGATAGCCCGCTCCCTTTCAAAGAGGCTTGCGTCCACGGGTGACATAATTATAATATATGTAGGTATTACGACTATGCTATGCTGTATGTCTACGTACAGAGCCTCGCCTTTGACCCATGTCCTCTCAGTAAATCTATACTTCCGGTCGTCTCCGATGTATTAGGTTCAATAATCCATTTCCTGAAACTGGCTACATGGTTACGGTTACTATTCGCAATGGACTTCTTCCGCTAAGATTAAATAACCAGAAAATTTCGACTATACGTATTAAATTTGGTCTCCCACGGGCCACGACGATATAATCCGGTTTTAAATATCATTGACCTGCCAAAAAACAGACAGGTTATCAACAAGCTATTTAAAATAGAACATTAACGTAAACTTGTTTTTTGTGGTCAACCAATTAATCAGATTACGTTACTTGACACAGACCTACTGAACCCCGGCACCGGCAGGTCTTATTGGATCTCGTTGTGCGCGGTTTGCCCCTAGCTAGAGCATGATTGGTCTACGAAAGTAACGGAAATACATAGTTATAGCTGTGAACAGTGTCCTACTTAAATAACACAGTTACTTTCGCCTATTTGCGCCTGACCGCATTTGCGAGAGTCACTACTGAGGCTCGTAGAAGGCCCAGCGCACACCGCTGGAGGCGCAGCGGAGCGCATTTGAAGACAACAATTTAATATTAACCTTAACTACCTTGATATACGGTCGCGCGCATGCTCTTGTAGTAGCTTGAGGGCGCTCCGAGTACCGCGTGCGAATTTATTCTTATATTGACCGTACCTATATCAAGGTAAAATTGTTGTCTTCAAATGCGCTCCGCTGCGCCTCCAGCGCCGGTGTGCGCTGGGCCAACGCGGCTTTATAACAAGATCAGCTTTATATAGTATAATGACGTTTTGTTCAATATCAGCACTGCAATATTTTATACAGGGTTAAAATTAAATTAGCTAACAAGACTAATATAAGTAAAGCATAGCATAATCAGCTATAAATGTTCCCACTGCTGGGACACAGGCCTCCTCTCTATGAGAGGGAATGGGCTCAGGGTTATAATCCACTAGTGCAACACGCGGGCCCAGTGGGGGTGGGTAGATCAGATGTCAAATGTTCGAAATCATCAAATGTTTTCGATTTTTTGGTTCTATAATAAGACATGCCGGTTTTCTCACGGTGTAATCTAAGTAACTACTTAGAACAAAAAGTATTTCAAAGAACCACACTATTATTATTGCGGTCAATGATCCAAAATAATTATTGTTTTTTTTTTTGTTACAAGTAGAAAATTTCGTATCTAATTTCTTTTGACCTCATAGGTAAGTATTTGGCGAGCAGTTCAGACTACAAGCTACTTTTGTTCAAAGTCTCCACATTAATTGAAAGCTTTTTTAATAGAATCTCGTGCTGGAATGCGACCTGTCTAATGAGGACTGCGAAGCTTCGGAATCTCATCTAAATGACGAGAATATTTTCACGTATTGAATGAAGAAATAGCGGACGATTAACGCATAACGCTATTGATCGTGTGGCTTTATATTTTTCCAGTTGTTCTACTTTAAACTGTGTGATCTCATTTATGTTCAGAAGCTCAAATGCTATTTCTGGTAAAATAACCATGTCGCAGCGCGCTAGAGTAGATGTTTGACGAGGATCGGGTTGCAGACCAAGAGCTAAGCTAAGTTAATTTAGCTTAGCTCGCATAGCTGACGCAGTTTTTCATGCTTGTGTCATAGATTGCGGTCTGCAAACAAGTATGGAAAACTGCGTCAGCTGTGCGAACTAAGCTGAACTAACTTAGCTTAGCTCTTGGTCTGCAACCCGCTTATGGTAAATAGATTATTTTGCATAGCATCACCACTGAACGCTAGCGGGCTCGCGATCAATAGTAATGGTGGCAACTGAACACAGACGAGTACCTTACCTATATGTATATGCTGTTCTTTTTCCGAAAATTGTAAGTCATTAAATTGCGTCTCTGATTTGACCAAAGCCCTTCTTACGCTTTCGAAAAATCGTAGCTAGTGTTCTACATAATTTTAGCAAGGTGGCCTAAATAAAGGATAGGAAACACGAATTTACAAAATGACACTACAGGAACAAATAATACATACATTAATATAAAATTTAACTCACCACTCCTATTCCTTCAAATGCATAAATAGCCGTACCAAAATATAAAGGTAATTGATGCCAGCTAGAAAATGCTTGCACAGTGCGGGTAGGTGGCAAATCTTGAAGTATATAGTAAAATGTTATCACAAGGCCCCAAGCAGTCATTACAGAGGCGACCAGAGAAACCGGTGTCAGGTACTTTAAGTTCTTCACCATAGCCAGGGCCAGTATTGGCAGAAATAATAAAGCTAAGTACTCATGGACACTTAAATTTATATGAAAGAAACGCAGTGCGTCTTGAAGGTTAGTGGCAACAAACAAAAAGTATACGCAGCAAAATCCCAATTGTGTTAATACCAAAAATACACTGACAACTTTCCTGAAACAATATATATTGTCATAAGCGTTATTTATTATAAAACCTGGTCTTAAAAAACTCAAACCTGACATGCTCTGCCTACAAAATCCATTCTATACTATGGCAGCAATAGAATTGTGAATGTATGAATCACACACACATACATCACAATAAGATACATTTAAATATGATGAGTTGTTACACAATAATATGTCCAGGGGTATCAAAAATAATTGAGGTGAAATAGATAGGGACATTCATAAAACATGCCTACTTATCAACATCATTATTGTACACTAGTAAATCTGTTCATATCTTAATCAATATAATGAATCCAGACATTTATTGTTTGTTTGCGAGTAATATTCCTCAATGATAACAAATAAACACAAGACTAGAAAGAGGAAATTTTCAATGTACATATTTGAAGAATACTATATGAAATAACTGTGTTAAATTAACAGAATAACAACATGATTACTTTTCCAGTAGTTCCCATGTTTGCTTTGAATCACTACAATAATATATTTATAAAATTCAATTGGAAACACCATATTGCCATCAAGCTGTGTGATTGATAAAATCATACAACAGACATTTATTATACCCTTCTGCTAATGGGTAATGTCGTGGTGGGATATGTACTGATTAGCATAATAATTTATTGGAATAGAATAGATAGAGGATATAAATGATACATTTCCTACTTATGATAATAGAAGTGATTTTCTGATTATAACATTTAACATTATTATTTATACATTATAATACTACCTATTATTATGTATATTATTATATAATACATAATAATAGGTAGGTATATAACAATTTTCCTGTTAAACTCTTGTTCTGACATGCAATAGTAAAAACAATAATATTGATTAGTAAACATCTTGTGTCATCAATTGTTTCACTTTTTGGTACTTATGCTGCATCTACTATTCAAATTATTTTTAGTCAAGGATGATAAGCTACATTCCATGTACTAAGTCTTGTTGGCTATTTGGTTGTAAGTGCTATATCCAAAGTTTTTGTTTAAATTCAGATCATGTACAGCAATATTGTATTATAGATAGGTAAATCAACAGATCAGAATACAGTCCAGAAAAACCAATGTTTTGGCTCTGGGTCATGTCAGTTGATAATTCAGTATAGCAATGAATAATGTTGTTGACATTATTAGCATCAAAAATAGAGGTACACAACTTGTGAGTAAAACAATGTTAATTCTTATTACACTAACACAAATATAACAATATTCAACACTTACTTCATGGTTTTAGCATATGGCCTCAAAGAAACCGGTCCTGATGCAAAGGAATCTTCAACAACTTCTGAGAAACCAAGGGCTGGCTTCTGGCTCCTGATGCAGAGCTCGTGTGCACATTTGATGAGCACATGCATACAGTGGGTGCATATTGCTCCAATGATTAGGGTTGAGAACACACCTGGCAGAGGGAAACACTAATTACTCACATGAACTGGTGTGGTAAGAAGCCACCCTAAAAATACACTGAAACTTAGTAAAATGATAAATTTTTTGATACCTTTTCTAATTTTTTTTAGATAACTGTAATGGAAATAGATATACCTATGATTGTATGCTTAAACATAAATTGATTAATTAAAACAGTTCATTTTTTTTATTAATGGAAAGTTTAGCTAGTTTGTTTACCTATATCTATTCCTATTTTAATACATATTTCTAAATTTCCTACTACGTAAATTTGTTTGCTTTGGTTTAGGATTTTGAAGCTAGAATTATCATACTTTCTGATCTGGAGGGGTATGTTGTAGAGAATTTATTTTATATTTTTTACACTTTTAGAAGTTCCCCACTTGCAGAAACAATCAGTAATTTATATTGGATTAAGGATGATGATTGACTAAAAAATATATGATTTTGTTTAGTCCGTCAGTTAGATTATCGAAAAATATAGCATAGGTGCATGTTCTTTGTTTTATCCAATTAATAAAAATTTACGAAGATAAAACGTGTCAAAGATCATGTGTGGGGGCTTGTGACGTCACATTTGAGTAAAAATGTACTCAAATGTGACGTCACACAAGTTTTCGACGCACTGTATCGTCTTCATTTAAGTATTGTTTACTTACATGAAAAAAGATTTATCTGACGAACTAATTCGTTTTTTTTTGTCATCTACCCTATTGATAATAGCTGTATACAACATGTTCACAATTATTACTATCCTGTGAATCCCGTGATTATAACATTTTCTTTCCATGTAGGTTTAAGTTTATTGATGTTTTAAATTTTCTTTTTTCTAAATGACAAAAGATCTGGTTTGTTGAAGTCTGGCAGTAAACAATCGATATTTGTATACAGAAAAATGTAAACACTCACCAAGCACAAGGCCAGCATTTTTAAAAGCATCTGGCATTGCTAGAATTCCTGTGCCGATGTTTCCTTTTAATAGGTGGATTAGAGTATCGAAGTTGGAAGTCGGGTGCTCTAAGTCTCTTTCTGAACCTGGGTCATAATCTTTTGGTTTCTCATTAGAACCTGGATCTGTCACTAATTCTACTGCTTGCTCAACATTTTCAATAGTATTGGTGGGTCCCGTGAGCAGTGGTTGCTTTTCATCGTTCATAATTTTATTTTATACTTTTAAGCTTATAATTTAAATATAATTACGCACAGCAGAGTCATACGCTACACAATCACCCGTTATCACAATGGAATGAAGCAGAAACATGTACATGCACGATTGCACGACGAATGACCACGAATGACGGATTACGGATGAGGATTAGCGATGCGCGATGGCGAGAGGTTTTATTCGATTGTTTCGATTGTTCGAACATCTCGATGGTTTTCGATTGTTTCGACTTGGGCTCGTCGAGTCCGACTCGGTCTGTTATTGCGACTGGCGCATCGCGCGTTCATTCGAGAGTTGTTCCTCGATGGTTTAGAGTTTCGCGAGTTCTTGACTTGCGTTGTTATGCGAATTCAAACTGCCTAATTCTTTCAACAAGAGCAATCGAAAATAATCAAACCCTCTAAAATAGAAGTAGTTAAAGTTTACGTACGAATACTTAAATAGCTCGAGTCTAGCACACTCTCACCTTACATGCACTTCGGCTCGATGCATTCAATCGACTGACCCTGGTGATCGATCGAGACTCGTTAATGACTGATTCGAAAACTAGCAGTCGATTGCGTTGACTCGAAACAATCTCGATTGTTTTGAAAAACGGCGAGTCGATGGTCGACTCGATGGTTTACTTTAACGACTCCGATTCTTTCGATTGTTAAAACATCTCGGAATCGCCCATCGCTAATGAGGATGACGTTTAGTGAATGAAAACTTGAAATGATTGAAGCAGTGTTACCAACTCCCAAAAATATTTATCCCTAAAGCTAAGTCAATTTTTTTTTTAAAATCTTTATTCATGACCATGGATACATGTCCTTCAGTCGTAATCATTAAACATACTACTCTTATCTTACTCAAGTACATTTAATTCATGACCATAGAAACAAAGTCTTTCAATCGCATACATAGATAATAATTATGGCTACACAAATACACATTTTCATTACACCCCAAAAACCACTAAAATTGCCACAATGGGGAAGGCTGGTCAAAGCTGATTCTAGATGGCGTGTCCATCGCTTAGACTCAATCTGACCAGTGGGATCAAACTATTTTGAAATATAAAATGACATTGACAGATTTTCAACCAATGACTATGTTAGGTTCATGCGGTGCTAGCGCCATTAGTTCCACAAGTTGCCCACCCCATTACTTGAAAATCCCCCTATTTTATTTTTATCGGTTTTAGGCATATTAACAAAAATTGCATGTTATCGCAGCAGTTCAATTACAATATATAACTGCAAAACTGTAGATTAAACTAAACATTATCCAAGCCAAGGTATTTTATAATTTCCAGTAGAAATAAACAAACAAAGATACAAACTATCTATACCTTTAAGTAGAGTAGATGTATTGACTAAAAAACCGTTCTTATAAAAAAAATCCTTTGTTTGTAGTTAACACTAGCGACAGTTGTATTTATCTTTATTATACTACGCATTCATAATAATAATAATAATAAAGCTTATTTATTTCATTACAAAGTAGTATTTGAATACGTAGTTATGTAAGTGAAGTATTTCTGCCCTTGCAATGGATCCCTTTTGGGTGCAAGCCTCCTTCATCCACTTCCAGTCCTCTCTTTCTGCACCGAGACTTCTTCTATTATATCACCTGCTGTATCATCTGCTCACCGATAGCAAATATGTTTTTCATGTTCCTCTATCTCACTTCCGTTTCTTCTTACTTCGGCTAGCACTAAAATATGGCAGTCTATTTTTTCTAAGGCATAGGAGAGTTCTAGGAATTTAATTTGGATTTAGTTTGTTTATTTATTTTTATAGATAGAGGGTGTTGGTCATTATTCCCCACGGTGACCAGCCGGTTTGGGGAATTTGGTTTCTTATTTGTTGGTTGTTGTTTGGTTTCTCATAAGCTTGTTTTAAAATTGTATTTGGTTTTGGGGTGAAATCGCATTTAGTTGTCAGAAGTCTTTTGTGGAGTCTTCTATTGTCGAGAAGCTTTTTCCCTTGCTCGATCCACCATCCATGATCTTGTTTATTTTCGGGTTTGGTGAGTGCATCGCGTTTGGAGATTTTGTTGTAGTTCTTTTTCTTTTGTCTTCTCTCCTTTTCTCTGCTTGTGTTGTCTGTCTATTTTCTTTTCCTTTTTTAGCTTCTTTTATTATTACTTTGTCGTATCGGATAAATGCTGAATTTCCTTTTGCCTTTTCCTCTTCTACAGTTTTCTTTAATTCCTTCCTTTTATTTAAGACATCTTTCGGTAAATCTTCCGTTGCGTAGATGTTTTCACAGATTTTTTTATTGTTTTTAAAGATTTCCATTTTTCGCCAAGTAAGTGTTAGTGATATAAGTACAGGTCTGGTGCGCCCTTCGACCTTTTTTCCGAGTCTTCTCACCATACTGATTTCCCATCTGTCCCATATTTCCATATTCGACTTTTTGCTTAAATCATTCAAAACTCTCAGAACTAGCCTCATTGACTCATACTTGTTTTCCTCATTTTCTTCTTCTTGTATTCCATGAAGAATAAGGTTATTTTTTCTTGCTTTCCTCTCTACCAGGTGCAACTTTGTTTCTAAAATCTCTACCTTACTTTTCAATAGTTTGTTTTCCTCCATTATTGGTTATAACTTTTCATCTAATTTAGAAACTAATTTTTCTGTTAAGGTGTCTGTTTGGGTTTGCAATGAGGGATTTTCTTTTTAGCTCTTCCCTAGTCGCTGGATAGATGGCGCTAGGAGTAAGTATGATAATGCAAGGAACGGAACCTAAAAAAACTGATTTTAACAAAGCGCGAGAAATGTTGGTTATATTCAGAAGGTTAAGTAACTGAAAGTGTCAGTCAACGAGAGTAGTGACGTGACACAATGTATTTTTTTTCAAGCGTTTTGGCTTTGGCATAGTAAGTTCAACGCCATCTATAGAGTTCTTGGAAACTAAGTTTTTTTTAAAACCTCAAAAGGAAAACCTCTCATTGGAATTGTATTTCATTCCTTAGTTTTTCAAATAGATTTTCCATTTGTTCATTCATAGAGATTTGCAAATTCCCTTGTAACACGCTAAAAACTACTGATTTGGTAGAAATTTTATTTATTACGCCTGGGCTGATTTTGACTGACTTGTACGAGTAGGGTAACACCGGTGGTGAGCTGTCGAAACTCGAACCGAACTGTCGAAGTTGACGTTCGTTATATCACTTATATCTACGTGCTGTCACTTAATGACTTTGATGTAATGATGGTTATAACCTCTTTTCAGTTTCAAATTTTAACAGAGCAATTTTTTGCATCTATCGAGCGTTTAATGCGAAGATAACGTTTGTCGTTGTAATTCACCACGATATTTAACTATTTTAGTGGTTTTCGGCACTGAACACGCTCTTTATCACTTGTTGTAACAATTTTTATAAGAGAGCGTTGTTTTACGTTGTGAACTGTTTGACAGCCGGAAACGGAAAAACGCATTCACGAGGAATTGCTCTAGATGTCATTACGTGGTGCTAGGCTCAGCAAATAAATATGATTGGATGGATTTGGTTATCTTGGGGTCTACACTTGTAAATAAAAAAGTCCCTAAAAATATCCCATCCCACTTATTTACCCCTTATAGGGGGGAAAACTCCTAAGTTGGTAACCCTGGATTGAAGGACGATTATAGATGTCACCACTTTCGTACAGTAGTGATGGACTATGAGACTACTTCAACAATACCTACTCTATAAAGGAGGGATTTATGGGCTTCGCTGCAGTCGGGTAAAAAGGAGAAAAAATTAGGACTGAAAAACCCGACTGCGTAAAAAATAACTAACTAACTAACTACCTATATATATAAATACATATCTATATCTGTATACTTTGTGCTTCTACCCAGGTCCGTTACTACATGAGTAGGTTAAAAACGGCTACTCATGTGCTTGGGACTGGACAATTTGCAATATAGGGAACGTGCACACGGTGCACAACGACGGTGCTGCCAACTGGGGTCGCCAATCCGAATCCTGTGCTCTATTAATGCTTGACATTGACTTTTTTATCAAGTAAACAGAATTAATTTTATAGTGAAAATTAATTAACTAATCTTAGTGCATTGTTGCATTTCTGGATGTAGGTACCAATACATCCACAAAAATGAAAATAAATCAATTAGCGTAAAATTCTATTACTTTCCAAAGAATACTACTAACATACCATGTTTTGGTGAAAAACGCAAAAAATGGATAAACGCAGTAAAGAAAAATATTTGAAAACAACTTGTTTTTGTTACACTCTGCATTGAAAAGGCCCTCAAAATCAACCGTCCATGCAAATATACCAGAACCATTTATACTTCACCTTATGCGTGTTCTACTAGACCGCACTAAAGTTCTCACCGAATATCCCTCAACAGTTAATCAAAGACTCCACATGTACTCAGAATATAAACATTATACCCACAATAATGTTTTTAGTTGGCTGCACTCCTTTGGTTTTTTAAGTTTTGTGTCTACGCTGCTGCGGACTGCATTTTATTGATTGCTTCATCAAATGATTGTGAACTAATTGATTTATTAGAGCCTGGAGATACTGTTCTCGCTGATAAAGGTTCCCTTCCATTATAACATGTGTTGAAAATAAGAAAGCTATCTTAGTTATGCCAGCCACCATGTCTTCATACACCACAATTTTCATCAGAAAGTAAACGAAAGATATAAAATTCATATTATTAAACATTTAAATTACGCTGACGATCGTTATTGATAGATCGGAACTCATATTTTATACCTTTTAACATATTCAAAAATAATATAATTGAAAAGACAATTTTGTCTAAATAAATTGAAAGCACGATGAGAAGTGATAAGTTTCCTTTTCTGTCCGCATAGTGTCTCTTTTGTCGATTAGTGCTGCCACCTGTAGTTCCTGCACGTTCCCTAAAGGACCACTTTTGTTAGCTTGGGTCAGATCAAATGCGATTAAAAAACTAATAAATAAACAGTTTTTTGGAGAACCTTTGCGGCATAGGCATGATAGTCGTATCGTAGTCATGATAGGCGACATAGTCATGATAGTCGTATCGTTTTATGTCACATAAATGACGTGTATATTCTTACCAATGTAGTTTGGCAAAGGGGTAAGCCTAGCTATGCCATCTCTATAGCTTTTTCCTCTATGATGATTCCAGAAGACTCGATATAATTTACATTTTTATAAAAAATCGACTTTTAGGTCTGCTACGATCACTCCCCCCTCTTTTGTCATGATCATGTCATGCATAACCAAAACTGTCAATGTTGACAATGTTACGTCAGTGTCACTGATGACAATCATCAAGTCGTAGAAGATTTTGGGAGATTTGCATCTATGTAACAAAAAGGATTTTGGAGGAATACTGACTGGTTAAACAATGGGGAACGCAGGAAGTAATCAACCCAAAGAATGGCACAGAGACGCTGCAACAAAAGCTCCTGATGTAGGGCCGTCCTCGCCAGCTAAAGAAGGAGAAGCGTTTACATTTGATAAAAAGGTTGACCATGATCGTATCGGTCGAGACGAAGAAAATAACATTGAAGATGGTGCACCATACTATACTAAGGCTGTTCCTGAAAGTGATGTAGAATATAGTGGACCACGAGAGAGGTCCAACACTCTGACTGAAGATAATAAGATTATAATTGACGATGTTAAAGTTTTGCCAACTGTTTTTAAATGGGAAGGAGGAGGCAAACAAGTAAGTATAGAATGCACCAAAAGCACTATATCGTTATATATTAAATATAGTTAATGAATTCTCTTTTTGATTTTAGGTATACATTAGTGGAACTTTTACTGACTGGAAAACACTTCCAATGGTAAAGTCCCATGGAGACTTTGTAACAATCATTGATTTACCTGAAGGTGAACATCAGTATAAATATTTTGTAGATGGTGAATGGCGGCATGACCCCACTGTGGTATGTTTTATTTGATTTAGTATACATTTTGTTAAAATATACAGAACTTTCTGTAGTTAGTAGTAGCACTATTCAAGGTTTTTTGCTACTTCATGTTTATCTAGAATTTTAATTATTTTTTGACTTGTAACTAGAAACTGAAAATCTTAGCAATGTATTTTCAGGCCAATAATAAACTTGTTACAGAAGGTAGTGGACAATGGAATGGGTAGTAAAAACAACTTGGTAACAGTAAAAATGTCAGATTTTGAAGTTTTCCAAGCACTCGCAAAGGATAGTGAAGGGATTCACAGCAGTGCCCAAACAGAGTATTCTCAGGTATGTAGGAAAATTATATAATAGCAAGCAAAAATACCAACATTTTAGATAATAAATTTGTCTATGTCTCATTTCAGGAAATACCACAGTCAAAGCCATGGGAGAAAGTTTCAGGCCCACCTATTTTACCACCTCATCTCTTACAAGTCATTTTGAATAAAGATACACCACTGTCTGTAAGTTTCCAATAGCCTAGTTTATTTCATGAGACAATGGTGCCGATTCCCTTGTTCACAAACTAAACTAAATTTAAGTTGAATGCATCTTTTTCTTTCTATTTCATTATGAAAAGGACGGAAGATAAATATTAGTTTAATCCTGTCAAATTAGTCGGCACCTGACGTAATTTGATGTAATTTTAGTGGTCAACTTTTTAATCGCGTCTAAAACTTGTATGGTGCTGATTAATTTGACAGAACATAACTAAAATTTATCTTCTGTCCTTTTCTTAATGAAATAGAAAGAAAAAGATGCACTGAACTTAAATTTGGTTTAGTTTGTGAACAAGGGAATCGGCACCAATATTTTGTAGTACTTATATCCTAAAATTGAAGTACTAAGTTATTTTTATATTTTTCCAGTGTGAACCGACGTTGTTACCAGAACCAAATCACGTCATGTTGAATCACCTGTATGCCTTGTCTATAAAAGATGGTGTTATGGTATTATCAGCAACACACCGGTACAGGAAGAAGTATGTCACCACACTGCTTTACAAGCCCATATAATGAATCTGGTGATCTGACATACCCTATAGTTTTCAAAGCACAATATTATTTCAGTATTCAATTTACCTTCTGCAAAAATAATCACTTATCAGCTAAATAATTGAAAAGTAAATATTACTTTTTATATAATCACTGAATTTCATATTCACCAGATACATTTTGGGCACTAAAATGCTTACAGTAAAGATAATAATATAGCTGTAATTGCTGCATAACTAAATTTTATAAGCCATTAGTATTATTATTCTTTTATATTATGTTTGTTAGTTTGTACTGTTTGGTATTAAAGTGCTACGGTCTGTGGGAAATAAATAAGTGGGACCCAGTTACTTCTGATCAGGAAGTTACATTTAGTGATATGAATACAAAGGTGAATGCACTTGTATGTGTAAATAAGATCAGTCAGTGAAATAGTTGTGGTAGACAACAGTTTTTGACAAATAATAATAAAAATAAATATACTTTACATATTTCTAAGTGCAGCCAGATGTGATAATGTACTATTTGTTTTTAAATTATTGACTTGTTGTGATTGTAACTATTAGTTAGGCATAAATTTAATGTGCTTTTTGTTAAAGTATAATTATGAAAACATTAGTGTGTAAATAAAAAGTCTATTAAAATTGTTTATATTTTATTTCATCAATCTGAAAGAATGTATTTTCTTACTTCAAAATGCAAGCTTCACTATAACAACATGTTATTTATTTATTATAACTTTATGCACAAGAAAACCTGTACAAAGGCGGACCTAATGCCTTGGGCATTTTCTACCAGTCTACCTCAACAATACCCAAATTAAACAACTTAATTATTATATTTGATGTGATGGTGTTTTAATAATTCCAATAATAAATAGATGGCACAGTTAGCGAGTTTAGAACACAATGTAAAAATATGTCTTATAACAGCAGGCCTAAAAAGGCCACTTTAGCAGAATCATAAAGTAATTAAATCTTTAAAACGGACTTTATGGTCATGACTATAAAGTCCATTTTAAGAATTTACATTTAGCAGAATCATAATTTAATTCACTAAAAAATTAAATCCTTAAAACGGACTTTATGAGCATGACTATAAAGTTCATTTTAAGAATTTACATTTCATAACGTGATTCATATTAGGATTCTGATAAAGCGGCCATTTTAGACCCCCAGGTTAGTACCTATCTACATAGGTACTAGTGCCATGTCTTTCTTTAATGATGTCTCCCATTGTGTTGAAGTTTACCTATGAAATAGATAAATGTATATTCATTTTAAGATTTTCATCTTGTGTTTGCACATACCAATCCTTGGTCAAACTGAATGTGCGGCCGTCTTTGAACTCTCAAACAGAATTACAGAATCCCAAGCGATGTTCATCACTACTTCTTTAAACCAGAGGTATGGAAGGATGTAAGATCGCGAGACGCTGATAACTGCACGCACTATCAATAAACAAGCATGTATGTGTATGAAGTAAAAGTATTAAGCAATAAATATTCGATAATTCTGTAGTTTATTTCGATATATTTGAAATGATTTTATGGTAAAAACTTAGAATCGAGTACATCAATCATGAAATCATCATGTTAATTAATACCATAGATAAATTCGAATGTCAAGTTAAACTAAGTAGGTACCTACCTAAAAGTCTGGGGCCTAAAATAGCTGCTATAACAATCATAATATGAATCACGTTAAAATTCTTAAAATGGACTTTAGGATCATAAACATAAAGACCACTTTAAGAATTTTAAATTTTAAACGTAATTCATAATTATGATTCTGATAAAGCAGCCATTTTAGGCCCCCAGTGGTAAATGTTGTACATTGCCAGCGCCTTTATGTCGTTACAGTAAGGGCTTTCGCACACTATATACTTTAGCAATAGTCTGTCATATGACAGACTATTGCTAAAGAGAAATAGCAGTCTGTCTCGGTCGCACTAGTAGGGAAATAGTCTGTCTTAAGACAGTCTTGTCTCTAGTGTGTGAAAGCCCTTAGAGTGGCTTTCGAAGTTCAAGTGTTACCAAGGCTACGCATGGTTTCCCTACTTGAAATCGAAAGTCGTTAGATCGATTAACACTTGCTCGAAAACGTTAACTCGATAGTACTATAGATCGATAAATTATGAGCTTGACAGTTCACTACCTCGATGGATCCAAATCTCGAATAACTATAAGCTCGAATTATCGGCAGCGCGAAGGCTCATTATTCGATGCATCAAAATCTCGAAACATCATTTCTCGACCGACCATCTAATCGATTTACAGAATAGTTATAAGGATTTTTATTAGAGTACCTACCTACAATTGATTGAAACAATGCATGCGCAGAAATATAAGTCAACTATATTCATGAAAAATAATGATAGTAACAAAATAACATTACTAATTACCAAATAGGTTAGAAGTAAAGTTATCTAAGTATGAAATAAGGAATAAATTTAATACTTAAAAAAATATATTGTAGTTACTCAAATAAAAATCCCTAAAACTATGGATGGTCGGTCGGGAATTGATGTTTCAAGATAATGAGCCTTCGCGCTGCCGATGTTTCGAGCTTATAGTTTTCGAGATTTTGATGCATCGAGGTAGAGAACTGTCGAACTCATATTTTATCGATTTCAAGTACTATCGAGTTAACGTTTTCGAGCAAGTGTTATTCGATCTAACGTCATTCGATTTCAAGTAGGGAACCCGCTACGCATACCATACTACGCATGCCTACACAAAATTACAGAATGATGCCTCTCCCAATGTAAGTTAAATGCGAGCATGTAATCTTTTCTTAAATTAAATATTAGACTAGGCAGATACTAAAATCCCAGTCCTATCAAATACTTAGTTAGGAACAACAAACAATAAGATCATCTTAACAAAATGTAGGCATATCTACAAAGTAATTTTGAAACCTAAGTATAACATAAGATTAGATAATACGTCGAAGAGTATTAATGAAGAATTTCTACGCGATTTTACCGCTAAATGTACAGTAGAGTTAGGGTGTAAAAAGGCTTAACGAAGCCGAAAGGCACTTGTCATTGTCACATCATTGCGATTGTTTTTTGTTTTAGACCACACCTGGGAACCTTCTAGTTATGGAGATATTGGGGGTCAGTTCCAACTTTTTCACAAGTTTTTATTTGAAATACACTTTTTTAACTTTACTTTTAACATCTCCACAACCCCCACACTATTCAATCCATCCACCAGCACAATGTTTTGAGTGCGTTACATTGAGTTTTACCGTAAAACGTGATTTTTCACCCCAAAAAAAAAGTCATTTCGCGGCAATAATTTTTGCGTAGGGTTACTTAGTTTGATGTACCGAATGCTTGTTTAACGGCTTCGTGAGGAGACTGTTTACACCCTGTATATAATTATTTGAATGGCCAGTATAATTATTTTAACAAGTTTCGGAACATTTAGGGGCCATCCATAAATTACGTCACACGTTAAGGGGGAGACGCGGTTGACAAAGTGTGTGGCGAGTGGGTGGGCGGGGTCCTAAATTCCGTGTCGTCACATTTCAAAATGTAATATAAATGTATGTATATAAGGTTAGGTTATATAAACCTAACGTAACACGAAATTTGAAATAATAACGAAAACATTAAAAATATTTCCAACTCTATCTATAATGTGACGACACAGGGAGGGAATTTCATAAATCGGGAGGGGGGGGGGGGGAAAAATCATGAAATTTATGTGACGTAATTTAAGGATGGCTCCTTTATCTTACATCAATTTATTACAGAACGCTAAGATATGACGTAGGTACTTATAAGAATCATCATTCATCATGTATGAGATTCTACTTTATGTGAACAATTACAGATAGTACCTAAAGAACAATACGCCTAAAATACAGTGTTTTTCTTTGTAATATAACTAAAACCAACATGGTAATACTAGTAATTGTTATAGCATAACTTATTTTAAAATAATTATGTAGGTATACTAAAATCCATAAACAAATAATAATAATAATTGTATTGTAATAATAATTGGTAATTGTGACCTTACAAAAGTATGACAATTTATAGCTGTTAGGAGAAGTAAAGCTCATAGCCCACATAAACGATTCCGCTCCCACCCAGCAATAATAATATAATTCAAATATGGGCTTAATGTTATGCTCTTTAGATATACTTTACATTGGCAACCGAGCAGTCTGACGGCGGTTACCTCGCTGACAGCGAGCTGTCTGCTAATTTATGTTGCCAATGTAAAGTTTATCTAAAGAGCAATTCATAAAACCCATATTTGAATTACATTCTTTTTGCTGGGCGGGAGCGAAGTCGTTTATGTGGGCTATGAGTTTATGTCTGTTAGGTTTTAAGTACGTGTACACAGCAGATCCCTATAAGTCGAGACCTAGTGACACGTCGTATCTAAGCCTCTTCCTTTACTTTTGCCTCCCAGTCAAATAAGCATTATTTATATTATCAGCCATTTGTGCACTGCAGGGCAAAGGCCTCCCTTCCCACTTATCCCTATCTAGTGCTGTTATACACCAATCCTTGATGAAAATGAGTATTACATAATATGTGTAATGGTTGAGCGGTCTAAACTATGTCAAGTACTATGGAGGACACTCCCGCCTGATCACCACTAAGCTAATTTTCGCTTGCACTTGCAACATAGAAACGCTCTCTAGCCCCGCCCCGTTGACTTTGTATAGAAATAATTAATGAAAAGATACCGATCGGTCGAGCGCACTGACGACGCACGCCAAACGAACTCTCGTTTGGTGTGTCTCGTCAGTGCGCTTGTTTTATTGCGAGCCAAAGTAGACGCTTTCCTAATAGGCCCAAACTTTAAGGGGGCGTGGCTCGGCGCCTCCGCATGATATAAGCGAAAAAAAATTAACTGATCAGGCGGAAAAGATACCACGACTGACCTACAGATTGGTGAAATGTAACACATTGCAACAAATTCGCGTAGTTGTGTTACATTTCGCAATTTGAATGGCTCCTTTGTGATACATTTCATGTTACCTGACCCCGATCACTAATATGTACCCAGTATAAGACATCTAATTTCATAATAAAATATTGTACAGTCAGCAACGAAATCATTTTTGAACACATAATTAAACAAAACAAAGGGCCAAAAGTTACATGATAATTGTGGAAAAGTAAATATGTAAATCTAATTTCGATGCTGACCGTACCCAAGTATTTTTATTGCATTTATAATGCGATTTTTAAAATAACGGCTACAAGAAACCTGTTGAACGCACCATTAACAAATCGTTGATAAATTAATAGTCTTAACTAAACTAAAACATATAGGTACTCCTTCCCATTCCTTGCCCGTGGTACAGTTGGCTAGGTCCGGTTGACTGGACCATGGTAAAAAAATTTAACAGTGTTACAGTTGACTGGACCATTTTTTTTTCTGTGAACCGTGGTACAGTTGACCGGACCAGGGTTAATTTTTTTTTAACAATAGTACTTTAATAAAATTGTGGACGGAATGTACAGTTAAAATGAAAAGTGTTAAAGACTACATACAAAGAATACAAGCCTTTTATAATTTCAATAAGTATAAGCGGCGGGTGAACCGATACACCCAGAATCGCACATTCCAAAAGATGAAAGGTGGGTTTATAGGGCTTGGGAGCGACCGGACCAAGGTGTGGCTGACACGCACCTGCCGGATGATGATGCAATGTGTTCGTTCTGGTGCAGCATCTGGTCGGTGCCTGTCAGCCATGCCGAGGGTGAATGGACTCGGGTGATTGAGCGGGCGTGCGATCCAGTATCAGAAATAGGGGCCATTACTATTAGCCCCCAAGACGTAGCTCGTGCAGTCCGTCCGTTGCCTAACTGGAAATCTCCAGGGGCGGATGGGCTGCACAACTTCTGGATAAAATGGTTCACAAGGTCGCACGCTCGCCTGGCGACCCTGTTCCAGTCAGCCTTAGAGTATGGGTCGCTGCCAGAGTTCCTGACAACAGGTATGACCCACCTGTCTCCCGACAGTCTATGAAGTTCTTACATCCATTTTGAGAACTAAAATTAGCAAACATATAGATGACAATTCTGTCATGTCCGCTTCTCAGAATGGACGTGAAAACGGGTCCCATGGTACTAAGGAGAAGCTACTCCTCACTGATATGGCCATTAGTCACCAGGTTCGCCGTTCCCGAAAGGATCTGTCGACATGTTGGATAGACTATAAGAAGGCCTATGACTCGGTGCCACATACATGGCTCATAAGGGTGCTAGAGTTGTATAAAGGTGATGCAACTCTGCGCCGTGTATGGGGCAATGGAGGACAGTCCTTCGCTATCCAGGATGTCGGCAAATTCAGAGGAATAGCGACCCGATAAGGATAGAGTGAGGTATATTTCAAGGCGATAGTTTGAATCCACTTTGGTTCTGCTTAGTCTTGAATCCTCTTAGGATTCAGGTCTAGGCTATCGGTTGTAGAAAGATGGTCAGGTTATATCTCACCTCTTTTACATGGATGACCTAAAACTCTTTGCCCCAACGATTTGCGACTGATGGAGTTACTGAAGGTAACTGAAACTTTCAGTACCTAGTGTCATCAGGATGGAATTTGGTGTGGACAAATGTGCGGTCATGCATGTAAAACGAGGGGAGATTGTGGAATCTGTGGGAACCCAGCTCTCGGATTCCATAACTCTTCGATCCCTCTCAGCAACCGATACCTATAAGTATTCGGGTATGTCGGAAGCGCTGGGCGTCAATGTTGCTGACATGAAGCAATCGTTGAAGGAGCGCTTCTTTGCCCGTCTAAAAAAAGTAGGTAGTTAATAGTCTTTTATCAGATGGCAATAAGGTGCGTGCCTTCAACGGTTGGGTCATGCCGGTTTTGATGTACTCTTTCGGCATACTCAAATGGACTCAAACAGAACTAGACGCCTTGGATACGAAGGTCGTAAATTGTTGACGGCATATCGAATGCATCACCCACGTTCTTCGGTTATGAGACTGTATACCCCCGGAATTGTGGGGGTCGAGGGTTACCCCGCTCTCCATAATAATAATAGCACCTATAGTTATATCTGGATACAATTTAGTAATTAATTAATTAGTTATTAATTATTCTTCTATTAATTATGACTGTACCAGCGAAAAAATACTTTTCGATAGTTCGGTTAATTGTACCAGAGAAATTTTTTTCTTCCATAGTCCAGTCAACCGTACCAAGGAACAATAAAAAACTTCCGTAGTCCGGTCAACTGTACCAAGGAAAATATGTTTTTTTGTAGTCCAGTCAACAGTACCAAGGAAAAAAAAATTTACCCGCTGTCCGGTCAACTGTACTAGCCAACTGTACCACGGGCAAGGAATGACTCCTTCCACATAATTTGTGACCTTTTCTGAATAACAAATAATCAAGTAACCTCAGTTTTAGATAGAGACACTTGTACATAATTTATTACTATGGATTTCAAAAACAAGCTATTCTGCATTTTGTTTATTTAGCTATATTTTTGTAATACATACTTACATTTACTACGCTTAAAACGTATAGGTACCTAGATTGTGTTTTTAAAATTACGAAAGATCTAACTAAGGAACTATACACAGTTAGTTACAATTAATCTATTTACTTTTTCGTAGTAACTTCTAAAAGTGGCTCTTTGTCTTTTCCATCTGCAAAATTCATGCTGACATTACTTACCGGATTTTTAAAATACATAGCAACAGCAATACTGACTAGACATATTGACAACACTGTAAATGCTGTTATCACAATATTAAATAGTATATAACACACTACAGCTGTTATTACTAATTCCAACGCACTCGCATATGTTTTTAAAATTGAATTTAAGTTCTTTAAAAAAAAACTAGTGACTATACCCACGACAGCACTGTTTATGATAATGAGTATGACAAAGGTGTCAGCTAGTGAGCTAAAATCGTCGAATATCGTCCCTAATTCTCCTTTAAACATTAATATAAATAAGTTGCATATAACCGAATCCAAGTACATAAACACATTCTGTAGGAATATGTCGACATTAGAACCTTTTGTTTTTAACAAATATTCGTTGTAGGTACCAGCAAGGCATGAGCAGAAATTCTGAAAATTAATGGATAAGAAGTAAATATTGAATATTTGTGACCACAGATCTGTGTCGCCCTTCGATTGTATTGAGGCTGCATCAAAGTTTTTGATTATACATCCCGTTGTTAGTACTCCTAGTGATATCCATTGCATAAGGGCCAACTTCTGTTTGAATAAAAACTGAAAACAAAACGAAAAAAAATTGATTAAACATCGAATTTATATTTTCATTCCTATGAAGTAAGTGAATTACTATGATAAATTGACTTGAAAGCACTGTTTGAGCCATTTTATAAAACTGTCAAAGAACTGGGAGTCAAATTAAAAAAAAAAAAAAAAATTAAACAAAATATTTTTTTTTTAAATGGACTTTATGATTATGTTTTTAAAGTCCATTTTAAGAATTTAAAATTTTTAACGTGATTCTTATTATGATTCTGCTAAAGCGGCCATTTTAGGCCCCTGATGTATTTTGTAAATACGGCTACATCATAATTCTCTTGCCCTTATCCCAATTCATTTGGGCTCGGCTGCATGCAGCATGTTTTCTTCTTCCATACTTGTCTATAACTCGTCATTTCATCAGACAGGAGTTGTCTCCGTGCCATATCATCCTTCGCATTGTCCAACCATCGTTTCTTTGGTCTTCCACTACTTTTATACCCATCCACAGTCATACTCAAAATACATACATGTAAATACTCATAATGGTGTCGATTCTGTTGTGCACAAACTAAACTTAATTTAGGCTATTGCTATCTTTTTCTCTCTAATAAAACGAGAAAGAGGCGGACGTAATTTAGAGCTGTCAAATTCAGTTGGAACTAATATTTCAATACAAATGAAGGGTGCACGTAAAAACATGTCGAATAAAAACACGGTGAAGCGCAAGGCATAAACTAGTTTGACATCTCTAACTTAGTTCATAGCTATAGCCGTCCTTTTCTCGCACTGCCTTTAAGTAAAAGATAGCAATAGCCTAAATTAAGTTTAGTCTGTGCACAAAGAACGAGAATGAACACCATTATTTAGTAACATTATAATTCATTGCCAACATGACTTCTAACATTGTTGGAAGTCAAGTTCTCAAGTTGGCGTAAGGAAAGTTTAGTTTACCTGAAAGAGTAAAGCTGTTAATACGACTCTGAACTGCAGCAAGATGTAGTACGAGGTGGGGTCATAGTGAGACAAGTTGATGAACGCCAAGTTGTTGTAGAAGCAGTACAGCAACGATGGGATAAAGTACAGTAGCAGCAACTTATAGTTTATAAGAATGGCTTTGAATATATGCGGCTTGTTTCTGAAAAAAGAGAAATATAATATTGAAAGTTTTATCGAACTAAAGACACTATCCACACCTGTTGATAGATACCAGAAGAACATGATCAAAGGTTGATATTATATAGTTAACCATTTTTATAGAAATATGAACGTTACATGCATGACATTTAGGTACATATTATGTTCATATTAGTATGAAACGCTTGTTCCCATTCGCTTATTGTATGAAATGCTTATTTATATTAAGAAAAGTCTAAAATAATACGGTCTGTGAACCGGATCTTACTCTTAGCTCGTATTTAATTTCGTGCGAAAAAAAAATATCGGAAAGCAATGCGCTGATTTAGTGGTTGGATTTGACAATGAAATAATAATATTCAAATATCCTCTGGGGAACAAATAGACCGGGTCTAGTCAAGGTCTACGAGGTCTATTTTTAAATATAGATTCTAATGTTGTCTGAATAAATGAATAAACATTACAATGATTCTCTTGACCGCATAGGCCCAGCGCACACCGCTGGAGGCGCAGCGGAGCGCATTTGAGTAAACAATTTAATATAAACCTTAATTACCTTGATATACGGTCGCGCGCATGCTCTTGTAGAGCTTGAGGGCGCTCCGAGTACCGCGTAAGAATTTATTCTTATATTAACCGTATATCAAGGTAGTTAAGGTTTATATTAAATTGTTGTCTTCAAATGCGGTCCGCTGCGCCTCCAGCGGTGTGCGCTGGGCCATATGGTTCGCGCGCGAGCTCCGAGGTATCGGTGGCTTACATAATTTACCCTCATAGAATGATTTCATAATTTAGTTCGCGCGGAGTACCTACTAGGTACACGTATTTTCTGGTTGCCTAATATTGATCTACGACCTAGTCTGGTAGTCCTAGTCCCCAGGCAGGTGTGCAGAAGCAAATAATAGTTACCTAGGTACCTACATCTAAGTAGGTTGGTACTTAATGGTTGTTTGGGATATCGCTATCAGCGAGAACACGCCATTGTACCTATAGATTTTAGAACATTGTAAAAGAGTTATGTGAGTAATGGAAATATGGAATCTACAATAAAATATACTCTATATCAGCTATATACTGATTACGTCAGGATTTGTTATATTATGTATAGAGACCGGATTATATGCAAAATATGCATACTTGTTTGCATATGCATTTTCATATTGTGGTGTTTTTTTGAAGATAATGCATATTTTAGCTATAATCGGGAATTCTTGCACAATTGGGCGTTTCCTTTAATTTTATCTGCTCCTAAGTGGAATAATGCAAAAAAGCACTAAATTCAAATAGTGCTGAATTTAAGTAGATCGACTGGTTTTAAGCAATGATATTCTAACAAACAGATATGTTATACACCTACAAAGCCACAGAAAAAAGTGTCAACAGGCCAAATGGCCGGTTTTCGAGTCTTCATGCGATTGCGCGCTCACAAAATATCTGTATAATAGAATATCATTGGTATTAACACGTTAACTGCCATGTCAGGCACCGTGCTTGACAGACAAAGCACCTGTTAAGGCCATGTCAGTCCCGGGAGACTGACACCACAGTATATAATTTAGATGATCTCAGGGAGCTGTCCGGCACGTTTAGCTCGTTATTATCTATTAAAATTGACTGACAAGGCCCTGGAAAAACTATGTTCAACTTGGCCCAACGTTTTTATATTTAGAACTGGATGTTTTATTGGGAAAAATAAAATGCGACACAATGAAACTATAGAAACTTTTTATTGTTCGAAATAATCATATTTTGGGCTTATACAGCTTAGAAAATTATAAAAAAATGCAATTTAGAGTAATGAAATGCAATAATCAGTCAGAGAGTCCAAGGAAAAGTTACATTGTTTTATGTTCCTCGTTGAAACAAGATAGGCAAAAATGTGGTTCATTAGGGCATTGTGGGCAATAAGTATTCACTTGCTTAGTCTTCTTTCTAGCATAATTTCTGTCTATTGTTTGAACATTTACTTTATAACACCGTGAACAGTACTTTCTAGATTTTATTACAGGTCCTTCTTTCTTTTTTAGCTCATGCTTTTGCCTCCTATTTCTTGTCAATGGCATGTCAGGATTACTGTTTTCTTTGTTAGATATTTGCACAACTTTTTCCTATATTCTACTATCCCTATTTTAGACTTCGTGGTTTCTTTATAAATTATGTAAGAATTGAGTAATGCAGTGTTCAACAACAGTTCAGCACCAAGTTTTCTGTACCATTCTATTTTTTTTTTTCCATTTTTTTTTATTTTTTTTTTATTCATTCTATTTTCTGTTGCCGGCGGACAGTGCCTGACAAAATACCTGACATGGCCCAATAGCTATGTTTTGTTTCGTTTGGGCCTCGTCAGGCACATATGCCAGACATTTTATTTTTTTGCTTTATTTTACATTATAATCACCGGAAACAAATTAAAATAGTCATATAATGTGATTTACTTGAATATACAACCAAAAAACAAAAATAAAAAAAAAACGTCATCAAAATTTTACTATGGCAGTTAACGTGTTAAGTGATATTTTTTTAAATTGAATATAAGGTTTAATTGCACTACAAATAGTAAAAATGGTTAGGAACCGAATTCGGTTTTCATCAAAAAATCTAGTCTAAAATGCAGTACGAGTAAATTAAATTAAAAAACATTATTTTGTAGTCCTTATTTCAATTTTATGTTGCATATTTTTGCACTTTTGTTGCAATTTTGAGCATATATATAAAATCGTCGAAAAATGCATGCAAATGTGAATTGCATGCATTTTTCGACAATTTTATTTTGCATATAATACAGTCTTTAATTATAAATGTAAAACAAAGTAGAAAAATCTAAATCCCGACTGCGTAAACACAAACAGTGAACTTTAATGAAACGGAATAAAAAAAAACCGGCCTAGTGCGAGTCGGACTCGCGCATCAAGGGTTCCGTACCATCATAGTAGGGGCTTACCTTTAAATTTTTATAGCGGCAACAGAAATACATATTCTGTGAAAATTTCAACTGCCTATTACGGATCATGAGATATAGCCCGCTGACGGACAGACAGGCGGACGGGCGGACAGCGGAGGCTTAACAATAGAGTCCCGTTGGTTACCCTTCGGAAACAGAACTACAGAACCCTAAAAAAGATACGACTTGTCGAATCGAATCGAAGCGTTTGTGAATACGGGGTAGTAGTATATCTATGAATAACTAGACCCATGGGAGTATGGGACTGGGAACATTTGATTAGGGGGCCTAAAATGGCAGCTGTAAAGAATCATATTAAGATAATAATATGAATTACGCAGAATCATAATAGGATAATAATAATAAATCACGTTAAAATTCTTAAAATGGTCACGGACGCAGAAATGTCACTTTGTGACTATTTTACGAATTATAAAGTAGGTAATTCATATTATTATTACTTATACTATTAGTAGCTGACAAGCTGACCTTGTTCTGCCATATAGATTATGGTGTGAATTTTTTTACGACCTATTCTCATACCTTCCTAATATACATAAAAATGTCATAAAAATTGGTCGAGCCGTTTCGGAGGAGTGCTCTCTGCTAAAGCGGCCTTTTTAGGCTCTTGGTCTAGATTTTGAATGGGGCTCGGCTATTAAAGTCGCTATGTTCCTATTTGGACTTTATTATTTGTTTTATTATGTGTGTACCTATCGATCATGAAACTATTTTAATGGTCAGAATAGGGAATATGCATGAAATACAAAACTCTTTTTATTTATGAAAAATACCTTCAAAAATTATAAAAGATACCTCAAGATAATTTTCAAACAGGTCTATTCACTAGCAAAGTTCGTCGACTATATTTTTAGGGTACCGTATCGCCAAGTGATTAAAACTTATCTCTATTCGTCCTGTCCGTCGGTAGGTATTTCCGACCGTGTGTCACAGCCATTTTACTCCGAAGCTGTTGACACTACACAGTTGAAATTTCTAAACAAAAGTGATGTGACGTTATGAAAAAATAATAGGGGTGGCCGTCCATACACGTAACTGAGGGTTGGAAAAAATATTTGTATCTATATTATGCAAATGCCTATTACGGATGACGAATTACTAAAAAAATATGATTTTGTTTAGTCCGTCACATTGATTATCGAAAAATATTGGATAAGTACTTACTTGTTATTTGTTTTATCAAATTAATAAAAATTTACGAAAATAAAACGCGTCAAAGATCATGAGTGGGGGCTTGTGACGTCACGTCACTTTCAGGTAAAAAATGTACTCAAACGTGACGTCACACGAGTTTTCGACGCACTGTATCATCTGTATCCCTCTCATAGAGAGGAGGCCTGTGTCCCAGAAGTGGGAACATTAATAGGCTGATGATGATGATGATGTATCATCTTCAATTTTTGTTTACGTGAAAAAAGGAAAAATGTGTCCAATATTTTTTGAAATATGACGGACTAATTACATATTTTTTGTCGTCTAGTCTAGGTACCCTATTTTAAACGGGACCCTATTACTAAAACTCCACTGTCCGTCTGTCAGTCTGTCTGTCTCGAGGCTGTATCTCATGAACCGTGATAGCTACAGTTAAAATTTTCAAAAATGATGTATTTCGGTTGCTGCTATAACAACAAATACAAAACAGAATAAAATTAATATTTAAGGGGGCTCCCATACAACAAACGTGATTTTTTGCTCGATATTAATAACGGCAACAGGTAGACGCTTGAAATATTAACAGAATATTTAATTGTATATTCACTTTAAAATAAATAGTTAAATTAAAACCATACAACAAACGTGATTTTTTGCCGTTTTGTCTAATGTTGTACGGATGGTACGGAACCCATTGTGTGCGAGTCCGGCTCGCACTTGGCCGGTTTTTTTCTTATTAATGGTTAATGAGATATTCGCCTCTAAAGCTGTAAAAATTGGGGGCACAATTTTTCCCTCATAATTTGTAAAGTAAAAGAGGACGATTCTAAAAGAACTTACCCAAATTCTTTTAGAATCCGTCCTCTTTTACTTTTACTCTTTTCTTTTATCGTTATACGTACCCACGTATAACGATAAAAGAACTTTCAACGAAATATTATATTATTTTTTTGAGATACGAGACTTTTTCGTGAGCAGCAGTAAGAGTAACTTTGTTTTTCATTAACATAGAGTATAGACTATGAAAAACCTCCTTTGCGTTGCGTAATCGGGTAAAAAGACCTCATCATTTCAACCGAAAGACGTCCACTGCTGGACATAGGCCTCCCCCAATTGTCGCCACATTGACCGGTCCCTTGCGACTCGCATCCAACGGATTCCCGCAACCTTCACCAGGTCATCGGTCCACCTAGTGGGAGGTCTTCCAACGTATCGTCTTCCGGTTCGCAGTCGCCACTTCAGAATTTTTCGGCCCATTGGCCATCCGTTCTGCGAGCAATATGCCCTGCCCACTGCCACATAAGTTTGGCAATTCTTCGAGCTACGTCGGTGACCTTGGTTCTCTTGCAGATGTCTTCATTTCTGATTCAATCACGCAAGGAAACTCCGAGCATAGCCCTCTCCATTGCTCTTTGGGTGACTTTGAGCCTTCTGATAAGGCCCATTGTGAGCGATAATGTTTCCCGTATGTCGTAACTGGCAACACACACCGGTCATAGACTTTCGTCTTGAGACACTGCGGTAGGTTGGACGAGAAGATACCGCGCAGCTTCCCAAACGCTGCCCAGCCGAGTCGGATTCGACGATTGACCTCTTTCTCGAAGTTAGACCTACCTAACTGGACCGTTTGTCCCAGGTACACTTAATCGTCTGCAGCTTCGAGTGTAGTCTCCGATCTTGATAGGAGTGGGTGTTACATGGGCATTCAACATGACCTTGGTTTTGTCCATATTTATTTTTAGTCCCACTCTTTCGGAAGCTCTACTGAGGTCATCGAGCATTGTACTGAGGTCCTCCATGGTCTCAGCCATGACCACTATATCGTCGGCAAACCGAAGGTGTGTGATTTACTCATCATTGACGTTGATGCCTAGCCCTATCTAGTCCAGAACCTTGAAGACATCCTCCAGTGCAGCGGTGAACAGTTTCGGAGATATGACGTCTCCCTGTCTCACACCTCGCTGCAGAAGGATAGGTTCTGAGGCTTGGTCCTGCAGTCGGACTGAAATGGTGGCGTTTTTGTACAAACACTTCAACACCTCGATGTACCGGTAGTCGATTTGGCACCGTTGGAGAGACTTCTCGTAGTCCACAAACGCTAAACAGAGAGGCAGGTTATACTCTTCAGTCTTCTGTATAAGCTGCCGCAGCGTATGTATGTGGTCCACGATGCTAAAGCCTTTTCGGAAACCGGCTTGTTCGGGAGACTGAAAATCGTCAAACCTGCGCGTGAGACGATTCGTGATGACTCTTGAAAACAACTTGTAGACATGGCTTAGAAGTGAGATGGGCCTATAATTCTTCAGATGGGCATTGTCACCCTTCTTGAAGAAGAGTACCACCACACCCATGCACCATGCCTGTCGCGTTTTCCCCTCAAGTATGACGGAATTAAACAGCTTCTGAAGGGCCTTAAGTACCGGTTTTCCACCCGCCTTCAGGAGGTTCGGCCGTAATTCCGTCATCACCCGGTGCCTTGTTGTTTTTAAGCTGTTTCAGAGTCATCCTAATCTCGTACAGGCTGACGTCGGATCGGAGAGACTCTTGTTCTGATCTGTACGACGTGTCTTGATGAACTTAGACCCGGTCGTATGGACAGTTTCCACGAACCCATCGTTGTATTCGTCCACTGAGCTTCCTAGGCCCTCGAAACGATTCTGGAGTTCAAGCTGAAAGCTCTCGGGGTTTTGGATTTGGATCTGGAAAAGACCTGTAGCTATCGAAATAGCGTGCAGTTAGCGATATAAGTGGCAGTAGGTCGCCCATGTCAGTCGAAGAATCGGTGATCGCTGTCGTTAGGGGACTTAAGTCTTAGAGTGGGCACCAAGTGTAACGTGATTGCGCTGCCTAGATGAATATGACGGCCCTTAGAAGGTGGCTGAGACAGGCGGAACTGCGGACAACTTAGCTAGGGTTTGTGACGCATTCGGATGCACAGGTTACATGAGAGTTGATGAGAGATGCCTGTTACCACACCCGTGAGTATAGCAGGGCGCCAAAGAAGAGAGAGGACCGTTATATAGTTGAAAAATTTCGCAGTCTAGAAATGGATAGCGATAAGCCGAGTTGATTAAAGAAATAATTTTGAATAGGCTAGTTTCCACTATCAATAAATTGAAAATCTATTTAGTCCGTCAGAGTATTGGAAAATAATGGACACATATTTTTTGTTTTTGTAAATCAATGAATATTGACAAAGATTAAATGCATCAAAACTGGAGAGTGGGGGCTCGAGACGTCACAACGCACTAAAAATTATAGCACGGCGTGACGTATTGAGAATTTTAAAAGCTTCGTATCTTCGTCAATTTTGGTTTACGTAACAAAAGAAAAAAATACGTGTCAAATATTTTTTGATAATCTAACTGACGAACTAATTAGATTTTTTCAGGACACAAGCCTATTGTAACATGCAAAAGAATAAAGTTATCTCATTATGTCGAGACATTATGGGTGAATTAGCTAATTAACTACTCTGAGTTTTGAAGTACTTACATATAAATCACATAGGGTTTATGATTCTGTCGATAGAAACTGAAAAATTATAAGAAGGTATTTGATCCCTATATCATAACAGTCTTATGTATATTAATAAAGGATTAAACAGATCAGACCAGAGAGGATGATTCTAAGGTAACAAACAGTTCGAGGGTAGGGCTAGGGAGTAAAACTATGTTTTATGCTAAAATGTTTGTACTTGGGTGACCATTGCTAAGTTCAATGTTAGCCAAATATATTTTGCACGTTTTACAAGCTGGTAGGTAAGGGCGGATTACTGGGTCCGTAACATAATGACTCTCGAAGTTATGTTACGGACCCATCAATTGTCGAGTATTCATCTTGGAGTGACGCATTTCGTCGCAATTAAATATTTACAAAGGCATACAAGATCATTATTTTATTTTTAGTTGCAGCCTAATCCCATAATTAAAGATGGTATAAAGAATACAAACAACTAGCTCTTAGTAAAATAGCATCTCATTGATGATTGAAATTGAATTGGAGCATACTTTTAGTTTAGACGGTAGGTAGGCTAGATTAGATACCTACCTACATACAACGAAATGCTACTCTCATAAACAAATTTCGTTTTTTTTTTCAGGCCATTCTTTTGGTCTTTTGAAGCATTACAGCGATTTTTGTAGTTCAAGCGTTACTTCTACCGTGCGGTTAACGCTGCGTAATTTAGTAAATAACAGAAATACTGCAATAGGTAGCTACTTACTCTCTCTTGTAGGTGTATAATAATGCTGATGCACACAATTTAAGTAGTTCAGATAGGAATACCACGAGTGTTGTATTGTAGTCATAGTCGCCATTTTCTGTTTTTGATGCAGTTACGAAGACACCTGGAATTATAATTATTAAAATATTTAATTATAGAATTTTAAAGGCACAGAACAACAGTACATTACTAGTTTCAACTTGACTAACTGACTGATTCCTTGACTCTTCAATAGTGTCTGTAAATGGTTTCATCGAAGTAATGCTTTGAGTTTTAGTTTTGAGTTTGACTGTACTAATTTGACTTTTTCAATTCATAATGTTTTTTCTAGGTGATAACGCTAACCACCAACTCACCTAGCAGTCAAAGCAGCCAGAATGTCATAGCAGTAGTATTCTAATGGCAGTGCGTACACTGCGTACATGACGCAACCAATCACAAATATAGCAGTAGTATTATAATGGCAGTGCGAGTGCGTACATGACGCAACCAATCACAAATAAGGAAGTTCGTAATGTACACACATTCAAACATGGGCATATTGTAATAGGTAAGTAGACACTGAAGAGCCTATACTAACTCAGATTAGCAACTCTATTTGTGGTGATTCAAACTACGTTTGTAATACTGTTAGAATAACGTCCTAATCAGCTTGCACTACAAAGCGGTTGTTACGTCAGTCACTGCGGCCGAATAGTGCGAAATGAGTGGTTTTTATTCTTTATAAAATCAAATTTTCGTCTTTTGGAAAAAATAAAAAACATAACACCTGCTTTATAATTAGTTCAGTTAGTATGCAAAGTTTCATGATCTAATTTGAAGTACTTTTTGAATACCCGCTGTTTATTGTTCGATTTGGAGGTAAGTTTGGGATTTTTTTCCATCGAGAAAATTTTATGAAATCGTGTTTTCGCCAAACATAAGACCTAAGTAACAAAAATCCTCAACTTTACCATATATTTATTTCAAAATTAATGCTGAAGTATTTTAGGCGTAACGGAGGATCATGCTAAGCCATTTGAGCTAGTATAGGCCCTGAATAAGAAAAATTGAATGTTGTTCATTGTTGAAGTTTGTAATCCAAAACAATAATCATATGGATCTAGTTGGAACAAACTATTGCTTTCATTCCCATGTGTTGTTTACAATACCGGTGTAATGAACACCGATGCTGTGCATTATTCTGAACCACCAAAAAAAGAAACAGCTGTTTCCTACAAAACTGCAATACCTCCCAAATTGTATGGAATGGCAAATTTTTTTTTAAATAACCATCAAAAAATTTCTATGTTGTGAGCAATTTTTTTTTTTTGTTTTTTAATCCTAAGCATTTTTTAATGGAACCTTTGGAGTATGTCAATGTTTGAATTGGCTGCCGTGTCCCACAGCTGTATTGCGTATGTCCAGATAGGCATTATGATACACATATAAATCCTGAGCTTATTTTCCAGGGAGTTTGGATTTTTTTGATAGTAGGATCAACATGATGTACTGAATAATTATGTGGTAACCGTTTTAGTGTTGGTGTCCTCTACACCTTGCAAGGGTGTAGCTAGGATTTTGTTCAGGGGGGGCAGGCGTAGACAAATCTAAGGTAAATGCTGCATGAGCAATGGAACAGGTTATGTTAAAATGAAAAACAAAATATCCATCTTTTAGCGAAAATAAAAAAAGCGAATCTAGATTCAACCGTTCTTATTACAATATACCTACATAATATTACTTTACGGTTTGTGAGCATTCCTGCATCTTCTAGGGGAGGGCAGCTGCCCCCTCCTGCCCGTATCTCGAACGTAACGTAAATCTTACCTATTCTAAGCTTTGGAGGGTTTTTAGTTCGGAGGAAAAATTATTCTAGTATATTTGTGTTACTTTAACAAATCGGTAATCGGTACCAGTCAATGTGGCGACACTTGGGGGAGGCCTATGTCCAGCAGTGGACGTCTTTCGGCTGAAATGATGATGATGATGATGATGACTTTAACAAAAAAAACTACCTGTGTACAGTACATTACTATGTATGTATGTACTATGGGGGTCTTTTCCGCCTGACCATTTTATTTTTTTTCCGCTTAAATCATGCGGAGGCGCCGAGCCACGCCCCCTTAAAGTTTGGGCCTATTAGGAAAGCGTCAACTTTGGCGCGCAAAATAACAATAACTCTCGTTTAGCGTGCGTCGTCAGTGCGCTCGGCCGATTCAGTATCTTTTCATTCATTTTTTCTACACAAAGTCAACGGGGTGGGGCTACAGAGCCTTTTTATGTTGCGAGTGCAAGCAAAAATGAGCTTAGTGGTGGTCAGGCGGGAGTGTCCTCGATAGTACATATAAAAGCCAGAAAATGCCTATTGTTGTGTATGATTAAATTTAAGAAACATTCATCATCATCATCATCATCAGCCTATTAATGTTCCCACTGCTGGGACACAGGCCTCCTCTCTATGAGAGGGAAGCAAGTAAGAAGCATTACAGAATAGGAATATCAAGATGGGTTGTTTGCTGATGAATGGAAGACGATAATGTTAGAATGTTTGTGGTTCTGTGAGAAGACCGAAAAAGGATTATTTAATTTAGTGCGGTACTAAATAAAATAAATCAGTCAAAAAATTTGGCTTGTCTGTAAAACATGACTGTTGGTAACTAAGGAAGAAACAATTACTATTTTATTGCTAGGGTTTTCAAATGTTGGAATGGTAAGGGGTTGTCTAATTTCACACACAGCTTGAAAAAGAGCCTTAGCTTTAATTGCCTTCTTCTTAATTGGTTTAAAAACTTCGATTTTTCTTATCTGAATGATTAAACACATACCTATACAAGCAGCAGCAGCAGTTCATTTTCCTGCTACTGATTTAAATCGCAATTTTTTATTATAATTCTTAGGATTCTGTGCTCTTAAATACCATTTAAAAAAGGAAAACACTTCTTGGTAAACTACCTGTTATGATCGAGGCTTCTGAAACTTCATAAATGAATAAATAAACTTTTTTTTTTCTTCAAAAATAAATCATACACAAAAATTGTAAAATACAGCAGCTATTATCTTCACTGTGTATTGGTACTTAGATATGGGCTCTAGTTCAGATAATTGGTACATGTACATACATCCTTTACAATTTTTATCTGCATACCTACTGGTTGGTGATAACTACATGATTCGCTTTTATAATGTAATGATTAGTTATTACGAATAGTGGCTTATTGAACGAAAACTTACCTTGAAATACGAAGAGGATTATGTACAGGGCAAAAACAATAAAAGCCTCTTTATTGGGAAACAAATTGGAACATTGTGTCATTTTCCACTCACAATTTCTCAGATCTGATGGTGAATTAGGTGGCTTTATTACAAGCCCATTCAATATTATGGTCTCAACGTCTACTTCAGAATTGTTTTAATCGTATTATCCGCCCATTGAAAATCTAATCCAGTCTGAGTGCGTCCGGCACAAAACTATGGCACAAAAGCACAAGCACAAATCGACTATCACAATAAATAAATGTCATTGTCAAACTGTATGACATTGACAGTTGACTTTTACGTTTAAAAACAAACGTTTATCTTGTCTATGACACTGTGCCAGTCACAGAGCAATGAGGATTAACGTTTTTGAAGTACATGGAGAAAGAATGATTTTTAATTGTTTCATGCATGCTTGCTTATTATAAGGAGAATATTGTGACACTATGTGGATAAACACTATGTGGTTCCGTATGGTGTCGGACGTAAAGAATAGCACCATCCCATATCTTCCCGTGGGTGTCGTAAGAGGCGACTAAGGGATTACCAGAGAATGGGCAGCAGCGCTCTCTGTGTCTATTGGAAGAACTGTACTGCGATCGCCAACCCGCTTGCCAAGCGTGGCGATTATGGCAAAACCCCCCCATTATGAATACCGCATTAAGAAAATGGCCCCTAGTGCCCGGTAGCCCGTCTACCCTCAACTACGGCAGCGGTCGAGGTTACGGCGTGGCAAGGGGTGCGAAGAATCCCCGGATGGGATCCGGCTGCGAATACCAACGACTGGACCTGGCAACGTATAACGCACGCACACTCCGGACCGACGAGAAGATAGCGGAACTCGAAGAGGAATTGAGCAGGCTGCGATGGAGTATTGTGGGATTGTCTGAAGTCCGAAGAGAGGGGGAGGACACGATAATCCTGAAATCCGGCAACCTGCTCTATTTCCGTGAGGGTGACCGGCAATCCCAAGGTGGTGTTGGGTTTATCGTCCACAAGTCCCTTGTGAACAACGTGGTGAAGATCGAGAGTGTGTCAACCAGGGTGGCGTACCTTATACTCAGAATATCCTCCAGATATTCGCTGAAGGTCATACAGGTCTACGCCCCGACCTCGGCACACCCCGACGACGAAGTGGAGACCATGTATGAGGATATTTCTAAAGCCATGCATGGTTCCAAAACTTACTTCACCGTTGTCATGGGGGACTTCAACGCGAAACTGGGCAAACGAGACGGGGATGAGCTGCAGGTGGGGCAATTTGGAGTTGGACATCGGAATCGCCGGGGTCACCAACTGGCTAGTTTTATGGAGAAGGAGGGCCTCTATATGATGAACTCCTTCTTCAAAAAACGTGAGCACAGGAAGTGGACCTGGCAAAGCCCCGATGGTGCAACTAGAAATGAGATTGACTTCATCATGTCAACCAAGAAGCAAATGTTCAATGATGTCTCGGTGATCAATTCGGTGAAAACCGGGAGCGATCACCGCATGGTAAGAGGCACATTGAACATCAATATTAAGCTTGAAAGGTCTCGACTGATGAAGTCTACGCTCCGTCCAGCACAGATCCAAATCCAAAACCCCAAGAGCTTTCAGCTTGAACTCCAGAACCGTTTCGAGTGCCTAGGAAGCTCAGTGGACGAATACAACGATGGGTTCGTGGAAACTGTCCATACGACCGGGTCTAAGTTCTTCAAGGCACGTCGTACACATCAGAACAAGAGACTCTCCGATCACACTCTCAAGCTCATGAAGGAGCGGCGTGAGATGATCCTGCAGTCTTCAGACGAGGCGTGCAAATACCGGCAGCTCAATAGACGGATCTCTAAATCCTTGAAGAGCGACCTCCGCCGCTTTAATACCGAGCGTATTAAAGACGCGATTGAGCGGAATAAAGGCTCCAAGGTATTTGCAAGAGATCTGGCTATTGGGCAGAGCCAGCTCACGAAACTGAAGACCGACGATGGTAGGATCTTATCCGCCAAACCGGAGCTTCTGAGGGAGATCGAGAGCTTCTATGGACAGTTGTACACGTCAACCAGTAAACCCGTCGTAGATCTAGCAAACGACCCAAGAGCTAGACTGACCCGACACTATACCGAAGACATCCCGGACGTCAGCCTGTACGAGATTAGGATGGCTCTGAAGCAGCTCAAAAACAACAAGGCACCGGGTGATGACGGAATTACGGCCGAACTCCTGAAGGCGGGTGGAAAACCGGTACTTAAGGCCCTTCAGAAGCTGTTTAATTCCGTCATACTTGAGGGAAAAACGCCACAGGCATGGTGCAGGGGTGTGGTGGTACTCTTCTTCAAGAAGGGTGACAATGCCCGGTTGAAGAATTATAGGCCCATCTCACTTCTAAGCCATGTCTACAAGTTGTTTTCTAGAGTCATCACGAATCGTCTCGCGCGCAGGTTTGACGATTTCCAGCCACCCGAACAAGCCGGTTTCCGAAAAGGCTTTAGCACCGTGGACCACATACATACGCTGCGGCAAGTTATACAGAAGACCGAAGAGTATAACCTGCCCCTCTGTTTAGCGTTTGTGGACTACGAGAAAGCCTTCGATTCGATCGAGACCTGGGCTGTACTGCAGTCTCTCCAACGGTGCCAAATCGACTATCGGTACATCGAGGTGTTGAAGTGTTTGTACAAAAATGCCACCATGTCAGTCCGACTTCAGGACCAAGCCTCGGAACCTATCCTCCTGCAGCGAGGTGTGAGACAGGGAGACGTCATTTCTCCGAAACTGTTCACCGCTGCACTGGAGGATGTCTTCAAGGTTTTGGACTGGAGAGGGCTAGGCATCAACGTCAATGGCGAGTACATCACTCACCTTCGGTTTGCCGACGATATAGTGGTCATGGCTGAGACCATGGAGGACCTCAGTACAATGCTCGATGACCTCAGTGGAGCTTCCGGAAGAGTGGGTCTTAAAATGAACATGGACAAAACTAAGGTCATGTTGAATGCCCATGTCACACCCACTCCTATCAAGATCGGAGACTCCACACTCGAAGTTGTAGACGATTATGTGTATCTAGGACAAACGGTCCAGTTAGGTAGGTCTAACTTCGAGAAAGAGGTCAATCGTCGAATCCGACTAGGCTGGGCAGCGTTCGGGAAGTTGCGCGGTATCTTCTCGTCCAACTTACCGCAGTGTCTCAAGACGAAAGTCTATGACCAGTGTGTGTTGCCAGTGATTACATACGGGACCGAAACGTGGTCGCTCACAATGGGCCTCATCAGAAGGCTTAAAGTCACCCAAAGGGCAATGGAGAGGGCTATGCTCGGAGTTTCCTTGCGCGATCGAATCAGAAATGAAGACATCCGCAAGAGAACCAAGGTTACCGACGTAGCCCGAAGAATTGCCAAACTTAAGTGGCAGTGGGCAGGGCACATTGCTCGCAGAACGGATGGCCGATGGGGCCGAAAAGTTCTGGAGTGGCGACCGCGAACCGGAAGACGTTGCGTTGGAAGGCCTCCCACTAGGTGGACTGATGACCTGGTGAAGGTTGCGGGAATCCGCTGGATGCGAGTCGCACGGGACCGGTCAATGTGGCGACACTTGGGGGAGGCCTATGTCCAGCAGTGGACGTCTTTCGGCTGAAATGATGATGATGATGATGTGGATAAACTTAATCAAATAAACTTTTTATGAAGATATTGGTACCTGCTTCAAAGTTTGACGAGTCATATAAACCAACTCTATTGGAAATATCTTGTGAACAGATTTTAGTAAAACTCGCAAAGAAAGGTTGACTTTTATTTCAATAATTTTTCAATGTGACATACATCTTTATAAACAAAGTTACCTAGCAACCGATGTAGGCTTACAACCTCTTTAACACCCCCACTGTATGCCTATACATTTTTTAAAATAGTCCTGCTTAACTTTAGTAAGTCCTTTTGTGAAGATATCAGCGGGCATCTCATCAGTCTTACAATATTTGATACTGATTTCATTTGCCTCGGCCAATTCCCTTACATAATGGTATCTTATGTTTATATGCTTAGACCTCCTACCGACTGTTGGCACGTACACTAATTTTATAGCACTTTGGCTGTCGCTGAACAGATCAATTGTATTATTCAGACCTGTCAGTTCATGGTAGAGACCTTTGGCACAAACTACCTCTTTCGCTGCTTCGCAGATAGCGATATACTCTGCTTCAGCCGTACTGAGGGCGACGCAACGTTGCTTGCGGGTCTGCCAGGAAACCGCAGCACTGCCAAGGGTAAGCATATAGCCTGTGAACGAATGTCCATCAGCGTTGGCACCCCAGTCCGCATCGGCATATGCTACCAGAGGATTGCCTGTCTTCTTGTAGACCAATTTGTGATCTACTGTACCCTTTAGGTACCTCAGTACTCTCTTGAGTGCAGCCATGTGAGTCGAATTCCAACAAGAATTAAACTGACTCAGGTAGCTCACTATGAATGTGATGTCAGGTCGTGTGCCACAGGACAGGTACATGAGTGAACCCACAATCTCCTGGTAGCTCATATCTACAGTTGGATCGCCTTTCTCCAATCTGAGATTAGTCTCTGTAGGAGTCGCAACAACTTTGCAATCTTCCATTCTATACTTTTGGAGGACCTTCTTTATGAAGTGTCTTTGGTTGAGCTCCACTTGTCCCTTCCTTTGCGTGAGCTCCATGCCCAGACAGTCCTTTGCCAATCCCATCCAAATCTTTAATTTTGAAGGCATCCCCAATCTTTGCTTTCACGGCCTGAATCTCGTCAATATCGTGCCCAAAAATGTAGAAATCGTCTACATATAAGGCTATAGCTAGAAATTTGCTTTTGACCTTCTTCAGGTATACGCATGGGTCATATTTTGACCTCGTGAACCCGATCTCAATTATGTGAGCGTGAACCTTCACGTTCCAACATCTTGCTGCCTGCTTCAGACCATATATGGCCTTCTTCAGCTTGCAAACCTTTCCTTCTTTCCCCCTCATGATGAAGGCCTCTGGCTGTTCCATATACAGGTCTTCAGCAAGATCACCATTCAGGAAAGCGGTCGTGACATCGATATGATGTACTGTCAATCCAATTTCTGCCGATAGCGCCAGCAGTAGTCGGACCGACGACAGTTTAACCACTGGTGCAAAGGTTTCGGAGTAGTCCTCCCCCCACTTCTGGGAATACCCTTTAGCCACCAGTCTTGCTTTGTGGCGCTGCACTGTCTCATCAGCGCCAATCTTCAGCTTAAATAGCCACTTGCATTTGACTACGTTCGCTCCTCTTGGGCGATCCACCAGCTCCCAGGTTCCGTTCTCGATGAGCGAGTCGTACTCTTGCTTCATCGCATCCAACCACAGGTCCTTATCTCCGCGGTCCATTGCATCCTGTACCGACACAGGATCATGCAAGCTGAGAAAATTATATTCAAAATCTACCTGTCTATTTGGAACTCTGGTCCTTTGAGGATATCGAGGCCCCTCTACAGCTGGTTCAGCGTCTCGTTCTTCGCTTCTGTCAGAATCGGATATGGAATCGATTGAATCATGGAACTTATCAGATTCTACTACAATGTTTTCGAGTATGGTGGACCCGGTTGCTGGAGCTGGTACGCTCTGGCTTGGAACTTCCTCCTCAGTTTCCATAGCCCCGGTAGTCCCTCCTGTAATGGGGACTACAAAAAATTCTTCAGGAACATCCACCACCGGCATCTTAGTTAGCGATTTGTTTGGAGGTCCGAGAAAATCCATATTGTCCTTGGACTGATTTGGTAACCTCTCATCAAACACGGCATCCCGAGCAACAATAATCCGCCTTGGATTATTCTTAACATCAGCAAACTTAAACCCCTTTTGATCCTCACTGTAGCCAAGAAATATAAGTTCTCGTGTCTTGGGATCAAACTTTTTGAGGCTTCCATCCTTAATAAGAACCTGTGCCTTTGAACCAAACACTTTTAAGTGCGAAAGGTCCACTGCCTTTCCGGTCCACACCTGTTCAGGGACCTGTTGCGAAATAGCCATAGTAGGCGAGCGGTTTTTCAGATAAATCGCCGTTAGAACTGCTTCACCCCAATATCTTTTATTGAGATTGCTTTCTGCTAGCATGCATCTTGCCTTTTCGACGATTGTCCGGATGGTTCTCTCCGCAACTCCATTTTGCTGTGGAGTGTGCGCTATAGTTGTCTGATGTTGAATTCCACGATTTTTTAGGTGATCCTGGAATTCCTTACTGGTGTACTCGCCACCATTGTCGCTTCTTAACTTCTTAATCTTTTGGCCCGTTTGATTTTCAACTAATGCCTGAAACTCACGAAACTTCCCGAAAACTTCTGATTTGCATTTCAGCAAATAGCCATAAACTTTCCTGCTATAGTCGTCAACGAATAGCAGTATGTATCTTTTACCGCCCCATGACTCCACCTCAATGGGACCCGCAACGTCACTATGGACCAGTTCCAAAATCTGTGAAGCTCTATTGAATTTCCTTTTTGGAAACTTCTTCACGCATTGCTTGCCTTGACTGCATGGTACACAGGGGTTCTTGCAGTTCCCAAGGCTATAACGAAGGCCCTTGACGATGTTCTTAAGTTTGTGCATTTCAGATTGGGATAAGTGGCCCAATCTCCTATGCCACAACTCAAAGTCATCCTGACTTTCTCCTAAGAGAACCGTCGCCTTGTTGCTCCCCGAACCTAAAACATAGAGTCCGTTTTGTTTGCGTGGCGCTGTAAACAATACGTTCCCATCCACAGATACATTGCCATCGAAAACTCTGCAACGATTTTTGTCAAACACTACAACCTTGCCATTATCAGTGCACTTGCCAACAGACATCAAGTTGGTGACTAGTTCTGGAATCAACAACACATTATTCATTGTTAGTCCTAATGGACGTCCCTTGTGACGTACGTCCAATTTCACAGTACCTTGCGAGGTAGATACTATTTTGTCATTATTCGCGCAAGTAACAGCTTTTGAACTGCTTGCTATAGGTGTTAAAATAGACTTATTTGATGTCATGTGTGATGTCGCGCCACTGTCTACCACCCAGCAATTATCCCCACTAGCGGTAAGTAAAGTAACATAATCTGTAGAATCATCATCAATAATCCTGCCTACAGCCGCTAAATTGCTCTCAGTCTTACCTTGTTTGGCTTTGAAGAGCTTACATTGCCATTTAAAGTGACCTTTCTTTTTACAAAAATGACAAACTATTTTCTTACGAGCGCTACCACTACCACTACCACCTGCAACATTAGCTAACACCGTATCGTCCTTATCATCATTCACTTGATGTCGGTGACCTTCACGCAGAAGAGCCGCTATTACGTTCTCCGATGATAATTCCTTACCAGAATGTTCCATGGCCATCACCAAAGGGTCATAAGAATCCGTCAAACCAGCCAAGAGAATAACCGCGATGAATTCATCATTCAGTGCAGCTTGGATTGCTTCCAGGGCTTGATGCGTAGCTTGCACTTCATTGACGTAGGCATCCATATTTTGAAAATTATCCAGTTTCAATGAAAATAACTTACGCAGCAGACCTAATCTTCTTATTAGACCACAGTCAGCATATGCCTTTTTGAGCGCATTCCATGCTTGCCATGAGGTTTTGGCATTCTTGACAATGGTGATGCACTGTTCTGCGATTGACAGGCAAATCTTTGCCCTTGCCCTTTCGTCGCGTTTCCGGTCTTCAGGTTTGGTAGTAACGAAATTTTCACTCACACAGTCCCAGAGCCCCGCATCTATTAATAGCATTTCAATGCTGAAGGCCCAACTGCCATAATTATTTCGGCCTGTGAGCTTTTTGATCGCACACGTTGAACTTTCCATCTTTATATATATTCGAATTTACTATATATAACTGCCCTACGCATTAACGAGGCACGGGCTGGGCCCATAACCTATTGGAAATATCTTGTGAACAGATTTTAGTAAAACTCGCAAAGAAAGGTTGACTTTAATTTCAATAATTTTTCAATGTGACATACATCTTTATAAACAAAGTTACCTAGCAACCGATGTAGGCTTACAACCTCTTTAACAAACTCTGCAATCAGCATTACAAAAAAAAAACAAAAATATCACAGAGACCATAAAACCTTGACTGTCTTGCTTGCAGTGATGCCAGATCTACTGATTTAGCAGTAGATCTACCTGATTTTAAAAAAATCTACTGATTTACTGCCTATTGGATTTTTGGGGTTACCTAGCAACAATAGACCTTCAAGTTTGTTGTTGATCATTCTGTCAGAAGAAAAAATTAGCGATGGGCGATTCCGAGATGTTTTAACAATCGAAAGAATCGGAGTCGTTAAAGTAAACCATCGAGTCGACCATCGACTCGCCGTTTTTCAAAACAATCGAGATGTTTTTCGATTGTTTCGAGTCAACGCAATCGACTGCTAGTTTTCGAATCAGTCACTCTAACGAGTCTCGATCGATCACCAGGGTCAGTCGATTGAATGCATCGAGCCGAAGTGCATGTAAGGCGAGAGTGTGCTAGACTCGAGCTATTTAAGTATTCGTACGTAAACTTTAACTAAGTACTTCTATTTCAGAGGTTTTGATTATTTTCGATTGCTCTTGTTGAAAGAATTAGGCAGTTTGAATTCGCATAACAACGCAAGTCAAGAACTCGCGAAACTCTAAACCATCGAGGAACAACTCTCGAATGAACGCGTGATGCGCCAGTCGCAATAACAGACCGGGTCGGACTCGAGCCCAAGTCGAAACCGCGAAACTCTAAACCATCGAGGAACAACTCTCGAATGAACGCGCGATGCGCCAGTCGCCAATAACAGACCGAGTCGGACTCGAGCCCAAGTCGAAACAATCGAGAACCATCGAGATGTTCGAACAATCGAAACAATCGAATAAAACCTCTCGCCATCGCGCATCGCTAGAAAAAATATTACGTGTCAAATGTTATCGTACTCTGTAATGTGTTTTAATTAATATATTGAGTAAATTTGAATTGAAAGCTTGTTCTCCTTTCTTCTGCAACCACCACCTCCAATTGGTTATGGGCCCAGACCCAGAAGTTTAGGTGAAATGGAGCTTTCGAAAATTCAAATTGTGAAACTTGACGCCCACAATTGGATATCATGGAAGTACCGGATGGTAGCCTTATTGAGAGGTATGGATGGACTCATGGATATCGTGGACGGTAAAACACAAAGGCCTTCTAGACCCGTAGATGGAAAAGATGATGCTGCTATAGAATTGTACAATAAAAATGTACGTGATTTTGTGAAGTTAGAGAGTACAGCTCTGCTCTTGATAACTAATAATGTGACAGATGAGACACTTGGCAAAGTAATTAGATTGTCCACACCGAAAGAAGTTTGGGACGAACTCCATAGATTATATGAGGGACTTATTGAGGGCCGACTCTATGATATATGCTTGGATTTTTTCAAGCTTAAGAGGGATCCGTCAGATGACATGTCGACTCATGTATCGAAATTGAAAAACCTGTGGCACAGTTTGAAGGAAGAGTTACTAAAAGAAGAGAAGGTGGAGTTACCTGAAGTTCTCTTGATTTGTAAGATCCTTGATACGCTGCCGGAAGTCTATTTCTCGTTAAGTCGAGTTGGCTGTTAATGTCAAAAAGGGAAAGGACAGTAGAAAGAATTACGAGCCAGTTGTGTGCACATGAAAAAGCGCTTAATGCTAAGATGGCTGATGCTGAATCAAGTGAGACAGCGCTTTATGTGAAGGTAAATAAAAAGGTTGCTAAGGGATATGACCATAGAGACCAAGGAACAAAGAAAAAGTACAAATGCTTTATTTGCAAGGAACCTGGTCATCTCAAAAAGGATTGCCCAAGAGTTGGGATAAAGATGAGATGTTGCTGACAGTGAATTCAACAGATTCTAACAATGATTGTGATGATTAGTATGTGGATAACGGGGCCACTCACCATGTCACTATGCGAGGAGATCTGTTTCAAGACTTTGAACGTTTTGGTGAAGCTCACACGGTAACGACGGCGGATGGGAACGTGATTCAGGCTGTTGGAAAAGGCACAGTCCATCTAGAAGCCAATGTTAAAGGACGAATTGAGAACCTCTTTTTGAGAGATGTTTGGTATGTTCCCCAGATTAGTAAGAATCTTTACTCTGTGCTTAGTTCACAGGACAAAAACCCAACGAGCGTATTTGAGTCTCGGGTTACAAATTGTTCCATGAAGATCAATGGTAGGATTGTTGTAACAGGAACAAGGCAAAGATGTGGCGGTTTGTACAAGATAGATTGCAAAGTCGTACGCCCTGCTGTTTCAGTAAACTTAATTGAGCATGGAGATATGCTGCAACTATATCATGAACGTATGGGGCATCAAGATAAGAAACATGTCAAAAGATTGATAGAGAAGGAGCTAGGAATAAAGACGCCAAATAGTGGAGAACTATGCGAAGGTTGTGTCTTTGGGAAAGCGCACAGGCAACCATTTGGTGTTCGCGAAAAGGCTACGAAACCTGGTGAGCGCATACACTCAGACGTCTGTGGTCCCTTTCCTTCAAGTATCTCAGGATATCGATACTTCGTTTTATTTAAGGATGAGTATACACGGTACAGATATGTGTATTTCCTGAAAAATAAGTCTGACGTTTATGAAAAGCTAAAATTAATGTTGTCTGAAGCTAGAAATGCTGGACACAATGTTATAGAGCTTTTAAGCGACAACGGAGGTGAATATGATAACAAAAGAGTAAGAGATCTACTTGAACAAACAGGAATAAAGCAAAGGCTCATTATGCCGTACACACCAGAGCAAAATGGATGTAGCGAAAGGGAAAACCGGACCCTGGTCGAATCTGCTAGAGCAATGATGCACGCGCATGAAGAGATTCCTCAGAAGTTGTGGGCAGAGATGGTAAACACTGCTGTGTATATATTAAACAGGACAGGACCAACTTTAGTAGAACACAAGTCGCCTTATGAGCTTTGGCTAAAAAAGAAGCCTCAAATAAAGCACTTGAGGATAATCGGAACGCCTTGCTATGCTCATGTACCAAAGCAGAGGAGAAAGAAATTGCACAAGAAAGCTACACGTTGCATTTTGATTGGATACGACAATGATGACGGATACAGACTTTGGAACCGAGAGAGAAATTCGCTGTTGAGGTCTAGAGATGTAATTTTTAATGAAAAAATGCTAGAGTCTTCAATGATTGAACGCGATATTGAGACAGTCTGCGATCAGTATAATGAAATTGAAGTGGTGCCTGTTACAAGGAGTTTGACGGATGATGAACAAAGTGTTTATGTTGAGCCCAATAGAGAAAGGATGTGGAAAAGTCTTAGTGGCTTTATATGTGGATGACGGCCTCGTTGCTGGTTCCAGTCAACAGTTGATAGACGAGTTTATTAAGGAGCTTAGTGGTCGGTTCAAGATTACCACAAAGCCAGCTTCCTACTTTCTTGGAATAGAAATTGAAAGCAGAGGAGACGGAATTAAAATAGTTCAGACGTCTTATGTACGGAAGATCTTGCGGAGATTCGGAATGGATACCTGTAAACCAGTTTCTACGCCGATCGTAAAAGATGGTACATCAAGCGAGAAAGTGGATATGAGTTATATGAAGAATAACTACAGGCAAATCGTTGGAGCCTTAGCTTACTTGATGGTATGCACTAGACCTGACATTGCATTTGCTGTTAGTGTAGTCTCACGATGTCTGGAGAAACCAGAAGAGGTAGACTGTGTCCGACTGAAGCGCATAATGCGATATTTGCAATATACACCAGATCTAGGTATTATGTACAAGAAGCATTACAAGGAAGGTATTTTGGAATGCTACAGCGATGCTGACCATGCAGGAGATGTTAGCACTGGAAGATCCACTAGCGGAGTGCTGTGCATGTACGCGGGAGGAGCGATCTCATGGCTAAGCCAAAGACAGGCAAGTGTTGCGATTTCAACTACAGAGGCTGAAATTGTTGCCGCAAGTGAAGCAGCCAGGGAAACAATATGGCTGGCACGGCTTTTGAACAAAATTGTTGTTCTTAAGAAGATTCCGTGCTTAAGAGTGGATAACGAAGCTGCAATAAGGCTAGCTGAAAATCCCGAATTCCATCGACGAACTAAGCATATTCGGGTACGGCACTTCTTTGTTAGGGAGTTGGTTATTAGCGGTGAGCTAAATGTAAACAAGGTATCCAGTGAAGAGCAGCTGGCTGATATATTTACAAAGCCACTCACCAGAGCCAGAATTCTCAAGATCTCAAATCTTATTGGTCTTTGCTGAGAGGAGATATTGGATTTTTGGGGTTACCTAGCAACAATAGACCTTCAAGTTTGTTGTTGATCATTCTGTCAGAAGAAAAAATATTACGTGTCAAATGTTATCGTACTCTGTAATGTGTTTTAATTAATATATTGAGTAAATTTGAATTGAAAGCTTGTTCTCCTTTCTTCTGCAACCACCACCTCCAATTCTACCTTGATTGGAAATCTACCTGCTTTTTTTTCAAATCAGATCGTAACATCTAGTTATTGTCGTCGTGTCGTGTCATCTGGCCTAAAGGCCTAAATAACATGACATTTGTTCAATGTTTTGTGAATTCGCGGTATTTTTTATCTGATGTTTGTGCAAGACCGACCAATCACTGACGGTAGGTACTATTATATTACCTGTGGCAGGTACTACTTACTAAGTCTGCCAATCTGGTCACAAGGCATAAAAACCTAGTAACAAGGCATAAAAACTGTGAAAGTACTGTACTCAGGTTCTTTTTACCTCATGCGGGTATGATTTTTTTAATCTACTGCTTTTATTTCGATCTACTGCTAAAACTTTAACTTTTCTACTGATTGCTTCAGATTCCGTCTGGCAACACTGTTTGCTTGGATCAAAGTCAATAATTTTGCAGAATAGTACGCAGAAAAAATGTAGTCTGCTGAAAAATAGTCATTTGTTACGTGCTTTTAGAGTTCAAATTAGTTCAACCTGTCAGTACTTTTGTGTGGTGTTGTAGAACTACAAAATGTCAAAATTACAAATTGATTACTTACAAATTATCTTCTGAGCAATCTGATGTGCAAAACATATTTTTTTACAATTGAAACTGTCGTTTCGTGTGAACAAATAAACAAATAAGTTATTCGTATGTAAGTGCCGTGATTGATGACTGAATATTGTGAAAATATAGTCGGTCGATACAGTGAATGAAGCAAAAAGTGTTATCAACAATTTTCAATTTTCACGAAAATTTAATACGATGGCTAGTGACGAAGACGACAGTACTTGGTAAATATTGAGTACCATTTAATTTGACCGTTTGCTGTACGAACCTGACATTTATGTAGAACACCACCTACTATTTAGTTTGAGATTTTTTTTTTGCATTGAAGAAATTTATTGAACAATTATTTACCCAAAATCCAACACTCCTGAATAAGTACCTGATTGTTTCAGTTACGTACACGCAAGTATACTACAACTAACTTTAGACAGCAAAATAATTTCAATGTAATTTTAACAACTATGATATTCTTTTAGGTTAATTGAATTGGAGTCTGCTCTCCTGGATGGCTGCTCAGCAAAAGAAATTAATATACTCACCAAAGGCAAGAAGATACCAGAAAGTTTACGCCCAGATGTCTGGCTTCTTTGTCTGAATTGCCAAGAAGCAGGTAATCAACTGCTTTCTTTTGATGAAATATTTGATCTCACGAATCAAAACGAACTCCGTGATGATGTTAAGAAATTTGTGAAACGACTTGGAAACGATGATGATGACAAACTATCAGTTATCTCAGATATTGAATCCATAATAACTTTTTACTGTAAGTCAAAAGCCATCACTTACTGTGCAAACAATGGTTGGATTGAAATATTGTTGCCATTATTGAGTTTGAAACTACCAAGATCTGATACATACAATTTATTTGAAAAAGTTTTGCAGCTGTACATTCCACAAGGCTGTGTCAAGAATGGTGTTCCATTTCATATATTACGGTTAATTCTTCAATATCATGATCCAGAGTTATGTTCCTTTTTAGACACAAAACGGATAACTCCCGAGCAATATTGTTTATCATGGTTAAGATCTCTTTTTGCTGATACATGCAGTCTAGAGGTAGTGCTTTTTATGTGGGATTTATATTTTCAAAGGTCTGACCCCTTTTTTATATTTTTCCTTTGCTTGATAATGATTATTAATGCCAGAGAACAATTATTGCAAATGAAAAATGAGGACAAAGATGCAATCATTCAAACTTTAATTCAGATGCCTTCAGATCTAGAAGCCAATGACGTTTCTGACTTTTGTTCACTTGCACATTATTATTCATTAAAAACTCCACAATCATTCCGTGAAGATGTTTTGGAAGTACTGTTCTCTGAAAGCGGAGTAGAAATTAATTCTAAACTCTATTCTCAAGCGCTATGTCTTCCTGTAGCTGTACATGAATTAATAGAAAGTGCAACTTTAGATTCTGGCAACAGTGACAGTGTCAAGTTCTTTTTGGTGGACTGTCGTCCGTCTGAGCAATATAATGCTGGCCACTTGTCAACGGCATTTCACCTTGATTGTAACTTGATGTTACAAGAACCTTCGGCATTCAACACAGCTGTTCAAGGATTACTGAACGCTCAGCAACAAGCCCTGGCTGCTGGCTCTCTTGCTGCTGGAGAACACCTTTGCTTTGTTGGATCTGGTCGAACTGAAGAAGATAGTTATGCTCACATGGTAGTTGCATCCTTCTTAAAAAGGAACACCAAACATGTGTCCATGTTAGAAGGAGGATTTGTTGCAATTCATGACTACTTTGGCCCTCATATGACAGACTGCTTGGAGGAACACAATCCATCCACTTGTTTAGTTTGTGCACCTAATAACAATAATGAAGGTGCAGAAATTCATCAAAGCCAAGTTCGAGATAATATTCCAGCCAAACAGTTATTCAGTAAATTATCTTCAGCAATGAAAGCAAAGAGCCAAGAAGTCAGGGGTAAGTTAATTGAATACATTGTCAATCCAAATTCTACATACAATAATGGAGAATGGCATGTGTCTGCTGGAGATAGAAAGGAGCAAAGGTACAGGAATGTTCCTCCAGTGTTTAGTATTAATGACGAAGATGATGATTCAAGGTCAGACAGTCTCAGGCGAGACTATACGGATTCTGATTCATTGGAAGAAATTGTAGAGGTTCAATCCTACCTCAAGGAACATAATGTTGTTGACAGTTTCCCTTGCCAGGAAGTTCTGCTCAATGGATATATGCATGACTCCTACTTAGTAGTTTCTGAAACTCACTTGATTGTTTTACGTGACATTCCAAACAAAAGAGGCGTTGCGAAAGTCATGTCTAGAAGACCTTTGTCGACAATTGTTAAAATAACTGCTAAAAAGAGGCATCCCGAATTAATTACCTTCAAATATGGTGTACCAGATGGTGACAATCTCTTGATAAAAGACATGGACCGCTTCCTTATACCGAACGCTTCCATAGCTACGAAAGTAGTTTCAAATCAAATTGTTCAACAGTTGGACAGCAAAACATAAAATAACAACCCCAATTGCAACATTTAACATTTGCTACCAGCAAGATGGCATAATAAAAAAAAACCAAACAAGTTGGTTAAAAAGGCAGAAATGCTATGATATAAATAAATTAATAGACAAAGAGTCCTCGGAAAGTAACCGGAATTTAGAGGCTAGTAGTAAAATTTTCTTCCCCTTTTATGTTTGTAATGCAAAAAAATCCCGTCACCTTTCAATCAGCCGTTTTGATTACATAATTAGGTAGGCCTTTAACTTTGTAATAACTTTTATTGGTTCGGCTACTACCTCTGTTCCGTGAACTTTTCATCTTGACCTAAGTATGTAACTTTCTACTTTCGTCTTTTGATGTCGTCCACTTATCTTTTCAAGAAATTATTAAAGCTTTTTTTTAATATGAAACACGTTAGGGTAATTAATTTAATATCGATCTTGTGTGACTACTATTGAATTCGAAAATGAGTTGTTCCATTAGGAAGATGTGAAAAGAGTACAGGTATTTTACTTCCATACAACATTAGAACTTATCACCATTATCTGGGATATGTTTATTGTCAATTTACTTAGCGAATATTATATCGCATAATGTATTTAATACATTAAATTAAACCTAAGTTACTTAGGTAGCCTACTTTGCTATGGATGGATTGCTTTATCTAAGCGCTTTGGATGCCAGATCCATACATACCATCACTCAATAATTATTAATAAAAACGCAGATCATATACAGTACATTTAATGAGTAATACCTACATATATTAATCAGATAAGGCACCTACTTCCTATTCTATCTTAAACAAGAAGCTACCATTCTGTCGGTGACAATGATACAGAGAGCCATAGCAAGCTTCCGTATTTGAAACTTGAATACCGGATGACTTTTTTATCACTTTCCAGAAAAATGGGTATATTAAGTGAACGGAGTAGAAGCTTATGGCATACCTAGTTCTTTTTATTTTTTTTCAAAGCTTAAAAAAAAATTAATACATCATCAAACAAAAAACGCTACAATTTTCAAGTAAACTTTTCTTATTAGAACAAGGAAAGAGGAAATTTGAAAAAAAAAAGAAAATTAATTTCGATTTATTTTTCGCAAAAAAAGTAAAGTCTGCCATTTACTTCTACTCCGTTCACCTATTATTCCCATTTTTTTTTTGAAAGTGGTAAATATGTCATCCTGTCTAATCGAATTTAGTTTAAGTCAGCCTAGACCTTTAATTTATTATATTATTAATGTAACCGCCAATTTATTATGTGTCTATTTTTATAATTTTGTCTATCTCTATCTATAGCTATATCAAAATGTGATAAATTTATATTAAAGAGTGTTTAACTATTGCCAAACACATTTGTTGCAAAGGATTTAAGTTATTTGAGTAGCAAACAATAGATAATTACTTATTGTGAAGGCCAAGTACACACGCCACACGATACATTTTATAACGAACCGATATGATCCACTTGTGGTTTTAAAGCCACGCAGGTGTTAATTTCTATGTATCTATGTATTTGTAACTTAGGGCAGGTACAATTACGAAGGCGGTCGAAACTGCAAACCCTTTTTTTTTAAGTGAAAACTTCTGGCGCGTTGAGCACTTTTTGGGTGAAGGAAAAACATTGAACTCATCGTCACGTAACGTAACGTGCGGTGACGCTTCGTAGCACTCGTAGCATCCGCTACGGCGTAGCACCACATAGGCATCCGCGGGGCATAACCAGTGCCACGACTGGGGCGGGGCCTGTGTACTTTTTGTTTTCACTTCTATCGGCAGTCTCCAAAGACTGCTCTGATTTTTTTTGCATGGGACATCATCAAATGACTGAGTCATTTGATGGGAGTGTCAGACTTTTTACTGACTAAAACCCATCCATGTTTCTTCATCGCCCTTTGTGTTCCGGGGCCACGGTATCTCTGTCGAACAGTCCCGCAGCCCCGGAAACTACAAACCCAGCCAGGGTTTGCAGTTTCCGGGGCTACGGGACTGCAATTTTTCTTAATCCCATAGAGTAAGTACAAATAGAGACAAAGCAACCACGTTGTTGCGGTCTGACTTGCCAATTGTTGGGGCTCTGCCGTTGCCGTTTGCGCCTTCGGAATTGTACCATTACTTTCCGGAACAGTTGTCTTCAGAATATAATTAATGTCTAGTAATGTAGCAAGATGTTGTTGCGGTTTGTCAAATTAAAAATCCATGAGTTTTATCCGCCTGCAATAATATTTGCTTTGTTTCCAAATCGAGATGGATGGAATATCTTAGGCTGCGTGCCGATAAGATTGTTTATTTCAGACCAAGTTGATTAGAAATGCTTTATTAGGTCATATAGTAGGTACCTACTTATTATGTTCAATATAACTATTCTAGTTAGGTAATTCAAAGTCATTATTTAATTTTATTTTTTTTGCTGCCTTGGGTATGATAGAATAGTTTATGATCAGTTGCTTACATGCTTATGTATAATTTGTAAAGAAGGATGGTGCTCATAGGCAGCAATGTTTAAAATATTGATGCTGAAATGCAAGTTTGAATTTTACTAATCATGGCGAATATAAAACGTTTCCATCACTTTGATTTCTGTTATGATGAAGGCACCCATAGGTTTAATAAATTAAATTAAGTATTTGAAATTAAATTATTAGGCATAGGACCTACGATTTTTTTAATATGCACACAAATGTCGTCACTTTACATAGGTATACCATGTATAAAATGTTAATATGTATGAACTTGCACATTAGTAGGCTATCGAGATTGTTATCAAGATAATAGTGTAGCTTTGTAATGATTATTATCTATCGTGTATTCCTAATAAAAGGCGATAATTATCACCGTGTAACTCTGTGTTATAGATGTTCTATTTTCAGCGTTTAAATTATTTGTATATTTAGTTGTTAATGAAATAAAGAGGTATATTACAAGTACCGTTTCTCGTTTCTTTTTCATTATGTTCTAAAGGGCCTCCTTTAGAACATAAAGGAGCCTTCCTTGCTCAAAGACACTAGTCAATAGTCATCGTTTCGTACCGTACATGTCTCTCAAACCAAGGTTTTAACTTGCTGCCTAATGTAAGGTGCTAAGTGGATATTATTGACACTAAGCGACACCTAAGATGAGAATGAGAATTTTTATCGTTCTGCGCTGAGCCTAGTGTCGAAAATACAACTGTGCTTTTATTTCACTAGTCTTGGGTTTGATCCTGTACCTACACATTAATATAATACCTGATAATTATGATGTCTAATAAATCACCAGTTACTCGCTCCCAATCACTCAATGACGAGGGACTTCAGTGTGACTTCCTAAATTACCCTATGCTGATAAAATTTTCATTGTTCCTAATTCATGTTAATAATAGTTTTAAGGTCAGTTTTCCAGGTCATGATAATAAATAACACTATTTTAATTCTCATAAGTATTTTATTTCATTATTATACAGTGTATGTTTTAGTATGTTAATGGATAACAAACAATAAAATTCAATCTTACATCATAGAAAACTTTGTAGGTATGTACAAAATAGACAAGGCGACAATCGTATATAAAGCCACAAAAACTCAGGGAATGTTGAAGAGATCTAATATTATATAAAAAAATAGGAAACAAGATACAGTCAGTGCAATCACTGATTGTAATCATTGTTTTGATTTTCATCAACTCGTCCCAAATGGGCCGTAGGCATATGGGACGAGTTGATGAACGACTCATTTGTATTGGACCTCTTCGACTAGGTACATAATAACTTACACAATAATTTAAATATGGAAAAAAACTGGCTGTCTGTAAAGTCGGTTTACGGACGTTAATTTTACGTGATAACGTCATTTTTCATGATATTAGTGGTTTTAATTTAAAAAAACAAAATCATCCCCCTTTTCACCCCCTTAAGGATTGATATTCTAACAACACCGTTGCGTTAGCTTCCAACCATATGCCTAGATAATAAAATTTGTAGTTTATACTTCGAAAATTAAGAACTTTCCATACACAATTTTATCCCCTTTTTTAACTCTTTGTGGTTTTGAATTATCAAAAACGCTGAGACACGTATACATTAATTTTCAATCGTCAGCCTAAACACAACATTTTAAGATCCTATATCTTTAAAACTGACGCACTTTCATACAAACTTTCATCCCCTATTTAACTCCCTTAGAGGTTGAATTTCGAAAAATCCTTCCTTATTCCTTGTCTACATTATAAAGGGAACCACTGTGCAAAATTTCAGTTTTCTAGGTCAAAGGGTTTGGGCTGGGCGTTAATCGCGGCGCGCGTAACGGTGTGACACTTTTTCAGCCGGTGTTCATCGATTTATATGACGTTATCACGTCAAAAAATACGCTTCATTTCATAAATAAACATAGTGGTCTTACTGCTGTTGATAACGCTCCGTTAGGGTACAGGTCATTATTACACTTATTATTTCAGTGCATGAATTATGCAGGAAAATCATAGTAGGTAGGTACGTAACTGTCAGTAATTGATCCAATTTATTTATATATTCATAAATTGCTTCATTTAGAACGTAAACACCACATGCACTTGTGTATAGAGTAAGAAGGGCGATAAACTCCGAAAAAACTTAACAAATACTATGATAATACTATAATAGTCCATAGAATCAAACTTGATTAAAATTACAGCTGCTAAACTGAAAGGACTACCTAGTAGCTTTGGTTGTATCGAAGTATACAGGGTTAGTTTTCAATAACCGGCCAAATTTTCAGAAATGGTTTAGAATCGATAATATTTTCGATATAATGAAAAAAAAAACAACATTTTTTAAATAAAGTATCTTTCCTGTCCACCACTAAAAAGCAAAAGTGTGGATATTACAACAGCACAATTCCGTTCAACAGCCTAGATACGTAGCAGTTAGCACACACATACATTTGGCGGTGCATGCACGCACACAACTGCATTGATTCCCACTATGTTTATGATTTAGGAAATTTTTAGGACACTTTCAAATTAATGCTATTATTTTATATTTTTCGACAATTATAATTAAAATGCACTTTTGGTTTGTTAGCTAGATCTTAATTTTAAATTTTGGCTGGTGGTCATTGACAACTAATCCTGTATAAGGTGTATCTATTCATACACGAAATCTCCTAAGGGGTCATTGTACTCATCATTATGAACAACTTTTACTATGGGGCCAAACCTTGAATCGCGAAAAAATCAGCTGTTCCATACATTTTCACGAGTTATGCGAACATATTGTAGGGAACTTTTTCACGATTCAGGGTTTGGTCCTCTATAAAGTTGTTCATAATGATGAGTACAATGACCCTTAAGAGATTTTTGATTATGTAAAATAGGCCTGATGAAAAACTAAGAGCAATCTACTCTATCTAATTTGGTTCGGTAACGGTTGGTAGAGCCAGTTCTTATTAAATTATTTATGGCGCGGAATTACTCATTAGAGTTACCGAGTAGGCGAGTAGGTAGTATTTATCAATGGGAAATTTAAAATATTACATAGAATATTTTTATTTAAGAAAAAACGCCTGATAAAAATCTAACAGCTATATAATAAACAATCTAACTTGGTTCGGTTACGATTGGTAGAGCTAGTTCTTTTTGGTATTGATTTCTCAAACAGTCCTTTAACTGTTAAAGGACTGTTTGGAAAATCAATACATGCCAAAAAAAAATTGCCAGCTTGTATGCCAAAAGTTGCATTGCCCTATAAAAACATACATATTCTTAATAAAATTATCGGCATAATTATGTAGATTATTCTGACAGCTGTCATTTTAATAAAGTTACATTTTATGAACTCTATTTCATTATATCACTAACCATAATAAAGGTAACTCGGACATTTTAATGTCAATTACAAAATGTTGTTACATAACACTAAAAACAATCAAACATCGCTTAGGATAATGATCTGTTAAAAAATAACGTTATTTTGAAAGTCACTCATTGGACAACTCTTAATATTTTTTTTGGTATGTACAGCCTATTTTAAATTGTAGATTCCTATAGAAGACATGACATTTGTGTAAATACGCTAATTCTGAAATCTTAGTATTTTTCGTAAATAACTAGTTATGTATTAAAATAGGAAATACAGGTAATTGATATGTTTCGTTTTTATAAGGTCAAGTTTCCAGTAGAATTTTACTGGTTAGGTAAGAATTATTAGTACGTACTTACTTATTGACGACCCGATTGGCGCAGCGGTAGTGAGGCTGCCTTACGTTCTTAGGGTCCCGGGTTCGTATCCCGGTTGGAGCAAATGTTTGTGTGATGAGCATGGACATTTGTTTCCGAGTCATGGATGTTTATGTGTATACGTATAATAAGTAGGTATGTATTTACAAACAAAAAGTATCTATGTAGTATATCAACTATCTGGTGTCCACGACACAAGCCTCGTTGCTTAGTGTGGCACTAGATGGCGCTATGTGTAATGTCCAGCAATATTTATTTATTTATTTCGTTGATGACAATCATTCAAGTCGATTGTCTCGGTACTGTCAGACCTACAGTGTTAATTGACACACTTACAATGTTACTGCACTGATAACAGCTATCAAGTGGAGAAAACAAACATTACTGGATCTGATAGTACGATGTACATTTAGTTCAAGTAAATTCTTGTCTATGTAGGTACAGTTAGAATTCTTATCTAAGTATTTAGTTTACTTTCATTTGGTAGGTAGGTATCTATTTAGCCTAAGTATATATTTTTTTTCAGAATTCATTTACCTATTCATTCTAGGTATGTTGCAAGTGTAAAAACCAATATTTACAGTTTGTAAAATAAAAAATTGTTCATGTTATTATAACTAAGTATTTACATTACAAGAATCGTCGATAAAATTATTTAAAAGCTATCTATTTAAAAAGAGGCAGCATTTATTAAAAACTACATTGGGGTTTCCTGCTTGAGTGCACACACTTAAATTCATAGGCATCTCAGCATCTCATCGAGATATCTTACGCTGAATCTGAATAAGAAGCGTACTATGCGGTCAAGGAGCCTTCGTTGTTGAATCAACAAATTAATGCAGTTAAATGGACGTACAGGTACAGCAGACCGAACGTCAGTGAGAGGAGAATCTGCTCTCGCATTCCATTGTAATTTCGTGCTACGCTAGTTTAGCTCATGGTCAAATTGTGTACCTACCTATCACTGACGTGCGGTCTACTGTACCACCTACATACATACTCTGAAGGTTTTTAGCTTAGTTCATGTTCATAACAACTAAGTGGCGTGGATTATCGTGCAAATGTTATAAATTAATCTCAATATCTGGTATTCAAGCCTCCGTATTGAAAATTAGTTTCTAAGGTTCAATACTCAGACTTAACTTATTTTCATGACGAACACAATGTATAACCAACATTGTGTTCGTCATGAAAATAAGTGAGTAATGTGAAAAAGATTTTCCTGAACTAGAATAGGTAGGTACTTACATCAGTTTATTACTAGACTCGGTACTAGATGTATGTACCTATCTAAGTACCGACCTGCCTACCTATTTATTGATATGTACCTAGTGGTAAATTGCCTATTTACACGTTATCTTTTTCCTATGGATACTTACAATACTTAATAAATATTTTTCTTCTAATTCTAAGTAGGTATATCTATTTACATTTTAGATAGCTTTCTTAATATTAGTTCATTATGAAAGGATTAAGTTTATTGGAAGAACTAAATTGAAAGGGACGCATTCATTCGATATTTACATCGTGTTTTAGAGACCTATCTATGAACTGGCAAGAAACTGAGCAGGTACTAGGTATTCAAGGAAATAAGTAATATCTATGTATTTTAAGCTCCTGAGAAAATAATTGTTCAAAATCAAAGCATTTATCTCAAGTAGGCCAGTTACAGGCACTTTTGCATTGACGAAACAAAGACAACAATAAAATCAAGTTAAAGTCCCAGTCACACATATCTAATACCTGTGAAAGTACCTACCTATTGTAGTTTCTCATTCTAAAGCATAGATCTCTATGGAGCAGAACGGGCAGGAAACTCCATGGACACTCTTTTTAATCAGAATATTGTTACAAAACCGACACGAGAAACGAAACGAGTTGATGAACGACTTCTTGCTACAGCAAGGAGTCGTTCATCAACTCGTCCCACAAGCCTACGGCCACGTGCACGGCGACGTGTCCATATTAGAGACAAAAAACACAATTCAAATAATCCGTGGCAACTAAGATGACCAGTCACAACTGACAGCTGTTGGGAATGAATATGTAAAAAACTAATTGTATATCACTTTAAAAATAATGTATCACACTTTAAAATGTTTAGCATTAATAATAAAATTAATTCATGAAAAAAATAATGGTTTCCACCATAAATATCCTTAGCTTTAAAATTTATTGAATAAACTACAAAAATAATGGTTTGCACTATAACTGTATCGAAAACTAATTCCGAAACCAGTTAGTTGGTAGAAAATTAACTTTAAAACTTAAAAAGCGTAGTCGCTAGGCTCCCATTCTGTCCGCAGGGTTTAAAGTAGGTACCTAACCTAACATAACCTAACGTCGGGGTGCCCCAAGTCCAGAACTCGCTTCGCTCGCTTTGCATCCTAATATTGCCATCCATTATTTTTATAGTTCATTCAATTAATTTTAAAGATTAGATTATTTATTAAAGCTAAACATTTTAAAGTGTGAAACATAAATTTAAAGTGCGTTTCTATAGCTCTTGTTATTTTTACCTAGCAAACTTCATTCACATAAAACTAAGTACACAGTATACTTTACAATTAAAATTGATCCCACTTGAATGCATTGGCAATAGGTTTGTTTATAACATGGGACTTACATTAAGACCATTGCTAAAGAATAATTATAAACCGTTGCTAAAAATTAACGATGGGGTGTTATATTCATAATTTTCAAAGGTAAGACTTCAATTTTTTGCTCCTGTACCTACAGATATTACAAAAAAATATACCTAGTAAGAACAGTCAGTTGCCAACTAAGCCAAAGTTCGATTTATTCACATTCATCACATTTCTGATTCTACAGCTCAACATTTATACAAATAAGCACTTTGGTTTCTTTAGTAATAAGTATCTTGGGTATCCTAATAAAAATATTAAAACTACCTACTTACACTAAAATGTTCTCTCACGGAGATGATATGTTATTTTGGCGACTTTGAAAATGTCTAGGCACAACAATGGCAATTTTAATTTGTTTTTCTGCTCGTCCTTTTTGACATTGATAATGCCTAACTTAGAAACTCTTCCTTTATAATACCTAAGTAGTCTGAACAGACAATGTCCTATAATGGTCGGGTTCCCTACTTGAAATCGAATGACGTTAGGTCGAATAACACTTGCTCGAAAACGTTACCTCGATAGTACTTTAAATCGATAAATTATGACTTCGACAGTTCACTACCTCGATGCATCAAAATCTCGATTAACTATAAGCTCGAATCATCGGCAGCGCGAAGGTTCATTATTCGATGCATCAAAATCTCGAAATATCATTTCTCAACCGACCATATAATCGATTTACAGAATAGTTATATGGATTTTTAATTGAGTACCTACAATATAATGAAACAATATATGCGCAGAAATATAAAATCAACTATATTCATGATAAATAATTATAGTAACAAAATAATATTACAAATACTTAGTAACTTTACCAAAAACGTAAGAAGTACGAAATATGGAATAAATGTCATAAGTATTAAAAAAAACAATTAGGGGCAAATTTTTAATTATTTTTGCGATAGGACGCACCGTTTTCGAGAAGCAAATTTAGAAGAAAAAAAGAAATAATGTAAACATTTTTTTTCGTACATATGTAGTTGATACGGGGGAACCCGTATCGACAAGCCAGGCCCGGACTGGCCATATGGGTAAATCGGGCAAATGGTGTGGCCGATTGGCGGTTTTTTTTCTGCCTCTGGATTGGCACTCCGAGGTGAAATAAATTAGGAGCCCCTTGCCTTAATAGGCACTTATGGCATGCATACACAAGGTTGCAAAAAATGGAGCATGTGGAAATTTTGACCTCAAATTACATATTAATACTATCTGAATTTATTAGAGGCAAATTACTTTTTCTTGGATCTTTACATTGTCTATTATAAGTCGACCAAGTAACTCAATAAGGTCGAAACAATTCTAACCTGTTCAAGGCAAGGCGTCAAAAAAATTTCGAGCTCGCTTCGCTCTTGCAGCCCCTACTTCCTCTTGGATCTTGGCTTCGTCTGCAGTCAACCAAGTAACTCTAGTATAAAGGGTCGAAACAATATTTCTAACCTGTGCAAGGTAGGGTGCTAAAATTTTCGAGCTTGCTTCGCTCGTTCTTGGAGCCTTACTTTTGTTTTTAAAATTGTCTCCAGTCGATTATTTAGTTCATAGACTTTACTAATAACTTTAAAATTTGTAACTTCTACTTCTATTTAATCAAGTATTTTAGAGTCTTAGAAGAACTTCAGCTGCATCTGTAACCAATAAACTTAACCCATTCAAATCCGTTTTTACTTGCAACTTTCTGTGCCACCCCACTCCTGGGCCAAAAGCTAGCAACGCCGTTGTTAGACAGCGTCGCTATTCTTTAAGTTTCAAGTCTCTTATTTATCGAATTCGCAGCTCAATATTTTATTCTGTTAAGTTAATATTTATTCTGTTTTTGATGGTTTCTTCGTTCAATTCAAAATTTATTTTATCTAGTAGTTTTCCTTTCTCTTGAGAGTGGAGGGCCGACCGTGTCTAAAATGCCCGCGCGGGCTGATTTCGGGTCCCTGTCCGGGCCTGCGAGAAGCTATTAATTATGATACTATTTTCTTACATTCATGAATATAGTTGATTTTTATCGTATTGTTTCATTATATTGTACGTACTTAATCAAATAAAAATCCCTAAAACTATTCTGTAAATTGATTAGATGGTCGGTCGAGAATTAATGTTTCAAGATAATGAGCCTTCGCGCTGCCGATGATTCGAGCTTACAGTTATTCGAGATTTTGATGCATCGAGGTAGTGAACTGTCGAGCTCATAATTTATCGATTTCAAGTACTATCGAGGTAACGTTTTCGAGCAAGTGTTATTCGACCTAACGTCATTCGATTTCAAGTAGGGAACCCATAATGGTCACCGATACTTTAGACTAGTTTCAAATTCCGATCGGTATGAAACAGAAGTCTCCAAGTTGAATTACCTACGTATCTAATTGGTAGGGACTATAATTGGTGTCAGCTATAATGAGAATAGCGGTCATTGACCCACCTACATTTATTAAACTTAATAACTTTGATAACCAAAAATAAGCCTGTTCAAGTCTGGAATCGTCATCTATCGTGATCTTCAACATTTTTTGTAATGAAAAACGATAAATGGTTTATTTGCTTTGGTTCGTAGGTACGAAGAGATATTTGGGAAAGGGCAATGACCGCTATTCTCATCTTAAATGGCGCCAACTATAGACAACCTATCTAATTTTTTTTCTTATTCATGTTTGACTCATCGAACGAACGTAACACTCCACTAATTAGGTTTTGTTGATACCTTGTCTTGTATGGCCTTCTAATTATGTATATCCAATTTGTTTGTGCCTGTACACGATTAGCTTAATTCACATTTTCACTCACGCGCGTTTTAATATTATGTTATATTAAGAACATACTACATATTTTATCACAGCCCATTATTTAATTTTAAAGACTTGCTCTATCAAGCAATTGTGAGCAAGCAAATGAATATAATACACATTAGAGATGATAATCGGTTTTTAGACTTTTTTGAAGAACCTGAAGTGCTGGAATCTGCCGTTGTCAGGTTGGCTGACGGCTGGGATAATGTTGCCGGCTTGATGACATCAACTGGAACGAAAGAAAATTGCATTATTTTGTGTGCTTATAGTGCGTTTATTCAATAGAACCATACTTTGTGATCAGTCAATGACCGTGTCCGTTTTAGTACCAATAAAAAGTGGTCGAGGTTATTTCAGTCGTCACAAAAAATAAAACCAATTGTAAGTCAACATGGTCAATGATGAGGATCAAATATCTATTAGACACATCTGTCTCTGGCTATAATATGCAAAAAGTATCGTTTGGGTATTTTCGAGTAACATTTTACTATCTCCCTGTAATTTGCCTATCTAGGTACTTTTTACATAAGATTTCATTTTCTAATTTTCAAAAAATCATTGAATGTCATATTGAACAAAGCCCTGTATTCACCCGGAAACAAGTTTAGAAACAGTTGCAAACATACCATAACATTATTATCACGTCTGTTATGCCCCCGAAGGTTAAGGCAGAGATGTACACAAAAGTACACCCTCATTTCGCCAGTTACGTTTTAAAATCACATGTAATAGCGGGCGAGCCTATTGCCACCAACCGGGCAGAAATCCAGGCTACTTGGCTGCTACTGGGAAATTCCTGATAGAAAAACACAAACACTGCTCAACTTTGTTTCCCAATGAATACGAATCTACAAATCACACAAGTTTTCTCCTAAGTTGACATCTGTTACACTTATTTACAAAAAAGGTTTTAATAAAAGTATAGACAGGTACCTACACCAAAAGTATTGGCTGTTTTATGTGAAAACAATATATAGATAGCTATTTGATTCAACGATTAATAAATAAAAAGAAAACATTAATGGCCTTTTCATATTTGGTTCACCTGTGGCCAGTACAAAAACCAACACAGAAACCAACTAAAACTAGTTGGTTTCTGTATTAAATGCGTAAGCAACTGGCCACAGGTGAACCAAATATGAGAAGGCCATTAATGTTTTCTTTTTATTTATTAAACGGTTGCATATTTATTATGATTTTAACATTCGACATGCAGATAATTTTGAAAAGAAATGAGTTTGATTGTGGTTTATGATGCAAATAAGTTTTTGAATCAACTAGTCAATAAACCTTCTAAATTCTTGAAGGGATAATTTCATTTGTATCTTAAAAGTTCTAATTAAATATTGTCACAACCAGTGTATTATTACCTACTGGGAGACGGGCCAACTCTCTGTGAAAGAGAAGGAGTATCATAATTCACGTGGTCGTCATTGTGTTTGAACGTTTGGTTCTATCTAAGTAGGAAATGCTGGTTTCCGAACGATGTTTATCTTTGCCACTTTGAGAGCAGTGATGATGAAATAAATTTACACAAAGCATATTGCCTGCCTGGGTCCGAACCAACGAACTATAAATTCAGAAGTCGGGGCCGCTGTTGCCACTGGTTTACAACACCACTACTCAAAATGAAAGCAACAGTAAACGTATAGAACCCCGCTTTTCCCGTGGAAACAATATTGTGCAACTTTCTTTTTCAACAAGCATGCTTTAACCCGGCCTTATGTAATGCCAAGTTTGAATTAGGATCTGTCAGACGTTAGTAGGTAGATTAAGTGGGTCCGTGGCTTAGGACCCCAGTGGTCGAGGCACCCGTGGCCGACGTGCCCGAGAGTAGGTTTTAATAAACAATAAAAGTGTTGGCAGTTTTCCAGCGAAAAAAATAGATGGCCATTTAATTCGACGATTAATAACCAAAAAGAAAACGTAATGGCATTTTCATAACTTTTGGTTCGTCTGTGGCCAGGTTGGTTACTCATTTAAAAATAAACCAAGAAAAAAGTTTGGAATTAAATTAAAAATTTGAAGGATATGGTTTCATGAAGTTAATAAACAAAGTAAAAGTTTTTAGCGGTGTGGAAATGGTTTGTGGTGTTCCTAAACAAGTTTTTTCATAAGTAACTAAATAAAAGTCAATAATATTGGGTAATGGGTACCTAACTAACTACTGATGTATTGAAGAGATATGCCATATGGGTTCTAGGACATGTTTTATCAGAGCACTAATAGATTGCCAACAGCCGCTTGCGTGAAAAAACATTACGCATGACAATAGTTATAATGAAAGTATCTATAAAGTGAAATGGCTTTGAAGTATTCATCATCATCATTTCAGTCGAAAGACGTCCACTGCTGGACATAGGCCCCCAAGTGTCGCCACATTGTCGGTCCCGTGCGACTCGCATCCAGCGGATTCCCGCAACCTTCACCAGGTTATCGGTCCACCTAGCGGGAGGCCTTCCAACGCAACGTCTTCCGGTTCGCGGTCGCCACTCCAGAACTTTTCGGCCCCATCGGCCATCCGTTCTACGAGCAATGTGCCCTGCCCACTGCCACTTAAATTTGGCAATTCATCGGGCTACGTCGGTAACCTTGGTTCTCTTGCGTATGTCTTCATTTCTAATTCGATCGCGCAAGGAAACTCCGAGCATAGCCCTCTCTATTGCCTCCATTGAAGTAGTACTGGGACAGAATCGCTTAGTTAGAAATAAGTAAACGAGTTTACTTACATTCTGTCCCACCATAGGCAATAACAACTACAAAAGCATAGTAAATAACTGACAAGTGACATAAAATAAAGATAGACAAGCTAATTGCCTCACCTATAACAGTATCGTTTCTGACATCAGCGAACTTGTCTTCGATACTCCTAAACTCTGGTATCGTGCTGACGCAGGTAATCTCGAGCCTCCCCGTGGCCACTATCTGGAGCTCCGACACGGTCACGTAAAGATCCCTCTTGCCCGGCTTACGACTCTTGTGTCGACTGCTCATGTGAATGACGTTCAGTTCTTCGTGTTCCTTTATTTCAGCCATCTGGAAATGTACAGAATAGAAGTTTTAGATGGATTTCCTTTTTTATTGGTTATTATTTTATATTTACTCTTTTACAAAGAGAGAAGTGGAAGTACACTGCTAAGCAGAGATACAATTTCTGGCTAAACAATTGTTTAAGAAAAATATTTTCGAAACGACGTATTTAGTTTTTATATACGCTTAGATAGCCGCAATTACAGACACAATTAAAATAACAATGCACCATGCCCGATCGGGCACGGCTGGGGACATAAGGGTTAAGTCTAGTCACGTTAATTACGTTTATTAGAACAGAATCAAATTTTAACTAATATAGAATTGAAAGTTAACAAGTTGATTGCAAATTTGGAGAAAGCAAAAATGAAAATTTTAATTCAGCAGGGTATAAAGAATCCTAAACTATACCCAATAGACGAAATCACAATGTAACAAGTCTAAGATCAGTAGGTATACAAATTGATTGAGGATTTACTTATGTAAGTACAAAAGATGTTCTATGTCAACATTTCACCGCGGGGATCGTTTGACATCTGACGCCGCTTTCCCTGCCTCGGGGGAAAAAGCACTAAGATGGAAGTTCTCCAAACATGTATATTTGAGGTAAATAAGGAAAAATATTCCATGTATTTTCACGTATTCCCGACAGTAGGCAGACGTGCACGTACGAACATAATGGTTAATTTGCATAAAAGTAATTTCCTTGCGCCCACCAACGTATCTAAATGTATACCTAGGTATGTATGTATGTAAACAAAATATGTTTCATGTCATTTTACACTGAATTTAATTAGCTTGTTCATAGTGTACTTGATTGAAACTGTTAAAACACCACGACACTTTTAAAAATAAGGTAGTAATAAGTTGCGGTAAGGTTTTTTTTTCTTGCTGAAACTAAAATTACTTAGCTCATGAGGTCAAGGTTTTTAATGCATAAAGAACTTACTTACTTGGGGCTATTTACTCTACTAGAACAGTTACAGAGAAATACTTGCAATTTAAAAAGACCATTTATTTTGTTGTGGAACTTATTTCTCACGCATATTGACATTTACTGAAATGTAACTGAGTTTTCTCATAATTTATCATGCTCTCTCACCTGATTTTCCTTCAACATACACCCGGGTGGCCTGGTGGCGACGTGAGAGGCATGTGTGAGGGTCAGCAGTGGGGGAGGGCTGCTGAACCCGGCATCATACTCGAAGGTCCTCTGGAGTCCTCGCCGGCCGTTGCGCTCACTCATGGGCACGCGGAACTTATGCGAGTGGGCTACCAACTCGTCCATCTAGAAATGTCGGAGACTAAATTCAATTTGGTTGATGGAAAGAAGTCTTGGCAATGTAAGTTTTGATCGTGAATATTGAGATTTATGTTGCAGGCGCTTTCGGCATTGGTGCCTTTCAGTTGGCGCGGCGGCGTTGAATACTTCGTCGGGTTAGGGTCAGTTCAGATAGAATGGAAAATTTCTCGCGCAATTTACTGGCTGCATTGAAAAGAGGACCGTATTACTAGTGATTAAAGGCGAGCGAACCGTGTCGCGAAAAAATAAGTGAAAATAGTCGTGCAAGTATATTGTTCGCACATTTTTTCCGTTCTGTGTGAATTGACCTTAGACAGAACTAGTGAAGTGATAAATGATGATTATTTTCCAAATAGCACTCACTTTGGAGGTTGCAGTTTCTGCAAGTATGTAAAACTTTAATACCTATCATGTATGTATGGCTGAAAATACCTATAATACTGAACTTGGGGGAGGCCTATATCCAGCAGCGGACGTCTTTTGGCTGAGATGATGATGATGATGACTGAACTATCAAGTTCCTATATAACACGAATAAATAGTAAAAACTGAGTATATTTCGTTGCACGTGCTACTTGGTACCAAGTTACCAACCGTGTTTTCTTCTTTTACTACAGAAAATAGCAAAAAAACTGTTTTTGTTTTTAATTAATTAATAATAGGCGATAGTTTGACCACTATCTCAACTGATCATAATAAGCAAAAACCCACCAGCCCAAGCCCAGCCTACTTGTCGCATTCAATGCGGTAATGGACTGTCAGGACCAAATATGCTGCTGCGTCCAGCGATACCATCGACGGACGTTGCTATGTGTCCCGACTGCATCACTCCATAAAGGTTGAGGAGATCGTAGAGTACATGAAGGTGAAGACCAGCTGGACCTTGAGGGTCGAGAAGTTGGAGTCGCGTCACAACACCAACTTCAAGTCGTTTGTGGTTCGAGTTTCGACACAACATCTCGACAAGTTTCTCAAGGAAGAGTTTTGGCCGAAGGGTGTGTAGTTTACCGTCGGTTTCGCGGCAGGCTACTTGACACCTCGCAGCGTAACACGACGCCGCCGTAATTATGTATTTTTAGGTTAAGGTATCTATGGGTCTTTGTTACCTGAAATAAATGGTTTATTATTATTATTAAAATCGTGGTCCTCGACGGAGCACGCTTTTTTAGGAATAATCTCCACTCTCGTCCACCTTTGGTCGCCTGGGTTTAAAATAAAGGTAGTTGCACTCACCTTCCTTCCATTAATGAACCACGTGATATGTGGGGCTGGCACAGCGGGAGCCGTCGTACAGTTGGCCCGGAGCGTCTCTCCAAAGCTGAGGTAGCGCGTCGGGAAGTCGATTCTTGGGTGATGCTTCTGAGGATCTGCAGATCAATCAGTGTTTATTATGAAGTGGCGCACTAACGTTTGTTGTTTCAAAATAGGTATCTGTATCGTTATAAGTTATTGTTTTGCCAGCAACTAATAATGGTCATGGTGTACTCACAGGTTGGTTCTATTCTACTGAATAGAACCAACCAATTACACTCACGGGTGTCGTATAAGGCGACTAATATCTGAGGCAGAACACCTTGCGCTTCCGTAGACCAGAGAATGGGCAGCAGCATTTTCTGTTAGTCTTTCGTCACTGCGATCTCCAATCCGCCTGCCAAGCGTGGAGATTACGGCAAATTCCTCCCATCATGGGAGAGGCTTATGTCCAGCAGTGGACGTTATGGGCTGTTGTAGTAATAATGGTCATGCTTTAGTTGCCAATTGGCAAGGTTCTTTTTTTTTTTTTTTTTTAAGGGACAAGCCCGCCACACTGTTCCCAACCACTGTAACTCCTGAAAGCCAGAATCAACAGTGGCGACCACCAGAAAAGCGCCGAGACAATGAAGCTCGACGAAGTCCCAGAGAATGAATTTAACTGTCTTGGATCCCGCAACGAAATTAATCAGAAAAGTATAGCGGAGGAGTAGGAAAATCTGTAATTTCCACTTCCCTCCATATCAGCAGGAGACACAAAGAAACAAGGCCAATAGGCGCAAAGGGACGTTCACAACTGGGATAGGCCCAGTTGCCTAGCACCACGGATAAAATATTAACATTAATGGGTCCTAAGTTGTGAGCAGTTATATTTGATTCCAATAATAGGTATGGCAAAAACGCTTGAACGCACGGAAATTTGTTCTAGTTTCTACAAGGTCTGTGTAGTAAATAACTCCGGATGTAACCTGTACACTATCCAACATAATATTGCGTTCATTCTGCCAAAGACTGCACTCCCATAAAATATGATGTGCTGATTGTTCATATTCGCAGTCAGATGTGGAACATTGACAAAGAGGCGAGTCAACAAGCTTGAAGGAAAATAATTTACTCTTAAAGTTACCATGACCGGTGAGAAATTGAGCAACACAGTGATCAACCTCCAGCCATGTCCTGGCCAGCCGTTCACGAACGGATGGAAAGAACTGGTGGAGGTGTCGGCCCTTGATGGAATTATCCCACCTACATTGCCATTCAGACAAAAGTTCCTCCCAGACGTCGGTCTGTGGTTTGAACAATCTAGAAATCTTATCACGGTCACGTAGGGTTAAAAAGTCTGCGTCCGTGGTCTCACGCGCGTTATAGTACATTGCAGCCCGTTGCTGCACTTCAAGATCGACTGGAAGTACACCTGCAAGTACCGGTAAGGCTTCAGTACTAACCGTCCTATACGCTTTGCATAAGAATATCAAAGCCAAACGCTGGCTTTGAAGCAATTTACGTCGTACCGCTCCTATGGTGGCCCTATCGGCCCAAACAGGTGCCCCGTAGCACATACACCCCAAATAGGTAGCCCCATAAATGGTCTTTAAAGTTAGAAATGACAGACCCCACGTAGATTTGGATATTCTAGTTAAGGCATAAAAGTTCTTTTTAGCTTTTTCACCGACAGTTTTTATATGATCTATGAATGTAAAATTCTTCTCTAAGACCAAACCAAGGTAGCACACGGACTGCTTTCTTTTCACGGGAACGTTATTAAATTTAATACTAGGCCACGATTTAAGATTACCTTTTAAAATTAGTTGATAAGTTTTTTGCGGTGCAAAGGTCAGACGGTTTCGATCGCCCCACTGAGATATTAATCGTGGGCAAGTGTCAGCTAAATTCTCGAGTCCAGCCCGAGTACTCGACTGAATGAGCAGCAGGCCGTCGTCCGCGTAACCGGTTAATGAACAGCCGTGTGGGAGAGGAATCGCAAGAAAATCATCGAAACCTAAATTCCACAGATACGGAGCGATTACCGAGCCCTGAGGACATCCCATGGTAAGGGACTTTGACATAGACATTGGCAAGGTTCTACAGTTTCATAATTTAGCATCTTGGCCGAGATAATTACTGTTAAACAAGCTTCCTAAGACAAGGGCTTTTGAACGGGAAAATTACCCACAGTGGTAAAAGTCATGACTGATGCAGAAACAAAGCAGATCCATCATTGTGTCCCTAACAGATTAGCCATGTCACATTATTTGCCAGTATTGTACAACAGTGACATTAATCTCAATATTTAACGCTAATCCTGTTTATCTAGTAAGTACAATAAAGACCGATGTAATCCCTGCCCACAACGGATCGCATATTGTTGTGAGCGAACAATACTTTGCCACAAACGAATACTCACCAATATACCACTTCATCCCCTGCATAATACTAACAAAATGTCATGAATATTTAGATTACACAAATAGATAATTAATAATTTACGAGTTCTTTGTCATCCATTAACGAATTTCCCGGAACGAGGTCTCTTTGTCCCCGTTTTGTGATGGCCTATTGCCGCTTTTAGTATAGGTACGAATTAAATTTTCTAGAGCATTCAAAGGTTAAGCACCATTCTCCACCTAAGGTAGGAAAGACTGTGATATCAAATATCATAATCATCATTGCCCTGCCCATAAGGCTGATGCTCCAGGGTAGCCCGCAAAATTCAATTTTTCTTACGTTTTTTCAATTTGCAGGCCAGTGCTAGGTTGTATGTTGATTAAAATATTGTTTGCGACTGTAAGACGTATGTAGTTACAGAATTATAATCATCAAAATCATCAATACAACCCTCCAAGTTCATAAAGGTGCAAGAATAATTTTGACCTTGGAAAAGTAATTTTTCCACCTTTATGAACTTTGTGAGTTGTATTGATGATTTTGATGAATTTCGCGGGCTACCCTGGAGCATTCACCTTAACTAAATTTATTTAGGGTCACCATGTCTTCTTCCATACAAAAAAAGAAAAACTTTAATATATATGTCGCCGCAGGAGGCTCGATAGAGCCTTTAAGAGAGATTAAATCTTAGCAGATATGCTAAGATTTCATCTAATTAATAGAACTCATGATTCTATTCCATGATAAAACTGGTGAACCTGCCATCTCTGCTTGGCAGTACAATTATTACATAGAACTTAATTAATTGACAGATGAGTTAAGCGCCATCTATTGGCTTACCTAGTACTTAGATAGTTCGTGGTTTCAAAAAGTAATTTATTAAACAATAGTCTAGCTAAAGACTCTTAGTAAGTCTTTAGCTAGATCTATAGTTAAAATTATGATAAGCAAGTATTTTATGACATTGGATTTGTAATTATTATTGTTCATTTGACACGAAAGATTGTTTATGAGGCAACACTACAGGTGGAAGATGGCGCCGAATACGATTTGATCAATAACTCAATTTATAATTTGAAACTACAACTAAATCAGATTATCTAACTAAATTACAAACTAAAAAGTAACAAGATTATTTTACAGAACAATTTATTAGTGAAAGACTTCTCAGGTGTTCTTTGTATTAAATCCTTTGATTTACCGGAAATGGTTTTAAGCAAGATCGAATATTGTTGTAAAAAGTAATGAAGCGACTAATTAGCTTTAACTAGATAAAACCTTTGCATTTGTGAATATTGGTATTGTTTAATTAATAAAGTGATTAATTGTAAATTATTCTAGAATTGTTTGTAAGTTTTAATGAATTTATTATGTAATGAATAAACTGTACTGAATGAGGGACTTCCGCTCACTCAGAACAGACGCCTGAGCAACGATCAGTCACGTTAGCTTACGATTAGCAAAAACAATTGAAATACTAAGTAATTATAAGTGTTTAATGAAGTGAACGATATTAAGTTGTGAAAATGTTATCTGTAATACGATTTAAAATAGTGTGATGAGTTTCTTCATCCATTCTTCTCCTCAACCATAATAATTTGCGGATGGACGACTCAACTCTAGAAAGTTAATCAGTTTCTGTACCTAAACGGTTTAATAGAAATAAACGTTTGGAATTTGAGTCAAGTGCTGTGTGTGATTTCAAATACCCACCTACCTATCTACCAACAATGAAGAATTGTAGGTGTCGCACGGCGATGTTGATAGCTAGAGAAGTAGAGACTGAAAGACAATGGCGGATTGGCGACGGATGGCGCCAATATTTGGGCAGAGTGTTACTCTAAGCTTTCCCTGCCGTGATATATACATATAAAAAAAAACCCAACTCTATCGATAGGTGATCGTGTACACTTTACCAGTAAACTTTTGCTGATAACGATTTTCCCCTTAAAATACTGTTCCAAGCGTAGAATTAGTATTCCAATGTTTCCTATTGTTCACTGACTAAATTTCGCGATAGTCCCAGTGGATATAGGTTTATTTCATGGCTTGTATAAGCTCTGACGAAGTGGTCCTTGGAGATAGTTTCTTTACGGTTTATGTAGGATAGTAAAGCTAACCAAAACTGAACGGACTTATGCACCACTTCTGGAAAATACTCGAGTAAATTGAGAAAAACGTGGTAAAATAAAGGAGTGGTTTGAAATTTAAACATTGAACATTTTATTACGTCTCGTGTCTGCTCTTTGGCGCCAATTGATACAGATCTGTGACATTTTGGCGGGTGGCGCAGCGCTTTATCTTACGAACCGACTTTACAAACTTTTTAAAATTATATCAATTTTGATTAAAGTGATTCTATACATTTCCTGGAGTAAATTTGCTTGCCCTTTCGTTAAAATTAATGAAACATATAATATTCACATTTTAATTTAATATTTAGTGCTTTTAAATTCTAAAATTATCTACTGCAATGCAGATTGTTGGAACCTTCGAAGTTCTGAAGGTCACTGTGTAAGGAAATAAACATATTTCTTCCTTTTATTATTAACATAACATGATTACGTAACAAAACATGATTCATAGAACCAAGTAATTAATAAAGTACGAAACTGAGTCTATACGTTGCACAAATTAAATTTAATTATTGTCACACTGTCTTGTTTTATAACAACTCATTTTATGTTACATGCATGCAGCATGACCAAGCCAGTGTTGAAGTTACAACTGTATGCGTATCCAGTTGATGTAACTGCTGACTCTTGCAAAGGCTGAAGGATATTCTAATTCACATCCATCAAGTGCCACAAATGAACTCACGCCAATCAACACCTGTTTTCCTTGAACATTCATCGTCAAAGGTCCACCTGAGTCGCCTTGGCAAATCCCAACTCCTCCGTAGCCATTTGTGCATATGTTCGAGTCTTGCACCAGGTGACCGTAGAACGTCCGGCATTTCTTTAATGAGATCACATCCAGCAAAACATTTCTAGCCATGGTGTTTGTAGTGGGATTAGTCACGTCCGAGTACCTTCCATACCCGCTGGCAGTGGCTTGCTGTTTAGTGTAGTCAATTTCCAAGAGCGCTCCAGTCGGCAATGCTATCGGCTGGATTTGACTAGAGAGAGGAGCGTGAACTGGTAAATATAGCATTGCAATATCGTTAGCGAATGTTTTCGAATCATATTTTGGGAAAATAGCAATCCCAGATGCTGGAATTCGGACTCCTCCATGGAACAGGAATTGAGAACCCAAGACTACAGTGATGCGGTGTGCTTGATTCCGTCCGTCGAACCAGCAGTGAGCTGCTGTCAGGATTCTGCTTGAAGATAGAAGTGATCCTCCGCACGCCGACGGTGAAGTTAAGCCAACAATATCGATGAGTAGACCGGCCAGGTAAGGGTGAGCGTAGACCGGCGCTATAGCTCCTCCGACGATACGACCGTTTCGCGTTGCCTCTTCAGATAGTTTTATACTTTCAGCATTTTTGATGCCAACTGTCTGATGCCAGCCTAACGACTCTTCTCCCGCTGTATCGTGGGTCCACGCGGAATGAATAAACAATAGACAGATTACTAGACAGGTGCGCATTGTTGACTTTTGTTATGCTCGATCAGCACTCACGCTTATATACTATGCACAGTTAACCTTTATCTGTTTGTAATATTAACTAAAGCTGATAAATAACAATTAAGCCGATAATGATTTTATTACTCTTTTTTTTTTAAAAGGATTAACACTCTCGATTAATTCATTGTTATTTTGCACATGCTATGTAATGTGGGAGGAACCTAAACAGAAGCATTATATCTAATAATCTTGGGATTAAAACGTATTTACGCAGAGAAATTGTGTGATACGTTTGTGGATATATATCCTTATTGTAAAAATATTATTAGGATTACGTTCAAGTAATTGATTACAGAATTTATAAAATTAGATTATTTATGACACAAACATTTTCAAATGGGAAATTCCCATTCAATCAGATAACATTGGTGTGTTTATTTTAAATATGCAATTATCCTCAAAAAACCTTGGTTTGAGTAGCATTATTACGAGAAATTATTATTTTCTTTGTTTACAAACAACATCCTCTAAAGTGTCCATACAAACCTAATTAAAAACTGTAAGTAGCTAACATTGATAAATGGTTAAAAGAAGGTTTTTTATTTGATTATTGTAAATAATGAGAATCCGCTGGATGCGAGTCGCACGGGACCGGTCAATGTGGCGACACTTGGGGGAGGCCTATGTCCAGCAGTGGACGTCTCTCGGCTGAAATGATGATGATGATGATGATGATGAAATAATGAGAGGCTCATGATTTTTATTGGTGGAGTTAGTAAACCAAGGCTTCCAATTAGGATTCCTTCGACAGTACAAAATACAAATACAAAATAGTTAATTGTTAATGTGTCTGGAACCCCCATTTAGGCAAACAATGCCTGTATTAGAAGGCTGTAGGTTGGATATTTCATTTCGTAATCTGCTTTACCTTTTCCCAGTATTTCCAACCATGTTGAGGTCGGCTTCCAGTGTAACAGACGCAACAGAACACTAGTTTTTTACGCAAGAGCGACTGCTTATGTGACCTTCGAATGCCGGCAATTAGGAAACCCTTTTACAAATCTGGTTGACAGACCTTCGGGTAAAATTAAAAAAATAGTTTATGAAAGATAATAATTATTCTCTACGAAAATTAATGCAGTTATTTAAAAGATTCTTAATTTATTTTATCATCAAACATTCGATTTGCTGAAGGCACCCGAAATGGGTTCGTTAACCGAGTCTATACAAAAATTTTGTTTCTTCATTTATCCTGTTAAAGAGGGCCCGAATGAATGAGTAACTAAAGAGTTGCAAGAAATACAACACAAGGAAGTATATCGTGTAAAAAGATATTTACTGTTTTCCGTTCTTTTTCCTAGCTGTAAATTACTAGAGATAAAAATGTTATAAATAATCACTAAATGATTCGAAACAAAACAAAAGATTAGGAATGGATATGTAGAAATACATGATACAACATTTATTTTTAGAAAGCACTTAACCGATTAGCTGATTTTCCTCTACTTTTTTGGTCTCATTTTTCAGAACCACTGAGTAACATTCTCGTTGTTCACTTTCACCTGTAATAGCTGTTGATTTACTACCATTGGGTGAGGCATTTCCTTCCCGAACCTTTTCAGTGCTCGATTAATCATTTATTACGTAGCAGGGTTCCAAATTACGGACAATTTTGGGGTCTGCGGTTTCACCGGCTATCCGACGCTCGATATTTTTCAATACCCCTGGTATCTACTGAGGAAAGGTGACTTCTATAATCTACATAGTATAGTTTACAACTCCCTATTTATTTAAGCCTTGTTCAGGGAATTAGGTCAATACTGTTTGGCTGAGTAACCTTAAATTTAGCAACATGGGAGCTACATAATATATTATCTGGGTTACCTTACAGACACATACGTATAAAGTATCAGGGAAGGGAAACGGATTCTCCTCAATAAAAACGAGACCGCGATATTTGTTGCTCGACCCGGACTTGATAAATGATCGGAGAAGAGAAATAACCAACATACATTTCTTCACGAAAGAGAACAATAATTTCAACAATGTTTACAAACGAAAACGTACAAAGTGATATTTTATTTGCATTATGCTCGGGGAATAAGAAACATAACTTGAAGGGTGGTAGAGCAATGTGAGCTTTTGTTCAAAATTGTGCAGCATGCCGGACCCATTTACTTGCGGCATTTGTCTTGCCGACGCGGCATTTATTCAAGTCAGAACTCACCAAATTTGCTCCATTCGGTGAAAGCAAATTCAAAACCTAATCAACCTACCATTTCTGATTCGAAATAGCTCCATTCCATTCAGCTATTCGTATCTTTCAGGCTGGATTGCTTGACTGTCCCGTGTGTTTAACTTTAGCTTATTAGCTGAAGGTATAAGGTTCAAAGTTGTATGATATTTGTGTTGTCAGATTTTAATGGTGCGTGTTATCTTGTTTGGTATGCGTCGCACGCGCCGCGCCGGCCTTCATCGTGCATTCTAATAGATCGCTAATGATGATGTTTTGGGCAGTAAATGGATACTTTTATAGGCGCTATCCTTTAGGAGTACGGGTTTTGTTTTATTTGTATTCAGTTTAGGGAAAACAATTGAAAATACAGATTAAGTTTATCTCTCATTTAAATGAATAGTTACTATCAGAGTTAGGCTACGTGCAGTCGCAGTTTAATGTATCTAACAGAGATGGATGTATCACTATTTTCGTTACTCTCGATTTTATTTTCCATGGAATTAATGGGGTTGCTTAATGTTTTTTTCTGACAGGTTTCATACACGTCCGGTTTTACAAGCAAGTTTAGCAAGTTTTTTCAGCAAGTTTAGCCGATGGGTTCATCTCTTCGGTTTTCGTGACTGAACATTTTCGTCGAACCAAGCTTAACTAATTACTTCCGAATCAGAGAAGCGGCTTGCACGTCATGACGTCACACTAAATATAATCAGAGGTAACAATAATTAATTAAATCGTCATTCTGCCAGTGAATATTAATTGATTGACAGATATACAGGTAAATTTTAATAACTCCAATCTCTGCCATCACTATTATAATTAGTCGCCAAGCAAGCACACCGATGAGAAAATGGTCTAAAGTTCTAAACGATACAATAGCTCTTAAAGTGCATTCAGTGTTCGTTTATTTCAGGCCACAATCGATCGTATTTCGTACGTGGTTTATAGTGGGTAGTACGTAAATAGGAGATTTGACGGTGCAGTTTGAAGGCTCGATGCGTTGACGTTCAATTTGTTTGCTCAATTTGAGGAAGCTACGGAGCTACGCTTTTCGTAGCAAGCTCTACGTTGCTACGGAAATAATGGTGAGGGCAATTTATAGATGTCTAATTAGTTGGTATCTGTGAAGTTGTATTCTGGATGTTTGTGCAGAAGTTGAAGTATCTGCTAATTGGAATACGTTTATTAGTATTTAAACGCGGAGGTGAATCTTGCGTAGTCATTTTTGATATTTATTTTCAAGTTGCAGATAAGTTTCTTGAAATTAAATCTAAATTTTGTGACTGTATTCGAGATAAATAAATACTGTGTAATAAATACTTACAATATTTTATTGTGCGTTTTATCAACTCTGAATATTGCATTGCATCACTGTCAGCGTCACCTTTTCCAATGTGCAATAAAAATGAATCATATGACTGCATAAAGATTGATAAAAACTGATTGATCTCTTCTACAATCCCAATAAATGAGCTTACGCAAGTAAAATAACAGCAAGAGATAAACTTACGGAATACAGTGAGTTGCTTTTCGGTAGAAGCTTTAGTGAATATAGGTGTATCGAGCGACACCTCACACGAGTACACGCCACTCGCCGCGAAATCCAAGTTCTGCAGGATTATTGAGTTTTCCGTAGCTAAGGCGATCTGAAATGAAGCAAACAAGTCAATTAGTTTCAAACAAAGACGCTCACTGAATTTTAATAGAATAGTGCCTTTTGTAGATAGTACAGGGTCCTTGTTAGTGGGGCAATTTGTTGAAATAGTATCGGTATTTAATGTTTAACCTGCGAACAATGTTGCCTGTTGCTTTCTCATACAGCGCTACAATTAACGGTCGTGACTTGAGAGTGTACCTACTTCATTGTTATTTTAATAATAAAAAACCAATTACTACTTTTGATATACTTATGAATCAGGACATACTGTGGCGTCAATTCTGACATACATAGGTCAGTGATTAAAACCAACGATATACTTATGTGATGATTACGTATACGGCGTAATACCAAAAAGGTGTGGTCATATTTAGCGTGAGATTTAGACCATCAAACTGAACAACTTTTTTCATGGAACCAACATCGAAATCACGAAAAAAAAACCGCTATTTACGTCGAGTAGGCATTGAAGTTTTGTACTGGATAGCTGATTTTATGTCTGAATCACACCCTAAAATATGGACCACACTTTTCTGGTACACGCTATTTAGTAGTAGGTAGATTTCTGTATTTGTTTGTATTAGTGTTGCTGTTGACGGAGATGCCGCGTGATTCTAAAGAAAGATTAATATAGCTAGCTACCACTAAAGTGTGTAAAAGCACTGCTTACTTTCCAAAGAAATCTCTCTTTACTAGAAATCTCGCTCCAAACATACGTAGGTTGAACATGACGACCTAACCTTTCGAGTTTGTTGTGGCCGTTCAAAAAGATGAATGTCATTAAGGTAAGAGGTGCCTACACGAAAATATTCACGCTTACGACAAGGATGGCTCAACAAGTGGGCAGGTACTTATTATGATTAGGTGTTTGAATAGAATAAGGAATGTGGGAATACGTAGGTAAGTAGTTATTCGGGCAAAGTAATCGATTTATCTGTGACTCGGTGAGCTTGAGCAAAGCTTTGCGTTGGATTCTTGTTTGCCAACGTCGTCCGGTCGTTCGTCGTAAAATGATTTCAAATATTTTATCATTTGTAAGTAAGTCAGTAAATATTTTCCCGTGTGCTAAATGGATTATGCAGGTTATATAATTATCGCTCTTTTGTTCGTTTTATTATTGATAAATATTGAGTTCGTACCTACCTCCATAATTGTACACCATCCACACAAAGGATGTAATAACAAAATGAAAAGCTTTGAACGTATTTAAATGTTATTCAAATGTATCGTTTCGTGGTCGAATTAATGTTCAGTTTAACTATTATTTATTCATCCTCTATATTATTAATTAATTTGATCATTGCATCTCTATTTTAAATGCGAAATCAATATACGTCGAGTGGAACAATGGTAGGATTGTAGGTATCGGAAACATCAATGGGATTCCGAGCCCGTAACCTCGACTTAGCCAGTTAGGCCTTCAGTTCAGACAATTCACTCGGATATTCACAATTCGCTAGATTGACCCGGTAGTGAGGTCGACCTGTTACGCCCTCCTGCGGTGGAATGGAACGAGCAATGTGCATGCAATGCAACCTACCTCAGGCACGCCGAATTAATTTAAGTGCGCTTTTACATTAGGTGCATACTGTCTGCCGTCGGCACACGTTATAGTCTTTATTATTATAAGTTTATGCGAGTTCTCTCGTGGATTATAATAGCCTGGGTATTATGAACAAAAGCATACTTGCGTAGGTGTTATTGAGCTCTATGCGCATTTAACTATTTTTATACGAGTGTGTAAAAATTGTGGGTGAAATTATGTGCAATGATAACACTTCTAAATAAGTAGATAAAAAGCCGATTTTGTCCCCCATAATAAAATGAGTTCCAAAGTTGAATTAACTATAACACAGCTCAGTATCTAATTTCAAAGATAAGCGACGAAAATTACATTTAAAACTTAAGTTTGTGAGAGTGAAACAACCCTACGAAAGCTGCGGGAAAATATTATTCAATAATGAGAAAATGAAACTTGGGAAGTGTTCTCTACGGTTGTAAAACAACTTGTATCACGCCTACATTTCACCGAGGAGTTTTATTTTTATTTTATTTGCATACTTTTCTAAATTATTTATGGCGTTCTAAAATACTGGCTGTTAATATTCACTGGACTAAGTAACATAAATTATTTTTCAATACACTTCCTCGAAAACTGGTCCATAACGCACTACGATTAGGTACAACATGCAATGTATTTCACACGTGTGCGATTTTTTCCACTTTCCCGCACGTGTGCGGGAATGAAAATTGCCACAGATAACTATATACCTATACTAAGTCCAAATTGGTTCAATGCCTATGGTCTGAGGTGATTTTTTTTTTTAATTTTGGCAAAGTACTACGCGTCTTTATGGCATAAATATTTTTTGAATATTCAAATTGTGTTTATAAATAGAATATCATAGATAAACATGATTATTAAAAACGAATAGTTACTTTTATACACAAATTAACATTTATTTGTGTTCTTCAAAAATATAAAATAAATCTATTTTTTTATATTAGGCTGTTCAACGGCTTCATACCTTTGCCTAATCAACCTGGCGAAACCAAAGCGCGAAAAAAAAGAAAATGAAAATCATAGTTACATAGTTCGTGACAACAATATTTTTCGTTATTTTATTTTATTTCTTCAAAAGTGTATTGAAAAACGTCGTTTGATACACGTGGACATTTGTTATTGCAATTCTCGGCTCAAAAACACCCTCGCCTACGGCTCGTGTGTTATAATTCCGCCTCGAATGCAATAACAAACTTTCTCCACTTGTATCAAAATGTACTATTTCAATACACTTCCTCGAAAACTGGTCCATAACGCACTACGATTAGGTACAACATGCAATGTATTTCACACGCGTGCGATTTTTTCCACTTTCCCGCACGTGTGCGGGAATGAAAATTGCCACAGATAACTATAACTATACTTAGTCCAAATTGGTTCAATGCCTATAGTCTAAGTAGTTTTTTTTTTGCAAAGCACTACGCGTCTTTACGGCATAAATATTTTTTGAATATTCAAATTGTGTTAATAAATAGAATATCATAGATAAACATGATTATTAAAAACCAATAGTTACTTTTATACACAAATTGACATTTATTTGTGTTCAGAATTCAAAAATATAAAATAAATCTATTTTTTTATATTAGGCTGTTTAAGGGCTTCATACCTTTGCCTGTCCTTCAACCTGGCAAAACCAAAGCGCGAGAAAATTCAAATCATAGTTTCATAGTTCGTGACAAAAATATTTTTCGTTATTTTATTTTATTTCTTCAAAAGTGTATTGAAAAACGTCGTTTGATACACGTGGACATTTGTTATTGCAATTCTCGGCTCAAAAACACCCTCGCCTACGGCTCGGGTGTTATAATTCCGCCTCGAATACAATAACAAACTTTCTCCACTTGTATCAAAATGTACTATATTAAACTTGTGTTTAATAAATAATTTATGTTACTTAGTGCAGTGAAGTGCATTATTAGTTTGTACTAATAATATTTACATAATTTACACACTAACTCTATAATAGAAATATAAATATTTACAAGTATCAAAAAGGGTTACAGGGCGTCGAAAAATTCGTCCACATCGCTGTCAACAGGAAAAGTGCCCGAAGGCTGGCAGAATTGCCACGTTGGATGGCAAATGATTCTTTGGCCAAAAAATAGGCCCGCCCTCTGGTCACGTGAAGAGTCGACCAACCGTTTGGCGATTTCCCGAAATATTAGGTGGGCACGTGGACCCCATGGCCCTAGAGTTTCAACCCCAAACGGCTCAACAACATAATTGCCAATTAAATTATTGTATTTGCGCCGTTTGAGGATTTCAGCACCTGCAGCAGCCGCCCCAGCGCAGCCCCACTGCACTTATATATTTTTTTGTTATTGTGGAGTAAATTTGCGTTCTGGTAGCCCAACAGATGAGCAGGCCGGTAAGTGACCCTTTGACTTTTTCTGAATCACTAGAGGAAGACAAACAGGACGGACGGACGAACTCATTCACAAAAAGAGCTTTGAAGTATTTAAAATGAAGAATTAAAGGTGTATTTTTCTCTAGCCAATGTTGTCCCACTGTTGGGAAAAAGCTTTCTACCTTTCTTCCAACTCTTTTTTCAGAGTTGCCAAGGATTAATCTTTGAAAGAGTATTAGCGCCAAATTGCTTACACAATTAAACCAAATAAATCAGCGAATGTCTTTTATAGGATAAGTGAACAATGCCCCGGCTGGTTCGCTTGATTCGTCGACAGAAAAGCATTTAATTCATTAACATCTATACAATTAGACGGTGAACTAGCGAAAAGCCGCCCGAGGAAAACTTTCCTGTAGGGTGGCCATGGTTATTATAAAACCCGACTGCGTAATGTTTTTTTTAAATAAAAACTGTAAAGAATAAAACAAGTTCAGGAGACAGGACATATTGACTGCAACAGTCGACCCATTAAATATTCTAGACTAAAATCATTACATCCAATATGGGTCCCGACTGTTGCAGTCAATATGTCCTGTCTCCTGAACTTCTTTTATCCTTTACAGTTTTTATTTAAAATTATTAGATATTTTTTACGCAGTCGGGTTTTTAATTTTTTATATATTTTTTTTAGTTTAAAACGGTTGCTGGAGATTCACGTATCTATTGATTGCTATAGTTGGTGCCAGTTACGATGAGAATAATAGGCATGACGACAGTATCAAAAAATTGCAAATCTATTTAGTCCGTCAGTTAGAGTATTGGAAAATAATGGACACATATTTTTTGTTTTTGTAAATCAATGAATATTCACAAAGATAAAACGTATCCAAACTGGGGAGTGGGGGCTCGTGACGTCAGAACTAGCTAAAAATTATACCTAGGCGTGACGTATTGAGAATTTTAAAAACGTCATATCTTCGTCAATTTTGGTTTACGTAACAGAAGAAAAAATATGTGTCCAATATTTTTTGGAAATCCATCTGACGGACTAATTAGATTTTTTTGTCGTCTCGCCTATTATAGTGGTCATTGACCCACCTACATTTATTAAATTTCTTAACTTTGAAAACCAAAAATAAACCTGTTCAAGTCTTGAATCGTTATCTATTGTGATCTTCAAAATTTTTTCTAATGAAAAACGATACATGGTTTATTTGTTTTGGTTCATACGAAGATATATTAGGGAAAGGGCAATGACCGCTGTTCTCATCTTAACTGGCGCCAACTAAAGGAGGGTTTGTGAGCATATGCTTTGCCTTGTCTATTTCGATATCGCTTTACAGGCAAAGGATAGATTTCCTGGAAAGTTGAAGTACAGGAAATCTATCCTATCCATTTGGAATTTCTCCATGTTAGGTGTTTTTGGAAACCTTCCCTATAGATAGGTATATTATTCTTTGGCTTTGATTTGATTTTCTACGTACACGCATCAAAAAAAGTTTGTGATCACTAACATAAGCTGATATAATTTAAATTGAACTTTTTCAAGAAAAATTCTTTGTTGTGTGTGTTTTTTTATGTTTTATATTCAAAATCTATATTTTTAAATAAATAATCTAAACAGCAGAAGAAATCATAATCTACCGTAACAAAAAAGATTTCGATTTTTCAGAGTGATCTCAAACTTTTTTTGATGTATAAAGAGTATAGAGATAGTAACCCTATGTTTTGCGGGTAGGTAATACCTAGATAGATATGAGGCTGTAGTGTAAGTTAACCTTACTGCTGTGGCGATCGCTAGCGACCTGCTATTACTTATGCATCGGCGTTATCTTGACCCAACATCAATTGGTGGGTACGGCCATAAGCGGTTATTGCTGATACGGGAGGCTATGGTGACAATATACTTACATAATGTGCGTAAACGTGAATAACTTCCCTGTTTCACTAAATATATATAAAAATGGAACTCTATTATTATATACTGAGGTCTTCATTAGCAGTTTTTTAATTTTATATAAATAAAACAAAACGCTCCATACGTTTTAACTGTGTAGATATTGTAGGTACTTATGTATGGAACATAGTGTGGAGTTTTGTAGAGTGGATGTGAAAAGGAAACAGTCAGTTCTTGTAAGGAGATGTATTCTCACCAAATCAATCAACCAAATTCATCATCAATATGTAAGGTCGTTACGTCGGTAAGTCGTTATGTAGGTCGGAACGTGGGTCGTCCGCGGCGAGGAGATGGGCAGACGACATAGTTGCCGTTGGGGGAAAAACCTGGATGAGGCTGGCACAGGAACGTGGAGATTGGCACAAGAAAAGAGAGGCCTATACCCAGCAGTGGGTGAGTTCGGGTTGTGGATGATGATGATGATGTAAGGTCGGAGCACGAGAATCGGAGCCGGTGTGGTGTCCTATCGCGGATCCGGCTTAGGAGGAAGTGAAAGAGACCCGAATTAAAAGTGGCGATCAAAACGGACACGCTAGTATTGTTCGCGATGTTACTAGTTTAGTGTTGGGATTCCAACATAATTACTATTTATCGTTGGGATTCCAACACATACTATGATTTATTTAGTAACAGACAGAAATCTACAATCTAGTACCGAATAAAAAAAAAAACCGGGTTATACGTTTATATCACGATGTCATTTAGTTTCCATTTAAAATACTGGTATTCAGCTGCATCCGGTTAGACTGGAAACCGACCCCAACATAGTTGGGAAAAGGCTAGGCAGATGATGAAGTTTCCATTTACACTGAATAATGACTGAAAACGCATTTTCAGGTTACGGTTATCGACTCGGTAATTAATTGAGTTTTTTGATTGTAAATTATTCTGCTCGCAAATCATATTGTTTTCGAAGATTGCTTTTCTGTGCTGGCGATAACATTTAAGGATATTCACTATCGCGGGCCTGTGGACGGTCGCGGGCCTGTGGACGGTGGGCTAGCTCGCCGTCCGTCCGTCTCATGACGACAGGCCGTGTCGACGGCGCGTTCGTGTTTCACGCGCGCCTCAAAGAGAGTCAGCAAAAAGGAAGGGAAGGATCAAGGACCGATGCCTGCCGGGGTTGCGGGACTGTTCAAAAGAGATACCGTGGCCCCGGAACACAAAGGGCGATGAAGGAACATGGATGGGTTTTAGTCAGTAAAAGTCTGACACTCCCTCCTGCTCCGCCCAGAGCGGGAGGAGTCATTTGATGATTTCCCATCCGAAAAAAAAAAAAGGATATTCACTATTGTTCTAGAGTGGAGATTTCACTTTGACCAGCAGTGCAAGTTTAAATGTGGTAAAAAAAGAGAGAAGAGAACTGCCTCGTTGCTTGGTCTATGGTCGCAAACGCGCCTGCTGAACATGTGGTCCTGGGTTCGATTCCCAGCTTTTCCATCAGGAATTACTCAGTAGCAGCCACGGAACCAGGATAAGTGCCCAGTTAATGGCAATAGGGTAGCCCCCTATTACATGAGACTTAAACATAACTGGCCAACAGTGGGTGTACCTACTATTAGGTACACGTCTGCCTAACCCTTCGGGGATTACAGGCGTGATGTTATATTTAAAAAAAAAACTCTTTATTCATCAATTTCTACTTTATCGTCAAAGTATCACATTGTATTAACCTCACTAAACAAAATAACTGCTGTTAACTTTAAACCAAGTTAAACAACAAAATACATGAACCGGCGAGCACTTCGCTATTCCAGGAGCAAATCTAACTAAAGTCGAACCGTGTGGTAACCCTAAGGTAACGTTGACCTGGAAAATTAACTCCGCCCGAGCCATTACCCAACTAGCACCTACGTCTGTACATTTTATGGTACGTTCACGTATTCAGGATCATTGCAGAAAGTGAAAAGTATACCTATTCTGGGTAATCTTGAGTAATACGCTTATGATATGGTGTAAGTACACGGTCTTAGAAGGATCAGAAAGTAGAGACTTGCTAATGGCGGTAAAGTTACGTTACTTTCGTGTATTAATGTCTTGTAGACAGATAAAGTACACCTTGATAAGTTTGGATAAGGAGGCAGTCATAATACGATACGATGGTTCAGTTTTTTTTCAACCGACTTCCAAAAAGAGGAGGTTCTCAATTCGACTGTATTTTTTTTTTTTTTTTTTTTTTTTTTTTTGTGTTTGTTACCTCAGCACTTTCGACTGGGTAAACCGATTTTGATGATTCTTTTTTTATTTGAAAGGTAGTGCTTCCCGTGTGGTCCCATTTTAATTTTGTGAACATCTGATGCTGATCTTCGGAGATATACAATGGAACTCTTCAAAAATAGACGGCAAATGTGCCGTGAATGTTGCAATCGCTTGGGTGTTTATTGTTTATACAACATCATGACGTAACATCACGCCTGTATGCTCTGAGGGGATACGCAGATGTGTACAATACACCCAGATTTCGACAGTTAGGTATATTAAGTTAGCGCGATCGTGTTCCGCGTGCGCCTCAAATGATGTAACATCACGCCTGTATGCTCTGAGGGGGTACGCAGATGTGTACAATACACCCAGATTTCGTCAGTTCATTCGTGTTTCGCGCGCGCTTCATAGATATGTCAGCAAAAGGGACTGTTCTAAAGAAATACTGCGGCCCTGGAATACAAAGGGCTAAGAAGGAAGTTTCATATATTGGGGATGCGCCTATTCATCATCAGCCTGTTAATGTTCCCACTGCTGGGGCACAGGCCTCCTCTCTATGAGAGGGAATGTGCTATAATCCCCCACGCGGGCCCAGTGCGGATTGGTAGATGTCACATCACACATGTCTTCGAATTTTTTGGTTCCAGGACATGCTGGTTTCCTCACGATGTTTTCCTTCACCTTTTTGAGAGCAGTGGTGATGAAATAAATTACACAAAGTAATGCGTCTGTCTGGGTTCGAACCCACAACTTACTGTTCGTAAGTCAGGGCTGCCACCACTGGGCCACCGCTGCTCACGCCTATTACCATGACATATTGTATTGGTAACAATGTCAAATAAATTCATGGCAAATATTTGTTTGGGAACAACTAAAAATGGATAAATAAAAAACTTTTTTGCAAAAAAATAAAACCGACTTCAAAAAACACAAAAAAGTTAAAAATAACTTTAGCTTCAGAAGTCGGTGATAAAAAAAAACAATCAGACAAAAGTCACCGACTTCTGAAGCTAAAGTTATTTTTAACTTTTTTGTGTTTTTTGAAGTCGGTTTTATTTTTTTGCAAAAAAGTTTTTTTTGTATAATGTTACCGCTTGTTCACTAATCTTATCTATCTATACTAATATTATAAAGCTGAAGAGTTTGTTTGTTTGAACGCGCTAATCTCAGGAACTACTGGTTGGAATTGAAAAATTATTTTTGTGTTGGATAGCCCATTTATTGAGGAAGGTTATAGGCTATATAACATCACGCTACGACCAAAAGGAGCGGAGCATAAATGAAAGATGTTGCAAAAACGGGGAAAATGTATTCCTTTTGTTAGTTTTTTTTAACCGACTTCAAAAAAGGCGGAGGTTATATGTTCGTGTGTATGTATGTTACCTGATTTCTCTCCCATTTGTGGACCGATTTTCAAAATTCTTTTTTCATTTGATAGAGTACACTCCTGAGGTGGTCCCATTTTAATTTGGTGAAGATCTGATGCGGACCTTCGGAGATATACAATGGAACTCTTCAAAAAGAGACGGCAAATCTGTTGTGATAGCTCCAATCGGTTGGATGTTCATTGTTTAAACAACATCATGACGTAACATTACACCTGTTTGCTCTGAGGGGTACATAGATGTGTACAGTACACCCAGATTTCGACAGTTATGGCATGTTATGTTCCATTTATTGGGGATAAGCCTATTACCATGACATGTATTGTTAACCATGTACAATGAATGCATAGCAAATATTTGTAAGTATAGGATATTACAACTAAAAATGGAAAAATAAAATAAAACTTTTTTGCCAAAAATAAAACCGACTTCAAAAAAAACAACAAACAAAAAAAACACAAAAAGAAAAGGACAAAAAAATACACTAAAAGAAAAACAAAAAAAAAAAACACTAAAACAAAACCACAAAAAAGTGAAAAATAACTTTAGCTTCAGAAGCCGGTGAGAAAAACACCAAATCAATCAAAGGTCAAGTTTCAGAAGTCGGTGACAAAAGCACTAAATCAATTAAACAAGGTCACCGACTTCTGAAGCTTGACCTTTGATTGATTTGGTGTTTTTCTCACCGGCTTCTGAAGCTAAAGTTATTTTTCACTTTTTTGTGGTTTTGTTTTCTCTTATGTGACGCAGACGAAGTTGCGTGGGTCAGCTAGTCTAAAGATAAAGGTTTGCGGGGTGATTCACTACTTCAGTTTTAGTTTTACACCAACCCATAGAAAAGTATAATTTTCAATTTGTTTCTTTAAAAAATAATTAGGACGATTAATTTAAAGTTTTTAACTTCACGTTAACAACGTTAATGAGATCGCTTAATCAAATTAAAGGTTTATTACGAAATGAGTACCTATCTCCACATTTCGTACTACAATGTTTTAATTAAATCTTACACGTCAATAAATGTAGCGTGGCTCATAATTGGCGGTTGTAGCTCACACAAAATCTACGCTGGCAGTGATTAAAATGTTTTCGGTTTTAACATTTCGAAATATTGCAATCAAATACTGTCACCGGTTTAATTCCGGCTCATCGATCCAGCTGGCGAGATTAATTCAGTCATATCCGCTCATGTGATGGCGGGAAACTTTTATGTGAGTTTGAAACAAAAACGTTTTTGATATGGCGTCGATTTGCGGCGCAATGGATAAGGAAATCACTATACCTTATCTAAATATTTTCGGGATGTTTCAATCTCTGCACGTAACATTATGTCAGTGTAGGCACTCTTGATGCATGATGTTGTTTTGATAACTGTGTTAACATGATGCAATACTGTTCCTAGAATGGACGCACTATAAATACAGCTCGATAAATAGAGGGCTTTCTAAGCTAGGCTAGGTAAGCAAGCGTTGCTCCTCGGCCTCCAATTAGATTCTCATCGGTCACTACACAGTGGTATTCGAGTGAAGTTAAATCAAGGCAGAACTTTGTCCAGCATTAGGATCGTAGCCGTAACTAATAAAATCATTTAGGTACTAGTACGTTTATTTCCTATAGAAAATCGTCATATTTTATCGAAATAATACCAATAGAAGTTAATAGTAGCCTACTGTCTCTCAAGTGGACCATTATAAAGTTTACTTATGGTATAAGGTGAAGTACCTATTTTATAGTTATTGCTAAAAAGTAATATTTCACCCCTCGAATAGAATTTAAATAACTCTCTGGTGATTTCATGAGAGTCTAAAATGTAACGTATCTATTTGCACAAATTGTAAAAGACTCATGACGGTTTACGCGACCGGAAGTACATTGTTAAGAAAAGAAACTTTGTAAGTTTCGTGGCTGTGGCATATGAAGAAAAAGTTTCATTTTACTTCCGTCTCCGGTCCAACTTACGTAAAGTGCTCTATAATCAAGCAAAGTGAAACAGAAATAAATTATCGTCTGTTTCTGGACGAGAAACCGGCTAATAAAAAACAGTATATACTAAGTCTATGTAAAAAACTGTCTTTTTTTTCAAACCACTCTTCGCTTTTAATAATGCATGGAAGTTGCAAGTTCTGCAACACAGTAGTATAACAACCCTGTTGCTACGTAAAAAATAGTCTCCAACCACACCCGTGCTTTAAATAAATTTTCATACAAACCGCAGTTACAGTTTTAGAACAAAAATAAGCATTGTTTTGACTATTGTACTTATGTGGGTTCAACACGTATCTAGCTCAAAGTGCCCATTTGTTAGTCTGAAACTTGCATAAACTAATTAATTAAGTTGCTAAGTGAGTGAAATAATAGTGCAACGAGTAACGCAAGAACTTTTTCAACGAAATTTTACGTGAAGAACAGTTAAAACGTGGTAATTATAAGGGTCACTGTACACTTTAGAGGCGTCTTTTCATGGCTTTCACGGTCGGTTAATGTTTATTATTTTACCCCTAAATATACGTTTAATTACTATTTTAAGTAAGTTAAGTTTTAAGTTATTTTACATTCGATTAACTAAAGAATATAAAAGTATTTTATAGCATATAAGAATGAAAATTTTGCTAACGTTACTTGAGTTTCAAACCTCATTAGTTGTGTTTATGATTGGTTGCGGTTTCGTTATTGTGTATGGAATACAAGTTCTGAACCGGCTCTGTCTTACTTTCCTACAACCTGTGCAATGAAAAACTTGATGGGAGGGAGTAGGTATTTACATTAATATTATGATCGCTAGACGCAATCCTCTCACAAAATTGACGTAGCCCCCAGTCGATTAATTAGGCGTACGGCTAGTTTACTGTTACCTTTGTTTGGCCGAGCTCCGCGCCGTTCATGCAAAATGTACGCTTTGGTGCGAGTGTGTTCATTATTGTGACTGAGTGGAAGCTTTGCAGATCGGAGCGACTGGCGTTACATGAGGTAATGTCATAAATATGCATTACAGACAGTCGCAGCGGCTCCTGAGAGATGACGCTCCTCGACAAACTACTATACGACATTGAGTGATGATGAGTGCCACTGATAAACAACGAAACTATGCGATGTTGCATTTCTCATTCTGGAAAACGCGTTGCTACGAAATAAAGCACGACATTAAAACGCTGACGTATAGACTCGCAGTGTGAGCACGTTAGTACACAAAAGCAATACACTCCCAGTTTTAAATTACACGTCTTAACAAAGCGAAATAACAATTTTATTCGCGGCTATTCAGGCCGAGAGGGCTTCTGTTATAGCTAACAGGATCGTTGGGAAATGTGCATTATTCACTTACGTTGAGCACGGCTCCGGGTGTAGTAAAGTTTCTATAAGGCGGTTTCCGGTCCCTAATGTACTGGAAGATTTTGGTGCCGTGGCGCAGGAACACCACTTTGTCAAGGAGATGCGGCGGCACGTCGTGCACGCAACGGAGCCGCACCGAGCCGCCGCGCGCCGCCCACCGCTCCATTTGTAACTCCACGCGCACCTCCGCGTGCCCACGGACTGGAAAAAACACACAAACATTAATTAAGCATATACACTTTGTTTAGGCTTAGTATATGTGCAGGAGATCGTACAGTAACTATTTTGGACCCAAAGCAAGTGCGCTCAGATATTTCCAACATGATTTAGGAACAACTACCCTGGATCCATTAATGAAAGGGTATTCTGAAAATAATTTGTTCGATGTTGATGACATACACACACGATGATGACACAAACGTGATGGTTCAGTATCGTCATTGAAGTCAGTTTAAATGTATTCTAGTTGCTAAATAATACACGATAGAATTATAAGGGGTTGGTTCGGTGTTTGTATCCAATCAAAACATGCAACTGCCGAAATATAGGTGAGCAGTGTGAGGTAATTCCACGCGCGCCTTACACGCACCCGTCACCGGCACAACAATGTCCTTTTTTATGACCTCTGTCACGTTTTTCAGAAATTGCGTCGGCTCCCTCCTGTTCCCACGATCCAAGAGAACCTATGCCCTTATCCACGTCTTATTTCCATTGTATTTTGAACTCTTTTCACTAAGATGTAAAGTTCTCCGTGCCTAGCTGTTTGGTATTAAGAAAATGTGTCTTTGTTAGTAACATTTTCGGGTGCGCCTCGGTAAACTCAAGGTTCATGACAACACGTTTTATATGCGCTGTTATTGTGCGGTGGGTAATGTAAAAGTGTAATACCTACATTTCAGAAGGATAATTATTATAACAACCGTCACATGTAAGTTCAGATCCAGACAAATCTGACTTACGGTTGTTTATTTTAAAGTTTCAGTAATCTGTGTTCAGAATGGCGTTTATTTTACCATAATGTTGGTGGATGCGTAGGTGGAAATAGTTACCTACCCGACAGCTCACTACAATTTCCTGATTCCGAACGCGGGACGAGCTGACGATGAAATATAATATGCAATCAAGTGAAATGGAAAAGCTCCGTGGAATAGCTCGCATCCTTCTCGCGTGCTATAAACCATTTCCGTCAGTTTTATGGTTTGCACGTTTTATGATTTTCGCCGCTACACTGCAACTTTTAGTTGGTACGCCGCGGTACAAAATTAGAATAGAAGACAATGTCTAATCATTTTAATATTAGAGTTAAAAATCAGAATAAATAAAAAATGCCGAGCTTTTTAAACTTGACTAGACACATTCGTGTGTAAAAGCAGTAAGAACGAAAAATTATTTTATAAAAAGCCAGTCCTTGGATAAATGGCAGAATAGGTACCATAAAATAGACGTGTGTTAGTTTTTAATTAGCATTAGACTTGTTGATAATTACATAGGTGTATTGCGTGAATTTGTCAATAAAGACAGTCGTATTTAGGAGTCTATTTACATAGTTAAGTACATATTTCTCCGTCGCTATTAAAATCAACGCTCTTTATTTTCAGGAGCGGTTTTTAAACAGGTTTACTTTACCGCTGTAATTTAAGAAACCTCGGTAAAAATGTTTGTTATTTAAATGCCTGCGACCCACCTTTATCCGCACTGAACGACACTAATGAAAATATTTATAATAACGGGTTTACAGGCGAAAAGCGTTAATAATAATAATGTACTTAACACGATTAGGCTCTTTGCTTTGAACTCGTAAAGTCTGGTACGACATACGACTATACGGGTAGTCTTTAAGGGCCTTTACGGGCTCCAATGGCTTAGCATGATCCTCCGTTACGCCTAAAATAGTGCAGCATTAATTTTGAAATAAATATATGGTAAAGTTGAGGATTAATGGTAAGTACTATGTGTGACGAAAACACGATTCCATAAACTTTTCTGGATAGAAAAAAATCCAAAGTTACCTCCAAATCGATAAATAAACCGCTGGTATTCAAAAAGTACTTCAAATTAGATCATGAAACTTTGCATAGGTACTAACTGAACTAACTATAAAGCATGTTTTATGTGTTTAATTTTTTTTAGTCCAATCAATAGATTTTTTGTAAATCGCAAAAAAACACTCATTTCGCACTATATTTGGCCGCAGTGACTGACGTAACAACCGCTTTGTAGTGCAAGCTAATTAGAACTTTAATCTAACAGTATTTCAAACGAAGTTTGAATCACCACAAATATACGTAGAGTTGCTAATTTAGGGTTAGAAGGGCCTTAAGGCGGCAAACACACAGGTGGAATGCAAAAATATCTCAACGAATGAAAGGAAAAGGCTTAAGGTGCTACACATGTGTTCAGGTAGGCCTGACAAAATCGGTCGTCTATTTTGCCACCTAGATGTGCCCCATAAGGCTGACAAGAAGATGTGTGTAGTGCGCCTTACAATTGTATACGTACAGTTCCAACTGTACGTGCAAAAGACCGTTCGGTGGCAAAGATAATTACAATAACTTCTCATGAATGTCCACTATGTGACAGTGGGAACTATGAAGAAGAGCCCTATTTTTCTCTTCTATGATACCTAGTAGGTACCATTATCTAGTCCATAAATAAAAGAACAAATGTGCGTGTTGTGATGAAGGGACTTTCGTTTGTTTGGATACGAAATTACTTCTATTATTATACTATGACACACTAAATACAATTTTATGTTTTTAGTGTTTGCAAATAAAGTTTACTTTTTATAGATATTCATTTTGTAGAGTCGAAGTCAAAAACAACGCATTTAAATATATCGACTTAACTTCATAGTATAAGCTCCAGGTGAACAATATTCAAGCTTAGATCCAAACACGAAATATAGAAATGTCAACCAAATGTTCAAAACGTGTTAACAGGAATTGTAATCATAACTGTATGAAGATTTAGAAATAAACATACCTAGATAATGCTCGAGACAACTGAGGTTTTGAAACACCTTCATTATATCTAGAAAGCTCAGACTCCCAGACACAACATAATTTTGAAACGAAAGGGTAGTATTAGGAGATGGTAATGATAACCTCTAAGTTCTTGACCACGAGTTCTTGGCAAGCGACACTCGTCTTGCGCCGGACTGTGGAAGAAAAAACCGGCCAAGCGCGAGTCGGACTCGCACACGAAGGGTTCCGTACCATTGACTATATTTAGTATTTGTTGTTATAGCGGCAACAGAAATACATCATCTGTGAAAATTTCACCTGTCTAGCTGTCACGGTTCATGAGATACAGCCTGGAGACAGACGGACAGACAGCGAAGTCTTAGTAATAGGGTTCCGTTTTTACCCTTTGGGTACGGAACCCTAAAAATGATAGAGCTGGTTTATAGAATGCCATGAGTCACCGCAATGCAACTAGCGGACGGCGGTGCTCACACGTAGGAAACCAGCGACGAGCGCGCGTTAAGCTTGACGCTATTCGCATCACCAGAGGCCGTGAACAAGGCCTAACTCTTTATAATTAAAGCACTTTCCGTCGCCTCAAATAAACGCTGTCTTATTACAAAACATAATTATTGTGATTATATCAAATAACGTTGTATAATACACATAGATAAATACTATTTTAATTACGCAGTCTGGCGTTATAATCCGGATAATCTTCAATTATGATAAGCTTTGCAGCTATCTACTGTCCACGTGTATTTGTAATTTAATCAAATATTAAAAACAATGATTCCAGTAGCGTGGACGCAGAATGCTAATTTTCTTTTATATTTTGTTTTTTTTTTGGGAATATTTATATCTTATTTGGTGTTGGCCGCCACTTCGTTTACATAATATTAAAACTTAGAGCTTATAATACTTTAGCTCTGGGTTTGAGTTCCGAGAAATATCCTGTCTTATCACCACCTATACCTTCTAAAGAACACTAGACTTTCAGTCTTACTTTCGGCCTTCAGGCCTCCTTTACTAGATCAGTCAGTCATTTAATCACCATAATAAATTCAAGTATTATTATGGTAGAACTGACAATGTTTATCATATCTATGCTATCACATGGATGCGTTTTATTTTACTAATTCACAATAGCTCACGCATTCTAAACGACCATCGCTGCATTCGTGCAGAAGGGACACGTCAAAGCCGTTAGTAATTCATCAATGTACATTAAAGTGTAGTACAAAAGGCCATTGTCTACTAGAGCAATAGAAGTTACGACAAGTTTGGGAACTTATGACACGAACCTCATGTTAACTTAACGGTCCTCGTAAATGTCTAATAAACTCGTCAACGCTTAGGGAACACCTATTTGTTTATTTGTCGAACAAAAGCTTTAAAACGAGGCATCCCGTATGGCATTATTCCGTTTCTGAATGACCTACATGTGTATGTCAATATAACAGCTTCATGAAACATTTCCATTGTTTCACAATAAAATTAAATTCTCTTCTCTCTGTTGTTTGAGCGTATTGGCGTGTATTATCAATTGCACAAGAGAAACTAGAAACCTTTATAGTTGACCTGTCTCTTTGTTTCCCTGTTGTCAAAGTGTCGCGACACGTGTATTTATATGTTAAGTGACAAATGCCGTGAACGTGCACAAGACAGTGAGTAATGTATTGTGGCCGGTGTCGCCCGGACAAGTGTCGTGTTCTCACTATCCTATAATCCAACATTAGTAACTTGTGTTACCGCTTCCAGCTTTCTGCTAAGTCAGCTTATGTTGTACTGTAGTCGCTCTGAATTATATATAACCCCGAACAACTTTCTAAGATGAACATACGAATGTTATTTATCAACTTGAAAGAGCTATTGGTAGGTTTTATTCATTTATTTACAGAAAAATGTATGTTACAGGTCGGTTACATACGGAGCCATGTTATTTATTGTAATACTATACTCATCATCTATGCGAAACATCCAATCAGCCGAAGTTTATGGTGTAACTTTATAAGGAAATATAAAAGTTCGAAACTATCGTAAAACTAAACGACATAAGTTCGTTACAAACAAAAGCGTGCATGTGCCACGGTATCTTCTACCCTAACTGTAGAACAATTCGTCATCATTAGAATTTGAATACTTTATTATATAGTACTTTACTGGATAGTTTGATACTATTAAGAAGCACAATTCTTCATTGTCTAGACGTAATTTCAACGAACGAGTAGCTTATCGCACTAATGTTTGTATAAGCTGTCAATAAACTAAGATTCGGTGAAGTGGTTGTCGTTCAGCGGTAAGGTCGTAACGATCCATCAAGTTTATAAATTGAGTAGTTTTCTAGTCTAGGTATAAGTTTGAATCAGATACCAGAAGTTAATGTTGTAAACTTCACGCAAAGTCCTTTCTGGGTAAGCTTTTGAAACTCGTTGCTACATCTCTATTAATTGACTTCAAGTGTACGTATGTATGTTGAAAACAGCTAGTGCTTATAAAACGTTTCTTACTAAGTCTTGTAATCTATTTATTTGATAGATTGAACAAATAATGTTTATTATTTACGAGACATTTTAATGTCGTCGACACAAATTATTCATAAGCTGGTGTATGCTTATAAACACAATAGCCGAAGGTTTTTCTCTAATGAATTATAAAGTCTCCCGGTTCAGAGCACGGGATTTAATATTCTATACAATAAAACTCGGCACAATCGTAAAACCTTTCTGGTTTCATTAAAAGTGTAATTTGTTGTTTTCGAACGACTTAAAAAAATACTTTTGTGTAAATTTTAGCCAAAGGTGATATTTATTTGAATATAAAACGGCCCATTAATAAAGTGCGACCCAAGTTTTAAAACGACTTTAGATAATTTCCTGAAAAATATGTTCCTTATTGTTAGGGTAACCTACTTTTTGTAGAAATAACCGCTTCCATAAAGTAGATCAATTAATTAGGGCAGTATGATGGGCCTTCAATATCCATTAGAGTTTTTCCCTCCTAAATTAAGATAGAAACATTGTACCTTGTAACACGATTTCGTTCCTTATTTTTATTTAAAGAAGTCGATTCAGTTGAACTTTACGGAGCAGCGGATGGAATAACTTAAATTTAAAAGAATCATATACTAAGTAGATGGGTAAGGAATCCCCAGTAGGTTGTGTTTGTGCTTTCCTTCAAGCTCTCGAGGAGATACACACGGTATACGTGCTCGTATCACACATACGTTTGATTCGACCCATTTCGCAACACTCATTTATAATTTAAAGATCAATGTCTCTCGCCACCAGGTAACAGACACATACATACGTACATTACACCCCTTATTGGCAGTTATAGAACTCACACAACCTATTATCTAGAGCTACACATTGCTAACATTGTTGTGTTTACTTATTAGATTGCATGCAGAAAAAATAACAACATCCTTTTTATAGATACCCATTGGACGCAATGACAATAAAAAAAGATGTAAAATAAAAGAAAAAAACAGGTGGCTACAGATCTTAGACGATGCCCAAGAGAGCCATAAGGGGCATGTCCCTTCCAGAGAGTAAACCTTTTTCCCGAGAATGTTTGTTGAGCTAGACCGCATGTAAATATATGTACCTATCTACATATCTATTTCGGAATTCAAAATATATCGATTAGACATGTACAAAGCCATTTTGTCTGATAGATTCCACAATTTGTGTTCAAGTGGATGAGTTCATATAAATAATGTTGCGAGGGGGCTGAGGTCTTAATTTATTTACACTCGCACTTGATCTTTCCTTTTTCGGGCACCTCACGTAAGCTTCACGTTGCTGTCCGTTTGTGCCACACTCAGGAACAATGATTAACTTACATTTTCAAGCCTTTGTCACTTTTCATGATACGTAGGTATATTCGCACTCCTACATATAGGTTGACTCGTAGACTCGACGTGAAGCCATTTAGGGATAATTTTGGCTTTAGTTTAGGAATAATTCAGTTTCAAGCCATTCAATAGAAATTCAAAGCTTTGATTGACTTATTGATAAACCAACGTTCACTGGGCATAATGGTCTCACTAAAGGATTCATAAGGGAATGTTAAGAATGTGCCTTTTCAACGATCTCTATATAGAGCAATTGTGACGATAGCCATAATTGAATATGAGTTTTCGGTAGTAAAAGTGATTTAGCAGTAACAAGAGCATCCAGTACATTTATTTCCTAGCTCGGTGTGGTAGCCAAGGCGCGGTGTACTCGACCTATATTCTGAGACGTCCCTACACGGATTGTATCTGTTTTTGATGCAAATATCTTGTGTGTTGATGCAGTCTTCATGAACACAATGCGAGAGACTCCGGCTTGATTGTTATTAAAGTTTTCTGCGAGCAAAGAACTTGGTTTGATTGTGGCTCTGACGGTATTCAGCATTAACCATTATGTTTCCTTCAAGTGTGTACTCCTTACAATTATTTATGGAAGGAACACAAAATGAATTGCTGCAGTGTATACTGCAGCAGTCTCTTCATTACATAGATAGGTGTACTGTTATACATAGACTTGAGATTTTTGTAGGGATTACAGTTTGAAAAGTTGTGAAACACCTGCCGGAGGGTCATGCTACTGCTCATTTCCATGAATAATTCATTAGGTCCCTTTGACAGCACTTATTTAAATATAGTGAGCTGTTTTTTTAGCTTGGCTACCCTCCCTCATTCAGATATATGAAATACAAGATAAAATTACTTGATGACTTAATTGGAAGCATTTTCTAATCCATAAATGAACGGATGAGGTGGTATCCTTTGATAACGATTGGTCCTCGATAGCACTGGACAGAGGGAGGCTTAAGGAGGGATGGGAGGCCCTTGCCCAGCAGTGGGACGATCGAAACGGGCTAGAAACAAATGCAATCATAAATGAACAGCAATTTCAACACTGTTTACTAAAAATGGGAGATGTGGGAGAGGCTTATGTCCAGTAGTGGACGTTATGGGCTATTGTAGTAGTAGTAGTTATTAAAAATACTTGTGTATTAATTACTTTTGCTTAACTAAGTCCGACGTTAACTTTATTCACCCCGTATCGCAGCCTCGTATAAAATATAATTTAGCTGGTGGAGTGATATAATTAGAAATAAGGGCAGCGTTGATGGCCCTGGTGCATGTGAGTTAGTGTGAGTCGAGCAAGTAACGTTATTTTGCACACGCTAAAAATGTAACGATATTTGTATTAGTAGTTTTATTTTCAACAAATTATTCGAGCGGTCTCTCTTTTTGATAATTATGTATTAGCGGAAAAGCCAGTATCACAATATATTAAAGAAGACGTAAATTGTAAGCAGGATAAAATGCGGGTAGATATCACTACGCACTCATCCGAGATTAACTTAAAATCCGCAACGTGTCATCTGTCATAAAGCCCTCTCGAATGGAGAGAAGGTCTTTGGCTGTCTACTGTCTAGATAACTTCAACTTCAGCTGAAAACGGGACGTGGAAACTTCAGCGAGAGAGCTACTTAAATAAAACGAACTGGAGCATCTCCAAAAATTTAAGCATTCATTATTTTTTCCATTTCACAAGTGCGGTCACATTCTGTAGCGGGTCAAGCAGTTTTCAATCTTATATAAGTAAGCTTTAACGACCCCTTGAGGGTGGCTTTGAATGCGTAAAGGGATACACCTGAATAATTTTATTTGATTACTTTTCCGTATTTTAATGCGTACGCATTGATCTGTCTACTTGAATTTTCATTAGTAAGATTTCCTATTTCCAATAATTACGTAATTGCAGAATTGAGCGTCTCTAAATGTTAGGTATATGTAATGTGTTTATTCTTAATTTAAAAAGTTTGGAGAAAATAATAATAATCATTCAAGGTTTTTTGAAAAGGGAATCCCACCAAAAACATTTTCATGTAAAATGTTGCCAAGACGAGATCATATGACTCGCACCAATGATATATAAACTATAGATACGTTGTCCGCACTCTAAAATGACAACATGAAATGAAGCCAATTGGCCACATCGCGCTTAGTTACGCACCAACCTGTCGCGCGACGCTACGTTTGTTTATAATTTAATAAATCCTGTGACGTGACTGAAGATGTATATTTATCTCCCTCTCGCAACAGGCATCCCGCCGTTCGGTGTCATATTTTCTTTCTCTTTCTTCACGCTTATAAGTAGTTCTAGTATTTTCGCCGTTTTTAAGCGCCGCGATGTTGGTTCATGACGTGTCTATATATAATACGTCATTGACTCGCACTGTCAAAAAGTTATCAGATCTTGATCAGATCTTATGTAGAGCCAAGCTTCTAACTCTACACGCCCTAACTCTACAAGGTCTAACTTCACAAACTTCGCCTTAGTCAAAATATGTGGCTTATTTTTTTTTGGGGTGTAGTTCTAGTGCACATCAGAGACGCCAGGAGTCCCTGTATCAATTTTCAGACCTCTAGCGTCAAAATTGCGGAAGTCTCATACAAACTTCCATCCCCTAGTTTAAGGGGTTGGGGGATAAAAGTTACAAGTTTTATATATTTTTTGTTGTTTGTGTACTAATAATAGCTTTTAGACCAAATTTCAGCTTTCTAAGACATTAGGATATACCCTAAGAATTTTGATGATCAATCAGTGAGTCAGTGACGAAATCATGGTTTTTCAGATATCAATAAAATCTAAAGTATAAGAGATATGAAATTGAAACTTTATATTTTTAACTAGCTGTTGCCCGCGTGAAGTTCAGTAACTGTCCCACGGAATCATACTAAAGGGATAAATAGTATCCTACATGTTAATCCAGGTTATAAACTATCTGTGAGCCAAATTTCATAATCATCACAATTATAATCATCACAATCGCTATCACAATCACCATCACCATCACCATCATCGTTATCACAACAACCATCACCATCACTATTCCAATCATAATCACTATCACTATCACAATCACCATCATCGTTATCACAATCATCACAATACAATCAACAATAATCCTGTATAGAAGTCGAATCCGCCATCTTTTGGATCTAAAAATAAATGCCATATTAGTAATCAGCACCAATGATAATCTCGGAATCGACACCCATATTGATTTTTAGACATTTCAACCCCATCGCACCCCAACAGGGGATGATGGTATTTCAGGTCCGCCACATTAAATCTTAAAATCGCTGTTTTTGTAATACACCCGACCCGATACACCATACAAACAATACCAAACCCATTTCCCCCTTTAGGGGTTGAATTCTCGCGGGCCTGTGGACGGTGGACTATGGGCTAGCTCGCCGTCCGTCCGTCTCATGACAACAGACCGTGTCGACAGCGCGTTCGTGTTCCACGCGCGCCTCAAAGAGAGTCAGCAAAAAGGAAGGGGACCGTAAGGACCGATGCCTGCCAAGGTTGCGGGACTGTTCGAAAGAGATACCGTGGCCCCGGAACACAAAGGTCGATGAAGGAACATGGATGGGTTTTAGTCAGTAAAAGTCTGACACTCCCTTCTGCTCCGCCCAGAGCAACAACAACAACAACAGCCCATAAAGTCCACTGCTGGACATAAGCCTCTCCCATGATGGGAGGAATTTGCCGTAATCTCCACGCTTGGCAGGCGGATTGGAGATCGCAGTGATGAAAGACTAACAGAAAACGCTGCTGCCCATTCTCTGGTCTACGGAGGCGCAAGGTGTTCTGCCTATGACATTAGTCGCCTTATACGACACCCGTGAGTGTAATGGGTTGGTTCTATTCTACTCTGCCGGATACCACACGGCTAAGGCCGCCCAGAGCGGGAGGAGTCATTTGACGATTTCCCATCCGAAAAAAAGGGGTTGAATTCTGAAAAAAACTGAAACCCATTTCTACCCATTTATCGATAGGAGTAACTAATCTTGTTTCCCCATACAAACTTTCGACTCCCGTTTCACCCCCTTAGGGAGTAAATTTTGAAAAATCCTTTCTTACTGCACCGTTAGACCTCACAAGAAACCAACGCGTGCTAAATTTTAAATCTCTAGACCTGGGTCTAGAGATTTAAAATTTAGCACGCGTTGGTGGCAACCACTGGTGGTTTGGGCTGTGAGTTGATTTTCAGACTTTGTCACCCCATTTCTTCATATTAGGAGTTGAATTCTGGAAAAACCTGAAACACAAATGTTTACTCATTTATCGATAGGAGTACTCCTGTTAACTTTCGAATAAAATAGTCTAACTAATGTTATTTCTCCATGTAAATTTTGGACCCCCGTTTCAGCCCCTTAGGGGGTGAATTTAGAAAAATCCTTTCTTAATGCACCAAACCTCTTATGGAACCTATGTGACAAATTTGGAATCTCTAGACTCAGCGGTTTGGGCTGTGCATTGATTTTTATACTTTGTCACCCCATTTCCCTCTCTTGGGGGTTTAATTCTGAAAAAACCTGAAACACAAATGTTAACTCAATTATCGATAGGAGTACTCCTGTTAAGTTTCGAATAAAACAGTTTAACTAATCTTGTTTCCCCATACAAACTTTGGAGCCCTTTTTACCCTCTTAGGGAGTGAATTTTGAAAAATCCTTTCTTAATGCATTCTTTGACCACATAAGGAACCTACTTGCCAAATTTGGAATCTGTAGACCCAGTAGTTTGGGCTGTGCGTTGATATGTCAGTCAGTCAGTCAGTTTCTTCTTCTTTTATTTATTTTTACCCGACTGCACCAGAAGGAGGGTTACTGTATAGATTTTATCTAAAATAGAAGTAGACTAAGTTACTCCTTATTTCATCAGCTATCTGCCAACGAAAGTCCCGTCAAAATCGGTCCCGTCGTTCCAGAGATTAGCCGGAACAAACAGACAACAGACAAACATTGAAAAAAATGTTATTTTGGTATATGTACCTATATACATTCATATGCATGTAGTAAAATGCGGTTGTTTTAATATTACAAACAAACACTTAAATTTTATTTATTTGTACAGATAAAGCCCCCTTTTCATCTTTCACCCCCTTAGGGGTTGAAATTTTTAAATACACCGTTGCGTTAGCTTCCAACCATAAGCCTAGATAATAAATTTAGTGAGTTTTACTTCGAAAATTAAGGACTTTCCATAAACAACTTCATCCCCCTTTTTAACCCTTCGGGGGTGGAATTGTGAAAAACGCTGAGACTCGTATAAATTAATTTTTAATCATCAGCCTAAACACAAAATTTGAAGATCCTAACTTTAAAACTGACGGACTTCCATACACAACAGCTTCATCCCCTTTTTAACCCTTTGGGGGTAGAATTATGAAAATCGCTGAGACACGTAACACACATAAACCCAATGATAGTTATTAAAGCTTTCCGGCAAATAAAAATCAAACTAACCGAAGATCTATGGGGAATGTCTATCAATGTGTGTACATCCATACTTGAGACTATAGCCCCATACTTAGCTTTAATTTTTAATTTGTGTGTAGACCAAGGAGTTTTCCCTGATCTAATGAAATACAGTAAAGTGATACCTCTTTTCAAATCCGGGGACAGTAAAGATACTAATAATTATAGACCTGTATCCGTGTTGCCAGTTTTTAGCAAGGTGTTTGAAAAAGTAATGCTTAATCAAATGCTTAATCATTTTAACACCAACAAAATTTTACACGATCAACAGTATGGTTTCACCAAGGGACGTTGTACGACTAACGCCGGTGTTACCTTATTAAAGCACATATTTACTGCGTGGGAAGAGTCTCAAGACGCCATAGGAATATTTTGTGACCTTTCCAAAGCATTTGATTGCGTAAATCACGACACATTACTTTTGAAACTTGAGCATTACGGACTAGGTCAACTTGCACTTAGTTTGGTGAAATCATATTTGAGTGATAGACAACAACTTGTTCAAATAAATGGTGTTAATTCAAAGGGTTTAAAAGTAAAAATGGGGGTTCCGCAAGGCTCAATATTGGGTCCTTTCCTCTTTCTCGTGTATATAAATGATCTACCCTATTTATTGAAAAACCAACCTCAAAATATGGTGTTGTTTGCTGATGACACTTCCCTAATTTTTAAGATAAATAGACGGGCCCAAAATCTAGATGACCTGAATAATGCCCTACTTCAGGTCCATAATTGGTTCACAGCAAACAATTTGGTATTAAATGAAAAAAAAAACTAAATGCATAAGATTTGCTTTACCCAATGTCAAGAGTAGTGATTGTGAAATAATATTGAATAAAGAGAAACATGAATTCGTAGATAAAACGGTTTTTCTGGGGATTACGCTTGATTCAAGGCTACAATGGGGTTCACATTTAATATCCCTTGCGGAGCGGCTAAGTTCAGCAGCATACGCTATTAGAAAAATCCGTCAATTTACTGATGTAGATACCGCTAGACTGGTGTATTTTAGTTACTTTCATAGTATAATGTCTTATGGCATTTTGCTATGGGGACGGGCTGCAGATATTGAGTCTATATTTATTCTGCAAAAAAGAGCCATCAGAGCCATATATTATTATAATCTTCGTAGGCACGATTCTCTAAGGGAACTGTTTAAAGATATTGGCATCATGACGGTACATTGTCAGTATATCTACGAAAACATAATGTACGTCAGAGAAAATCTGCATCTTTTTGGTAAAAGAGGTGACAGACATAATTACAGTACTAGAAATAGGGACCAACTAGTTCAGCCAGGCTTCAGACTCGCTAAAGTAGACTCATCTTTCATGGGGTACTGTTTGAGATGCTATAATAAAATTCCACAAAGTATTCTTGAACTGAATGAGACGAAATTTAAAACATGCATCAAACGCACACTATGTAAGCAAGCTTATTACAAGTTGGGCGATTATATCGCTGATAAAAATGCGTGGCTCAATGCTGGTCCTGCTCCACATGGACAGGGGCGCATAAATTAGATAGCATTACATATAATTGTTGGAGCTGCTGAAGATTGTACAACTATCTTTGCATTGTATAGATTCAATCTCTAGTATTATATAATCGCATAGCCCATATTGTGTGAGTACTATGTAAAGCTATCATTCACTGGAATCCTACGTCTTTTCTTGACTTGAATGTGCCCAGGCAGTTGAGAGTATGTCATGCTCACTCTAATGTCTCGCTGATGGTGGCGCGTGTGTCCGATCATTTGGTTCCCTACAAAATGGTTGAGTTAAATGGTGCTGATCCATGCGTCATGTTCGTGAACGGGCGCTGTCAGTTGTGACTAGTCATCTCTTAGTTGCCGTGGCTTATTTTAATGTTATTTTTTAATTGTATTTTTTGTTTTTACTATGGACACTTTTAACGTGCACATCTTGCTACATTGTTCTCACATAATATACCATCTCAACACGAATGATGTAACCAAAATTTTGTAACAATTTTATGATTTAAAAGAGTGTCCATGGAGTTTCTTGCCCGTTCTTCTCCATAGAGATCTACGTTAGGGAATGGGCAACTACAGTACTTTCACAGTTTTTATGTCTTGTGACTGGGACTGTAGCTACATTTAATTTTCATCTTTGTTTCGACAATTCAAAAGTGCCTGCAACTGGCCTACTTGAAATAAATTATTTGATTTTTGATTTTGATATCAAATAATTTTTAATCGTCAGCCTAAACACAACATTTAAAGATCTTTACTTTAAAACTGACGGACTTTCATACACAACAGCCTCATCCCCTTTTTAACCTTTTGGGGGTAGAATTATGAAAAACGCTGAAACACGTATAAATTAATTTTTAATCGTCAGCCTAAACACAACATTTGAAGATCCTAACTTTAAAACTGACGGACTTTCATACAAACTTCCATCCCCTATTTAACTCCCTTAGGGGTTGAATTTCTAAGAATCCTTCCTTACTCCTTGTCTACATTATTAAGGGAACCTCTGTGCAACATTTTAGCTTTCTAGGTCCAAGGGTTTCGGCTGGGCGTTGATGAGTCAGTCAGTCAGTCAGTCAGGCCTTTTGTTTTTATTTATATAGATAAGACCGCCATGGACAACATATCCCGAGAATTTTGATTATCTGGTATAATCTAAACCCAACTTGGGTTTGGATAAGGGTTCAAAAAAACGACGAAGCGCTTCGAGAAAAGGTAGGTAGGCCCTTGCGCTTCGCTTGACTCGTCTTGGCGGTGGCGCTCTCTTGCCCCCAGACCTAATAAAATAATAATAATACATAATCGTGAAACGAGGCGCTGGTTACTAGGCCAGTCCCAAAAGTACCCGAACTGACGTACAAATGGCGGTCGTTGTTTGAAAATAATGTCTTTGGTAGAGAGTACCAACCATAAATGTATAACTAAAATCTAGAGTTTCAAGCCGTTATTATTATTATTTGTTTCGCACCCATCAAATAGTGAACACTGTCACTGAATTTATGAACACGGAGAAAATTGGTTATCGTCACGTGATACAAAACTTTCATTTGAAAAACTTCAGTCCGGCCAAAATCAAATCCGAGTCAGATTCCACTCTGGAAGAGTCTGCTACTTTATTTACAACAATAAAATATTAGATGGCTGGGTTTAAACGAGGCCATATGAGCTGCTAGAATATGAACATCGCTGTGGTCGATCAAATGAGGTGACTACGCAGTACATCGAGTAAAAAGGAGCTTAAGTAGAGGAATAAATAAAAAAAAAAGTTTTCTAAGTAAGCCGGGTATTCGAAAGATTCACAACCGCAAGTGTGCATCTGACGCATGACGCTGAGTTTATTGCGGTTAAATGCGGTCGATTGAATTTGTTATTTTAGTCCTTATAAAGGATTAACCGAAACGAATGGGCTTGTGGTGCACATTTGACAGTTTAAACTCGAACTGCATTGTGTATTAATGAATGCAGCTATATATATACTGGTCGGTGCGATTTTATCAAGGCTCCCGCTACTTGCGTCTAGTCACGTATTCTGTGTAGATTCTCTTCAGCCAGGTCTGATACGTGCTAGTGGATTATTATCTAGAAAAAAAATATGCAAATCTACCGGACATTATAATTATTTAAGTTTCTGTTTGGCTAAATTGTTAATATGAATCAAGACTATCAGGCATCTAAACTTATTAATTGGGCACCCGCCGTTTTAAGGAGGTTGGGGTAATCACGATCAAAGATACTTCTTTCTTTTTTGAACACGAGACTGCATGGCAGTTGAAAAGATTTTTACATTTCTTATTTTAAGAATTTTGAGCCTAGCTGAGTTACTTATCTGATTAAACCAAATCTGGGTACCTATCGCCGAAATAACCCAAAAGTTTTTATCAAATCTTTGATCTTAACCAGTTCAGTCTGCCTGGTTTTAGGTCAAGGTTGTTACGCTTTTTGAGATGAGTTGCATAAGGAGCACTGTGGAGGCACAAACGTGAGATAAATCACGATTCACTCCCTTACGGCGTGAATTATTCTGCGATACTTTGAAACTGACTTATTTCCACTCTCTTTCTTCACACTCGGTTACCTAACACGCTACTTATTGCTTTAATGGGACTTAAGTTCATGGTTATATATGTAAACGTTTAATTTTTGATAAATTTCTATAAATATAAATGCTCTGCATTAGAAATAACTGTCTCTACAGCCTTTTTCATTAAGTAAAATCATCATAATATTCGACAAAGTCATTACAAGACGTTATTTCTTTGACCTCGTAATTTCGGCGAAGTGCAATAATCGTAAAATATTCTTCCGTAGACAATTAAGAACTTGGTTGGAGTTGACGGTATTTTAAGAGCTGCCTAATAATAAAGCGCCTACATTTTTTCACATGTTCGCTTTGTAAACGTTCTTCTTATTATGGCAGAGCAACATAAAATAAATAAATGAATAAATGTTGGGAGAAACTATAAAATTGTGATTGGTAGCCCTGATTTTATAGTTCTGCTCGATAAATAGCAACATACTCGCCCTCGATTGCAAACGATCAAATATGGCATCGGTAAACTGCGAATAGGTATAAAATGAAAGCATCTAACCTATACCATACGGTTGGTATGGAAAATAATCCAATTTTGAAATTATATAATTATATTTTATTTTGTTTTCTAAACTCACCTTGTTCTTATCAGGCGCAACCTCCTCCAACCCAATATACTTAATTAATACAAACTTATACACTCGAGACATGGTTCGTGACGAAAGACTATTTGTGTTATTTTTATACTATTAGGACTAGAACAATGTCAAATTCATGTTTTATAACTATAATAGTGTTTTTCGGCTGCGGAAAATATTCGTAAAGTTAGCGGCGCGTGACAGCACTACTTTATTAGGTCTATTAACGCAGCATGGTTTAAAAGAGTGGTGGAAACTGGCGTACACTTAGATAAGTATCTATGAAATGATTTTGAGGTACTATGCTATGCTTAGTTTTTCACTGTTTTTATTTTTTATTTTTTTTATTTTGATATTAAAATTGCTCATGTAAACATCAAAACAAAGATCGCGATTCTTAGGTAATTGAATCAGGAGGACCAAACCCTAGGACATCAGCCAGGCTGTGGTGGATCATCACCTGCCCTAATCCCATGTTACTTGGGGTCGGCGCAACACGTTTTTTTCTTCCATTCTCCCCTGTCAACAGTCACGCAATCATTTACACCTTTTTCCTTCATATCATTCCTCACACAATCCATCCATCGTTTCCTTGGTCTTCCTCTCCCTCTCCATCCATCAATACTCGTATTTATTTATATTCATCACTCTTTTAGTCACATGCGATTCTTCCCTCCTCATCACATGTCCATACCAAGACAGTCGATTCCTTTTCAACTTTTCTGTAACTGGCGCAACTTTCAAACTTCCTCTAATATGCAATAACAAATTATGATCTCTTTACTAACGCTGTAGCACAATTTGGAGATCTTATTGAATATTTTTTTGTAAAAATATACGATTATAATAATTCATACATTTCAGAAAAACCACAAGGCCCATTCGTTAACCGATCTCGTTAAGCGCCATCTACTTTCTAAAAAGTCCCCCGAATTTATTGGTGAACAATCATGCTTAATTCAAGCTTAACCGCCCATTACAATTATGAGCTATTAAGCGATGTAATGGTTTCGAGAGGAACACCGGTTTACCGAATAATGAGGCTTGACATTTTGTTTGCCGAACGTTCCAATGACGACAATATTATGTAGGTACCTAGAGGGGCGCACGATTTCAGGGTAAATTGATGCGAATACAGGCGCGGTCTGTTTGCATCCGATGTACTTACAGTCACCGTTCAGCATCGGATAATAAGCTGTTTTAAAGTTTCCTAGAAAATTTTGTGACGTAAGCACCTTTTTCTACCAATCCGCATTGGACCAGCGCGTTGTGTATTACAGCCCATAGCCCTGTGTCACAGCAGTGTCAGTGGTAGCATTATTGACTGATTATTATGTATTTATTTCATGTTATTAAGACCTATAGATATATACCTTAACCTAACCTTTATATCTTAATATGAAATTGTAATATGAAGCTTAATTAAGTTAGTAACATTTCACTTGCACGATATTTTTGAGCGTTCGTGTGAAATTCGATTATGCTTAGCAACTTTTGGCAAATAAAACTCTTCCGCTTCATATCTTAAATATAGCAATATTCTCCCAAACTAAGCAAATAGCTATCAAAAAGAACATTTAGAAACGAGAGTGACATGAAAGCACACGTGGAAACTGAAGTGCACACACTGAATGAGAGCAATAACAGTGAAAAAAGGTGAAATGTTTTCTCTTTTTTTGCGGAAAACGCCTCGCCCGACCGCGTGCATTATATATTCACTAGATAAAAAACGCGATTCCTCATCATCCATTTCCACTGAATACTGTAACTGTACACCACTCTAAATGCACCACAGAAGGATGTGACGTAAGACACCGCACTTAACCCAATGCTTGCTAGTGTGAATCATCTTTGCCAAACATACATACGTTGTTGTTTATGAGAAGTTTTAGGTTCTGAATACCCATGAGTTTCTGCAAGACATTCAGATTATCTAGACGTCTAAACCCATAGGCATAAAGGCTGCCAGATAAGTATTGTTCATCAATTGTTTAACCATACATATTGACGTTAAAACGTCTCGCTCACAGGCTCGAACTCATTGGTGGGCGTGACCAAAAAGCACGCTGTCTCACCTGGCATCGTGCCCGACAGAGATAGTATCAGTGATGAGCAGTTAGACGCTAGTCTTCACGCACGTCTAGTTCGTACGTACACACACAGCGTTCCGAACCGTTCCGAACAAAAACGAAGTTACACGATGCACACAATTGATATGAAAAAACAGTAGCGTTTGTCTTTCTTGAGTACATGTACTGCTCTGCTAGAGTATGCTCTCCAGCAGAGCCACAATCAATGTCTATTTTATTATTACATATTGCACGTAGGTACACACGCACGTACGTTAGCCATGGGGTATCCGGCAGAGTAGAATAGAACCAACCCATTACACTCACGGGTGTCGTATAAGGCGACTAATGTCTGAGGCAGAACACCTTGTGCCTCCGTAGACCTGAGAATGGGCAGCAGCGTTTTCTGTTAGTCTTACATCACTGCGATCTCCAATCCGCCTGCCAAGCGTGGAGATTACGGCAAATTCCTCCCATCATGGGAGAGGCTTATGTCCAGCAGTGGACGTTGTGGGCTGTTGTTGTTTCACGTACAGCGATAACGATATACGTTGATACGTTGATGTACGTTTGACGTACATCATTTTAAGATATAATTGATCGATTTCTAAGATAGTGGCTCCGTGGCACAGCATGACACCATTCGACGCCAGCTCGAATCGCCGAGAAATCAGCAAGTAGGTATCTACCAACTCGTACTAAAGTAGTAGGCGCTGCGTCATCGTTTTGTACCTGTATGGCTCTCTAAGAACCTAATATAGATTGCTTATTATGTTTAGTTTTCCCCGGGTGGTCATGCATGCAGCGATCGCTCAAGAGTTCACGACGCTGCCGCCGCGACGACACATGCTTACTTGAAAGTTCATCGCAGTTTATGTCCGATTGCAGCAGCATAACCAGCCTATAATGCTCCCACTGCTGGGACACAGAGCTCCTCTCTGTGAGAGGGAATGCGGGCCCAGTGCGGGTTGGTCTTATGTCAGAGTGGATACCTAATAATTGTAATTAGTTTTGCCTACATAAATTGTTTTACAAAAATACTTACCTGTCTTTTAACTTTTTTAGGTTTATAATTATGCTCAATATCACTAAATGTAAACACATGTTTTCATCAAGACAAATGACAAATCAAGATTTTTTTCTTAGTATTTACATTTTAGAGTCCATGACAAAAATAATAGTCAATTTCGTCAGACGGACAGACAGACAGATGGACGGACTGACAGACGAACAGACAGGTGGATAGACAGACGAACCGACAGACGGACAGACAGATGGACAGCGGAGCCTTAGTAATAGGGTGCCGTTTTTACCCTTTGCAGTTTGTCTATGTCACATGAAGGAAATTAAAAAAGCTATTGGCATACTTTTAGAGCATGAAAAGTGAAAACTACTTAAATATGTATAGAAAACGATTATAGAATAATTTAATGCCCAAAAAGTATACATATTTTCATTAGTCAATTTAGTCAGACGGCCAGACAGACAGATGGACAGCCAGACGGACAGACAGACAGACAGACAGACAGACGGACAGATATACAGACGGACAGACAGATGGACAGCGGAGTCTTAGTTCCCTTTTTACCCTTTGGAGTTTGTCTTTGTCACATGAAGGAAATAAAAAAAAAAACTAATTACTTTCACTCCTTAGAGACTAAAAGGGTCACTTTAGTCCCACTTCGTAGGGCTATAATGGCGTACTTTTAGAGCGTGAGAAGTGAAATCTACAATGTATAGAAATCGAATAAAGAATAATTGAATGCCCAAAAAGTATACAAATTTTTGTTACTAAAAATATATATTTTTTTAGTTAGCCTATTCTGTCCCACTGCTGGACAAAGGCCTCCCACATTCCTTTCCAACTCTCCCGGTGTTTTGCCTCCTCCGGCCCGTCAGTCAGGAACGAGTCCGTAAAAAAAATATTATTATACATAAATATTTAAAATGTTATAAATTTACATTTTTAATTTTTTATTAACAAAATTATAAATAAAATTAAAAGCATATAAAATAGGTAGCCCGCCAGCATCGGGAACAGGGTCCAAGCTGCTGGTGGTTAGGGCTCTTGAGAGAGGAACCTCCTAACAACACGCGCCGTGTCCAGAAGAACTGCTTTCTGAATCAAGCGCTTGATCCAGCTGCCTAGCGAGGGTCACCTCAGATGTTAGTTGAGGCTCTTGTCCAATTAAATTATTATTATTATGGAATTTCATAATAACACAATTACTGATATTGTTTCTTTTTACGTCTGCGGTGTGTAATTACCGCCACTATAGCTCAAAATAAATGAATGAAGAGAAAAGAAATGACAGACGGACAGACAGATGGACAGCGGAGTCTTTGTAATAGGGTTCCGTTTTGAAAGCTATAGCTCTTATAATGGGATTTTAGTGTTACACTGTACTTTCCACTTTGAGAGCGAGAAAAATAGTCAATTTAGTCAGACGGACAGACAGATGGATGGACAGAGCGATGGACAGACAGACGGACATACAGACAGACAGATGGACAGCGGAGTCTTAGTAAATAGGGTAACGTTTTTAATGCTATAGCTCTTATAATAATTTTCTAAAGCACATACATATTTTCCCTATTTATCTTAGTTTATTTGAATAATTTCGCAGTACTGCATTCTATTTTTCTTACATATGTGAACATTAGGACCATACACCATTGCGTCTCTTAGAGCGTTTATTACACTGCTATCTCCATCACTAATTACCTTAGTATACATAAGCCCGTGCAACTGCATGCTTACTTTGCATCCATCTACACCTGACAAGTTTTTTTTTAAATACAATGTTTTAATGTAAGATTACACCTCCACAACCCCCGTACTATTCAATCCATACATCAGCACAATGTTTTGAATGCGTTACATTGAGTTGTAACACAAAACATGATTTTTCACCCCAAAAAAGTCGTTTGATGTACAGAATGCTTGGTTGACTGACGGCTTCGTGAGGAGGTCTTTTGCACCCTGTATTCATGACGTGTCATCAATTCATCCTGCGTGGTCCTGTAAACGCATAACTCAATTAGAATATGCAAAAACTAACAAAATAGTGCATTGTAAACATAGTCAATTTAGTCTGAAGGACAGACAGTTGGACAGACAGACGGACATACAGACGGCTAGACAGACAGATGGACAGACAGACAGATAGACACACAGATGGGCAGACAGACGGACAAACAAACAGACGGACATACAGACGGATAGACAACAGATGGACAGACAGACAGAGGGATAGAAAGATAGTTGGCCTGACAGACAGACAGACGGACAGACAGACATGGGCAGACAGACAGAATGGCGGATAGAAAGAAAGATGATAGACAGACAGACGGATAGACAGACGCACAGACAGACGGATAGACAGACATGGACAGACAGACGGATAGGCAGCGGAGTCTTAGTAATCATAGGGTACTGTTTTTACCCTTTGGAGTTTGTCTATGTCACATGAAAGAAATAAAAAAAAAAAACTTTTACTTTCTAGAGACTAAAAAGGTTACTTTAGTCCCTGATGGACTAAAGATGACTAGCGATAGCATAAATTATTATTCACAGAAAACACGTTTTAGTTTTCAGACATTTTATTGAGAACTGTTGTCATGCCTACAAACAAAGTCACTATGTGACAGATTATATACCATGAAGGTATCAACCTCCAACAGTCCCGCTTCGTAGGGCTATATTGGCGTACTTTTAGAGCATGAGAAGTGAAATAATAGATTGTACATCAAGTGCATAAAATGCACCATTTCACGAGACGTTTTTTTTTTGTTAAATGGAGTGTAAGGTTTGGTCAGTACATGAGGAATATCGGAACTAATCTATTCACATTGTGCAGACATTGCTTCATGTGCTTCTGCTGCACAGGTATCTTGCCCGAAATCTTGTGTTGATCTAAAAAAAAATGGATTACACAGGGTCAAATTAAATGAGTTAGCGAAACTCCGCACATAAAAATCAAAAGCTATTTTTTTTCGGGTCAACGATACACACAGCACAGCGGGTCTAAAATAGCCGCTATAGCAGAATCTACGCAGAATCTTAGCATGAATCACGTTAAAAAAATTGAATTCTTAAAATGGACTTTATGTCAATAACTATAAAGTCCATTTTAAGAATTTTAAATTTTTAACGTGATTTACAAAACGATTCTGCTAAAGCGGCATTTTAGACCCCCGGTACAGATTTCATAAGTTTTTACCGTGCCGGAAGTGCCAGAGGTTGGTTTTATATATGTATAGGCACCAAGAGCAGCGAGCGGTGGCCCAGTGGTGGCGGCCCCGACTTACGAACAGTAAGTCATGGGTTCGAACCCAGACAGGCGCTTTACTTTGTATAATTTATTTCAACACCACTGCTCTCAAAGCGGTGAAGGAAAACATCGTGAGGAAACCGGAATGTCCTAAAACCAAAAATTCGAAGACATGATGTGACATCTACTAACCCGCACTGGCCCGCGTGGTGGATTATAGCCCATTACCTCCTTTGCCTCTTAGAGAGGAGGCCTGTGTCCCAGCAGTGGGAACATTAATAGGCTGATGATGAGGCACCTACTATTTGCGCAACCATTTCCATTTACATACTGATACCGATACTGTTAGCCTGCGTCATCCCACTGTTGGGCAAAGGCCTCTCCCCATTTACATAAGCATACAAAATAAAAGTCACTAGCGCATTGGACCGCGCTTAGATCTTCTTGCTTACATAGGGGGGCACCCTACTGCCTATACACAAAGCCGCGCCGCCGGCCACCATGGGTAAAGTAAGCCTGCGACGCTACGTGTAGAGAATAGCACTAATGGTTGAAGTCACCATCGACACGTGCCTCTGATGTCGATGCCGCGTGTCGCTCGTGTGTAAGAACACTAAATAGATTAGGTGCAACAAATTATATGACTTACCCATTGTTAATTTGTAGTTATTCACACCTGTTCTTCAATGAACCAACACAATATCACTAGCAGAGCGTCCACTCAAACCAAAAATTAATTTTTTTATCAAAAATCCGGAGTCCAAACAGTTATACGTCAAACGTCACACGAATGACATAGGCTTTAGAAGCAGATACGAAATTTCGAATATAACTGGAATAGGGTGGAGTCTCCTAGTATTAGCCTCCTCCTAAAATCGGCCTTTTCTAGAAAAAGTAACATAACTATAAAATTTGCCCTAAAATCATAATACTTTTCATGCAAAAACGACTCTATATCCATACACATAACCTCCCATACCATAAATACATTTCATTTTAAAATCTTCATGATGAGAAACATTTGAAATTTATTTATTCTTTTATACTATCTGTCATTTCGAATTACATTCAAATGTTGAATACATTTTTGTAATCATCTTTTAAAACCCTTCATTTTGATACCCCACTCGATGGTATTAGAAGAAAAAAAAATTCGAAGTCTACAATATGGCACCCCAAATCCACGATTTTTTTTTTTTTGCCAGAAATCAAAAGCACTTAAAAATTACAAGTAGTCAAAGTTCAAAAAAAGTTGACACGGTCGATAATTGGTACCACCACCCTACGCGCGTATGACATATTGTTAATGTGTGCGTGAACGTCGTCGTCGTCCTCCCGCACCGCGCACCGCAGCGGGGGAAACATTGTTCAGTGAGATGCACGATAAGTCTAGTAAAAGGCGCGCGTAAAAAAATACGAAAAGGCCTTTGGAAAATCGGGTTTTATGAAAAAACCACTGCATAAATCAATTACAAGTAAAATTTATTGAATTCTTTGATAATTGTGCTGTGTCGGTACCGACTTTGTTTTGGAAATTTGGCACTTCTTTTATTACTAATTTACGCCCAAAGTTACGTTAAAATTGGCAATAAAAATGAATCTTTGGTAGCTCGTAACTTTTGAATGGCTTTTTATTTTACTATTCTGTTTCCGTACAGACACAATTAATAATGAGACAAAACGATACCATGTTTAACTTTAGTTGTACCATGACAAACAGTGGAGTAATAGCCCCCCGAAATTTGTATGGAAAATATGTTGCGCAGATCAACCTTAAGTTCAATATCAGCACTTATGAATAAACCTCACAGACTGATAGTTTGATGCATCATCTCTGATCAAATGGTATTATTATCTAACTGTCCAATAAATCGGAATAATTTGGGACGAACCAGTAAATAATGGTGACCCGCTGTGACAATCAATGTGGAAGATCTAATTTCAACAGCGAATTTCAAATGCTGTTGTCCCTCATGTTGCCTGAAACGTGTGCACAAATAGGAAGTAGGTTTTGTTTCGTTCGAACCGGTTTCGTTTATTTAACAGTAATCGGATTATGGGCCGAAACTCGCGGAGCGGTTTTTTTCTGCGCCCGCATGCGGGTGTGCGTTCTTGATGAATGTAAAAATGTATACCTACTCATCAAAGTACGTTTCATGTACATAAATAATATGTAATGGTTTTTCTATTTCTGCTATTCTATCGCCAAATTTGTTGGAGTTCAACAGCATGCGGCACTCAAAAATATTGTAATGGTGTTTATGGCGGAGTGGGCGTTGTGTTGCAACCGCAAATAATGCGGAGCAAACCACGCCGAGTTTGCTCCTTAAATATCCAACAATTTATTTTGTTCATAGAATTTAATTAAAAGTTTGAGCATTAACAATTTAAATCTTGAAATATAATTATACGCTCTGCGTACTAAAATAAATTCAAATTCTTTTCAAGAGATCTCTCCTTAACAATGTAATCTGTTCAGTTAACAAGTGCTTCGGGAGCAGATGGCTCATAGATTATTCGGCATCTAATACATTGAGAAAACGAAACCGCCTCAGATCGGTAAGTAAAGCGCGAACACATCGATTGGTATACCGAAAGGTTTCTCTTAACGACGCCGAAATGGGCAATCATTACAGCAGTTGGGCTCAATTCTTCGGTGTCTCAGTGCCGTGGTTCGAGAATCAATCTCTTTTATGTAATGTTCGATGGAGTCGATATGGTCGTAACGTAAAGCTAAGTGCAAACCGAAACGATTTGACCCTTCGAGATTGTGGAAATAATCTTGTGTATGGAGATGTTCTAATATTATACACGTTTAAGGTTTGATGTAACTTGACGATGTGTCTTATCAATGTTCTTTCTTGCAGTTGAACAAACTCATCCATATCTATGAATCTACACCGTGCTGCACAAAGATTTTTATGTAGGTACCTACCTGGTATCTGTAAGTACATATGTTCATGTTTGGTTATTTCTGCCGCTTTACCGATACTGGAGTTTTTGTAAGTTATAGTAGTGTCCTTTGTGATCTTTCTACCTACCGTTCTGTTAATGATTCAATAGACACATTCAAAATGTTTAGTATTTAGGTGATTGTATATTGATCAGTAAACACTGTTCAAATGGATAATACACCTACGGGTAATTAAGCAAGTCACTTCCACAACAGCAACTACTTAGGCACTTTAAACATCCTTGACAATCCGTGCTCATAATATGTTGGATATTTTGCAAGGAAACTTTTCAATATTGCCAAAATTTCCTTCTGTGCAATGCTAGTTGAAATGTTACTGTCAAAACTCACTATGGAGCAAAAACGAGTTCGCCAGTTGGTTTTTACAGTTCGTTTCCTTCGTTTCATAAATGTTTTAATAGTATGGATCGTCTGACAAAATATACTCAAACAAAATAGCTATTAATAGTTTTCAGGTATCTTCATTTTTTTAAGTTGTCTAGATGTAAAGACGAAACATTTATTTAATTTTAACAAGAAACTCTTACAAAACTTCTAACTAATCCGACATTAGGACGCAATCAATCAAAAATATAAAAACAGAACGAATGAAAAGACGAATATTTATTCCACAAAACCTCCGCGACAGTTTTATAAGGAAAACACAACATAAAATATATGTGTATGTGACTGTACCTGGCTTTCTTTAGTGCTGTAGTACATTGAAGGTTATTAATCTGTGCCAGCTTTATAGATGTCAACTGGGAAAACGTTACAGCTGTGCAACTTCCGTACGAAAAATATATGGATTTTCTAACAGATCGCTTACCTTCCGCACGACACTCGAGAGATATTGAAGTATATTATGGAAGAGCTTTCGTTCGAAGCCTATGTTCGTTGCCAAACACATGGCAGTTCTTATTCAGACACAGTATCGTTCCCATAAAGAGTTCCTGAATTAATAATATCGCCTCTACAGGCTTTCCTTTGTTGTAGAGAATAAAACTGGAGGATGTTATTCACCTGAAGAAATTCTTAATTCAGCCGCCTTTGTGACGCAAGCCAGAGATATCTACGTGGTAATAGCGAGTTGAAAGGAGACTTAGATATATGACATGTCTACTCACAAAAAACTAATGAGTTTTTTATTGCAAGATAATTTACATGTGAGCAAACCAATTTCAAAAGAATCGAGTTTTCTGATTTTATTTGGAATTTTATATAGTCTAGTCTAGACTTTTGCCGTGTTTTTTTTTTCAATGTTTTGGTGGTGTGAGGAAATTTAATTAGTTTTTAGAATGAGACATGTTACTTACTGTCATTGTCTATAAGTGTCACTAAAAACTAATATGGATACAAAAAATAAATTATAAATTGAACTTTTAAAATATTCAATGTTAATATTAACTATTTTTGATATTTATTTTACACATCACATCAACAGCAAATTGGCCTATATAATTCAAGTATCGACATTTCAGAGTCAAACGACCCTTTGTGTCTTCATTCGGTTACGCGAGCAAATTATTGACATGAAACAGTTTATTAAGTAAATCGACGCATGCAATGCTTATTTTCGAGTGTCAATTAAGATCCATTTAAGATTATAAGCCATCTGCGGAGACCAACGTTAAATAAAACATATTTGAGTCAATTTCAACAACTCGATTTTTTACCTAATTTCCATGGACATTTTCATTTTCAGGTTTTTTGAAAAACTTTAATAACAAAGCGCAACATATCCACATTATATATACATTTTCTGAAAGGGTTATGTATTATAATTAAATTACTAAGAGAGTTGTTTGGGCCACCGAAATTGGCGAGCCACAGAAATTTTATTATTGCCACCGAAATTGTATAGGTGACACAGAAATTCTGCGTTTGCACCGAAATTGTGAATTATTATATATATAAATTGTTTTTTAATAATATGTAAAGAAAGATAAGGTTTAATGAAAAAACTGATATAATACGAATATCGTCGTTAATATATATATATATTATCGTTGTAATTATGTAATGAACACCTGCATGTAACCCATGTATCACAAATAAACGATTTGATCATTTTAATAAGCATTTCTAAAAATACAACGTGGTGTACTATTGGATAAATCAGACTTACAAAATTAGCAATCAAGGAACTGATTATGTTTTTTACTTCTATGAAGAGGATGGGAAATCATCAAATGACTTCTTCCACTCTGGGCGAAGCAGAAGGGACTTTCAGACTTATACTGACTAAAACCCATTCATGTTCCTTCATCGCTCTTTGTGTTCCGGGGCCACGGTATCTCTTTCGAACAGTCCCGCAACCCCGGCAGGCATCGATCCTTGCGGACCCCTTCCTATTGCTGACTCTCTTTGAGGCGCGCGTGAAACACGAACGCGCCATCGACACAGTCTGTCATCATGAGACGGACAGACGGCGAGCTAGCCCATAGCCCACCGTCCACAGGCCCACCACGTGGCCCCCGGCCACGACTGCATGTGCATGTAACGCACGACTCCCGCGTAGAGCCTCCGGCAGGAGGCGTTTGCCCCCCCCCAGCTTGGGCAGGAGCCGCCTGAAAGTCGGCTCGACCACACGACGAAGGTAGGTCGGCACCCGGTGATACCGAAGTGCCTCCCTAATGCAGCTCCAGGGCATGGTGTTGAAGGCATTGGCGATGTCGAGAGACACCACCAAGACAACCCCACCCCGGGAAACCGCATACCCCGTCGTGAGGGCTCTCACGCGCATGATGGCGTCCACCGTAGAGCGCCCCTTGCGGAAACCAAACTGGTGTTCCGCAAGATCCGGCCTCGACCCCGCAAGGTGCTCGGCGAGGCGGTTTGCAATTACTCTTTCAAAGAGCTTTCCCACCTCGCCGAGCAGCACCCTGGGCCGGTATGCGGACGGAGATTCCGCAGGGCGCCCCGGCTTCCGAATGAGGACCAGCTTTCCCGTCTTCCAATGAAGCGGGGACTGGCCTCTCTCCAAGCATGCGCTTAGGAGCTCCTCTAGCCGGTGCCCGAGAGCCTCCGAGGCCAGGACCCAGGCTTTGCCAGGCAAGCCGTCGGGTTCCGGGGCGGTATTTTTGACACTGAACCTACGTACCGCCACTCTCAGGTCTACCCCAGTCACTTCCGGAGCGTTTTCGTCGTCGTCCTGTTGGTCTGCTTCCAGCATCGCAGGCGGCGGAGCCATAGACGGGGGTGGGATGTTCCCCTCGCGAATGGAACAGAGTACTCACCATGTCCTCCACGAGCTCAGGCCGGAGACTCTGCGTCAGTAGGGGGGCCCAGGTGTGGAGTTTATCTCGCACCATATTGTAAGGGCGCCCACACGGATCTCTGTCGAGAGTCCCAGCATCGAGGAGATGCTGGGGACTCGACATCTGCGCACGTCGCAGATATCGGACATGGCCTTCTGGAACCACCCTGCCTCATTGTCAACGTCGGCAGGTCTGGCCGGTGATGTCACCCAGGCCTGCACGATCAAGGCTTCCAGGAGGAGCTCCTGGAGGATGCAACCCTCAAAGTTCTGTTAATCCAATTGAATGACTTTTTCAAGAAATAGTAATACAATTTTATTTTAATGTCGGGGGCTAAGGGCTAAGGAAGGACCTAGTTCTGTCAAAGTAATTTCGGCATAACAAGTATTGATTCTTTTCAAAAATCTTCATTAACATTAATACAATAATTGATTGGTACAATTTCTGTGGAGTCGTGTAATTACCGTGGACCACGAGATGCCACGGAAACCACAGAAATTGCCCCATAGAAATTGGAAACGGGGCTATTTTATTTTTTTTACAAGAAACTATCAAGGCTATGACTATTATTTTCTATAATATTAAATGTGTACCAAAGGCTACTTAGCATGCATAAAAGTGATACCTTTATTTCTTGCAAAAATCCTTTTAAAACCTAATCACCGAAATTGCAAAATTTCGTTCCGAGTAAACTGAAATCACGTACTTATATTTTTGGCGGAAAGACCTGGCGATATGGTGCACTACCATTCTTACTGCAAGTAAGAGCACGACTGTCTCTTGCCGAGCAGGGATTTATTGTTCGTTTAAACTCATTGGTGGAAGCTCAGGACGGTGAAACAAAATGACCATAGAAATTAGTAATTTCGCTTGGACAAACCTACCGTTGACATGTACTCATTAACTATGAGTCTAAACATTCAAAACTAATTAACGTCTTGTAGGTCAATCATTACTTAACGCAATCAAAATACTTTTTACTATATATGTTGGAGATTATCTTCCTGAGAGGTAAATGCTGTGTATGAAAGTAATTGTGGACAAGACACAGAAATTGATAATTCATCATTTACCAATTTTTTTCATAAAAAGTAATAGTCTTATAAATATAATTTAAGTGGCTTCATTTAGATTCATGTCACTTTAATTCTGAGAAAAAAAATCGTTGCATTATCTGTAAAGCAGCACAGCGATTTCAGCCTATAAGACGCGTAAATTTTTCGTCTGAGAAATTCACTCATTTAATCCATAGGAGCAACAAAGCTTGCAGCTTGCTCGCAAACTATTACCTACTGCTAGCAATCTAATCTAGTTGACAAAGTCTCAAAAATGTTTGTTGAATTGGGACAAATTAACGCTTGCGAACTCCGCTAAAATATTATTCATATTTTATAACGAACACCATTTTATTTTCACGGTCCGTGAGCTTGTTGAATAGAAACCCTGAATGTTTGCATTTGATTTTAATACGATTATACATTTTTAAAGAAGAAAAATTGTGTTTAAAGCGTGTTTCTATTATATTATTTACACGGGGATTTGGACAAAGGATCATTTTATTAAAATAAAATAGCTTAAATGTTTTGTAAAAACGAGACTACAGAAAACTAAGCTCGAATTTTATTCAACATATTTCATATTGACATGGCTGAACCACAAAGAGTCTTGACCTTTTCGATCTAAGTTGATAGCTCGTGCAGTTAATAAAAGACTAGAATCAAAACCATACTTCTCTCTCTCAATATGGCAACGTTACACAAGTTTTTGAATTTTGTTTCATAAGTACTGTTCTTGAAGAATATAACAAATATGTAGTTCTGACTCACTGCTCGATGGAGATTGGGATTTCAATAACAGTATAACAAAAGTGTCCTTTTAAAAGTACGAGCTTTTAAAACTACACTTTTGTTATACTGTTCAGTTTTTCTACAGTATGCTCAACAAACAAATTAGCTGTTTTCTGTTTTGGAAAAATTATCATACTTTCGTACAACTTTATGATAGAATAATATTAAAAAAATGAAAATCTATCATGGTAGGTTTTAATCTCAGTGAGTGCAGACAAATATTTTATTTTTATGTTTTACACAAACATAATATTTCATCGGAGAATTTATTACCACAATATTTTAATTTATTTGAACAAGCTTTATCGTAATTATTTCGTTGAAAAACATTTATTTCTGTAAAGATTAATATCGAGTAGACATCGTGTTGAGCGCTGGTTATTGACCTTGTATTAAATAAATATTTTAGTGGGTACATGCGCTTGTACCTTTCCAAAGATACTATCTGTAATGTTTATCGAAACACCATGTCGACAAGTTTACCAAACTTCACGACAATGTACTCTGGGGCCAAAGTTGGGGAATTAGTAGGTATAGAGGAAAATTAAGTTCGAAGGTAAATTCGGCACATCGTCGATAACTTTAGCTAAGTTTATAAATAGACCGATGTAAAATGTGCAATTAATTATCAACCAAACACAACAGCTTCCCTTTAAACCTAAAAAAAAGTATTGATTGATTTCCATATCGACACTTATTGTTGGCGGAAAAGTATGAATCAGCTGTAGCAAGCAGTCTTTTCATCTGCCTAGCCTTTTCCCAAGTTTTATTGGGGTCAGCTTCCAGTCTAACCGGATGCAGCTGAATACCAGTATTTTACATGGAGCGACTGCCTCTCTGACCTCTACAACCCAGTTAGTACTGGGTAATACGATACCCCTTGGTAGGACTGGTTGTCAGACTTTTTGGGCCACTGACTACCTGTAACGACTCCCAAAGATCACAAATGACAGCCGGGACCAACTGCTTAACGTCCTTTTCGAGGCACGGAAGAAACTCGGTATGTAATGGGTGGTCACCCATCCACAGACCAACCTAGGCAAGCAAGGCTTAACCTAAAGATCGACCCGAGCGGCTGTTATTATTTAGCCACGAGGTCCACGTGTAGCAAGCAGTCTTTTGGCTGATGATATTGTTATTCTAATCACCATTAACTTTAAATTATTTTACCATTAACCACTGAAAGCCCACGACCGTGTGTTGCGGTAACGCACGATCAATAGAAAAAACTTAGTAACATTTGACAAGCAAAATATGGAACCGGGTAAATCTGCTTTATATTTCCATCGATTAGAGCGCAATAGTGCTGGATGCAGCCCGCAGGATAGTTTTATCCACACAAGTCGGCGCGCTGATTGCGCGGACTGGGCAAACAGAATAGACTCCCAAGTCAAACATTCCCAGCGTCCAACTGTTCCTTGTGTACCTACAGATGAAACTTAATTTATACTGAACACATACCATATAATATAGCTTTTGCAGCCAATCAAATATGTAAGTTTTATGAGAAGTAGCCATAAAATACTCGCTTTAATCAAGACGGTGCGCTCGCGTGGTGTTCGTGGCGGGTTAAAGTATTTACCGCTTGGTTTTCTAGACGGGTTAGCTCAGACTACAAGACTTCTAAGTGAAAATGTTATTTATTGGTAATTTGTGACATTAAACGAAAGATAATATTTTTTGTGATAAACGTATTTGTGTTCATAATAAATACATAGAGAGATCAAAACCTAGACACATAAATACTACCTCGAAATAACCTTTTTGTACACATTAACACTTTGTGCGCCAAACACGTATTTTATTAATTATCTTCCCCAATAAACGTCGAGCCTCCGCGCGTGATACGGGTTATTTCCTTTATTACTTATTCTGTGTATCAAAAAGTAAAAAGCAGTCTAATATTTTCCAAAATGGTACCTGGGCTCGTTCTAATTGGATTATTCATTAATGCTACCGTAAAGATTACGCTGCGGTTGGTGGATTCGGGGGTTAAGGCCCTTCTAACCCTAAAACTCTATTTGTGGTGGTTCAAACTTCGTTTGAAATACTGTTGGAATAAAGTTCTAATCAGCTTGCACTACAAAGCGGTTGTTACGTCAGTCACTGCTGCCGAATAGTGCGAAATGAGTGGTTTTTTGCGATTTACAAAAAATCTATTGATTGGACTAAAAAAATAAAACACATAAGCTCTGCTTTATAGTTAGTTCAGTCAGTATACAAAGTTTCATGATCTAATTTGAAGTACTTTTTGAAAACCAGCGGTTTATTGTTCGATTTGGAGGTAACTTTGGAATTTTTTTCTATCACGAAAAGTTTATGGAATCGTGTTTTCGTCACACATAGGACTTAGCATTAATCCTCAACTTTACCATATATGTATTTCAAAATTAATGCTGCAGTATTTTAGGCGTAACGGAGGATCATGCAAAGCCATTTGAGGGAGTATAGGCCCTTAACGATGGGTAACTCTTTGGTTAAAGTACAGTCAATGACAGCAGTATAACATAGCTTACAATGAGAGTTTCTCTACTAAAATAATAATCAACTGACTGTACATTACCTTACCTTAGTACCAAACTTTAATTTCACTTCAAGTCCAAAACACAGCTTAGGACACTAAATGAAGATGTTGAAGAGATTATCCTACTTAGTTCAGTAATCGGGAACATACACCTTGGTAGGTTGGCTCGTATGTGACACTGACATACGAGCTCGCAATATTTGGCACATATGTAGGACGTAAAAGGGATTTCAAACTGGTTTACGTGGTCAGGCTATTAGTGTAACAGAATAATTAATGTGCCATGTGTCATTTCGTCATGACTAAACACTGGCGTTCATCTTTATGTAGTCCAGGGGGATGGTGCAATCATTTGCCGAGCCTATATTTTTTTTGTGGGCTTCGTATTGAATTGGGTAAATAGAAAAACCTCGCGTGGTTGGAAAAGTAGTTTTATTGATTGCTGTGCATATATGTTTTTGGACTCATTCGATTTTAAAATAGGCAGAAAAATAAATCTGACTTCTATATTACTGGCCTACCTTTAACTACAAATGTCACTTACGGGATATCTTCCGTGATTATTGTTTATTTTTGAGCTCCCGATATTTCGACGCTGTTGCAAGCGCCATGATCGCGGGTTAATAGCATTTGTAGTGTAGTTATGGACCGTGAAAGCTTAAAACAGTGTTTGGCCTACCTTTTGTTTTTATTTTTTTAATATTAATTTTGATTTAGAATGATATTAATGAAAAAAACCGGCCAAGTGCGAGTCGGACTCGCACACGAAGGGTTCCGTACCATTGACTATATTTAGTATTTGTTGTTATAGCGGCAACAGAAATACATCATCTGTGAAAATTTCAACTGTCTAGCTGTCACGGTTCATGAGATACAGCCTGGTGACAGACAGACGGACAGACGGACAGACAGACGGACAGACAGACGGACAGGCAGCGAAGTCTTAGTAATAGGGTTCCGTTTTTACCCTTTGGGTACGGAACCCTAAAAAGAGTAAAAGATAGCGTGTCGGTTGACAGAGAAGAAAGGAAGAAAAAAAAACTTGTTTAGCTAGCTGACTTCAATGAAAAAGACGTAAGGGCAGAAAAATGATGATGATGATGATGACGATTAATTTTGAGTGCAACCTCAAACTGTACAGTTTCAGTTAAACGGTTGTTCCTTTGCTTAGCATACAGTATTAGCTCGAATTAAATTCTGGCTCAGCTGTGACCATTCGACTGTATCATTAATTCCGCCTGGCTGTTTAGATGCCCCATTTTCTGTGGTCGCACGCAGTAATTACTGTGGTCCAACAATTTGTATCACATGATGAATGGGATTAATAAGTTATATTGCGATAAAATAAACTGGGTACTTCGTTTTATTTTTAATATTTAGCATTTTTATTTGCCTGAAAGCCCCAATTTCAAAGTTCCAGAGAGTAAACTAATCATTATAGACTAATTTATAGGTTTTGTCAACACCTATACTTGTGCCTACCTATATAATTTTCTTCGTAATTTTACTAAGTAAGTGCTAACGATAATTATTGTTATAATTTGACGGCACTCCACACCATGTCAATAATTATATGTTATGGCCCCTGTAATTGCTCAGGGGACATTTTGTAGAAAGTTCAAAGAAATAATTTTCAGTTTTCATGCGATTGCATGTTGAAAAAGTACGGTAAGTAGAATTGTACAAAATAATAAACATAATGAAGGGTAAGATTTTTCGAAATATGAGTCAATGATCGGAAAATTGTGATTACAATCAGAATACCAACATGCAAACAATAATTGAGTTGTAACTTTGAAGAATTACTACCAACTTTTGTTAACAGAGATTGACGATTAAATATTTCTATTGACATAAGTTGTAGAATTGCTGTTGACGTCATTTGCATAAAACACGAACCACGTTGAACGTCTGTATTATAGAAACAAAAAAAAACAGTAGTTATAAGAAGGAAATTACTTTCGTCGTCGAAGGCGAGCAAGCGGCAAGCTACTTCATTCACTTAAATTTTTCAAGCCAATCTAATTTATTATTCTACTTAACTTGGTTTTACTATTGAGATAGAAACTAGAGTTACCATTTTCTACCAAATTAACTTTATTGATACAAAGCTATTTTACAATTTTGCTAATTCTATGGGTACAACGGCGGTCTAATCTACACTACCCCCACTGGGCCGGCTTGGTCGAACCAGTCCACTTCCTCTCATAGAGAGGAGGTCTTTGTCCCAGCAGTGGGAATGATACAGTCTGACTATACATTGCGAAACTTTAGTGTTTCGAAAAACATTCTACTTCATAGAAAAAGCTGATAATAGCACAGAATGACAAAGCGTTTCCCATTCATGTTATTTCCGATCTAAAATTCAAAGCTATAATATTTATTGACACGGAAAGACACTTAATCATGACGTCAGAGCATATCGAATTAATCGTTTCCGCTTGATCCGTCAGTGGGAACTCGGCTTTACTAAATTGGATTTTGATTCGATATTATGCTGAACATAGGCGTTTACAGAGAGATTGATTGCTTTACTTTTGGAGCACATTCACACAATCCTATCAGTGGGAATTGAACTCGTTTATGCGTTGATAACGCAATTAGCAGTTGGTTTAACTGTTGTACGAGTACGTGCATAAAAGTATTTTTTTATTGTCAACCGCAGCTGTTAAAAGTTGGTTGAAAATTGTTTTTTAACGTGTAACGTTTGTGTGATTTGGGAATGACGATTGTTTGGTGTTTGAGGTTTTTACGTTGATGTTATCTTTGACTATATTATAGTTTTATGAAATTAAAGGTTTTTAAAACAAAATCAGCCGTAATTATCATCGATGTAGGGATTACGAGGCGTCGTGTATGTTTTCAATCGAAACGTTGTGCTGATGAATCCATGTATGAGAGCAATAATGTTGGCTTGTTTAGCACATATTTCTATATAAAATGTTTTTGCAACTCGCTTTCATTTGAACATCCATTCGTAAAGTGGGGCGAGCGTGCACGTCCATAAATAAAGAATGTCGTGTAAAAGGCGAAGCTTTCGCACTGAATTTTTTGTTTTGCGTACATTAACCGTACGACGGTATTAAGGAGCGCGTTTGGGCACACAAAGCCGTCGCGACTCACCCACTGTTCTAACGGCAGGACGAGTGGATAAGTAGCTTCAAGTATTTATATAAACATTAGGAAAAGATCGGCTTTACGTTTGTACCTAATAGTTAGATGAAAATTTAATTGTTGTTGGCGACGTTTTTGCTGATTATCACGGACTTTAAAATTCTCTTTAAGGCTTTGTAGTCAGTATGAATTTGAAATTCTGGAAATATTTGGCGAAGTTTTAATCCCAGCGTACAAATAAAACTGGTAGTTAAAACTTAAGAATTATGTTGTATAGCGTGAAAAGAAGTTTTGTAGTCATAAACGTCGCAATGTGTATTTGTGAGAACCCGTTTGTAACAAATAGAAGATACTGGAACAAAGTAACCACTCGCCTGAAATGTGATCGTGTCCAGTTATCGCGAAGTGGATATGATACATTGTGACGTAGCTCGCCTGCGTAGCCTACGCTCTACGCCGTAGTAAGTCGTCTATGTGCTACGCCGTAGTAAGTAATCTAAGTGCTACGCCTCTACGGCGTAGTAAAAATGTCGCGTCGTTCAGAATCGTGCATTTCTATGTAAAAATATGCTTGTTAGTAGATATTTTCTTTGTTAATGTTATGAATTATTAACATTTTTGCGCCAACTAAGGTTAAGTGTGTACCATTTTGGCCGTTACTATATGTTTGCTGTTTAAAAATAAATTTTTAGGCAGTTTTTCTTAAAGCTATATATACAATTTGGAAATCGTGATCCATGATTAGAACTCTTTAGCTGAAACATATGATGTTGCTGAAAAAGTATAATAAGCTTTTGCCTTTGTTCAGTATAAATAGCGACACACTGTGTGCGTGACATGAATGTGGGTGGGTAGATATATGTATGTCAGGACTCTCCATTACTTAGTAACTTGGTACCCTTATCTAGATAAAACTACAAAGATGAAAAGAAGCCTGAACAAAACAGACGAGTTTGCATCATCGAAATGTTTTACGAGATCGTTCAATATAAAATGTAGAAGTTTTACAAAGTATCTACTTGTCTTAATGTAAACTTTGGGTATAAACGCGAGGTCAATACAACCCGTCACTCTTTCGAACCGTTTGGACTCCGAAGAGGGTCAAATACTGATGTCACGGGTAATTTATTGACACTCCCTCTTTACAACGAATTATTTAAGAGGTGAAAATCCACTTTGACTAATTGTGTAATTATTTTAAGTAAATAAAAGACATTTAACATCGGAATTTCTGATTGGCTACAAATCTATGTAAGTCGTTATTCTATTGTTATTTGAGGTCATAACTTATATTAAATTGCTTTAAGTTTACTTACATTATGGTTCCATTGTGTAAACACTGACGGACATGTGGGCAGTTAGTCAATGTCATGGCGGAATGTTTCTGGTCTTGTGCCAGTAGATCTATTTTTATTGAGAAGAACGTGTTGAAGAGCCGATACGTGGGACCAATGCCTTTGCTATTAGACACAACTATTATTGGTTCTAACCTTACACGTTCCAATCAAATTAGAAATGTTAGCGACAAAATACCTACAGAGTTAATAAAAATACACCTGAGACCTTTTTATATTATATTTAGTACTAAATAGTGTTTACTTTTGATTTTATGCCGATTTGTGCCGCGTGGTGTCCGGCAGAGTAGAATAGAACCAACCCATTATACTCACAGGTGTCGTATAAGGCGACTAATGTCTGAGGCAGAACACCTTGCGCCTCCGTAGACCAGAGAATGGGCAGCAGCGTTTTCTGTAAGTCTTTCATCACTGTGATCTCCAATCCGCCTGCCAAGCGTGGAGATTACGGCAAATTCCTCCCATCATGGGAGAGGCTTATGATGTCCAGCAGTGGACGTTATGGGCTGTTGTTGTTGTTGATTTTATACATGCTTTTGATTAACCACAAAATCGTTCATAAGTACAAATATTATAGAATTGAAAGTAAGTATCTGCTTGTTAGGTTTCTTGTCTAAAAGATTAAAACAATTTAGATGTAATTTACCATATGGAGGTAGACCAATGTTAGTAAGTTTGTACATTGGGCAAGCCGCAGGCAACAGTTTTCAGTAGTTTCATATAAAAACAATATGTTCTCGACATTTTGTATAGATAAAAGAGTTTTGTTTTCATTTTTCCGAGAACCACACGTACAAAAAATTGTTAAGCCGTGTACGCACGTGCAAACACGAACATAGCGAACATATTAAACATCAAACTTGAACATTTGGTTCGTACGTATGGACGAACACGAACGCGAACATAGTTCGAATCGAGTTCGCGCACAACAGTCGTGATTTTAATAGCCATGTCGGTGCCGTTGTTCTATACGAATAGTTTTGTTACGTAACATTTATTAAAGCTCTTCGAACGCTCTTCTGCGTATCATGCAACGCAACAAATTTGTTCGTACCTGCGTACACGGCTTTTTAAAGATAGAACTCGTAAGAGCTTGCGGGTATTTTTCAATTACCACATATTGATTCCGACATTTGGTGCAGTATTCCCTATAAAAATGCATCTTCTTAGTTACGTAAGTGCATGCACGCGGGCTACACTTTAAATAACGCGAAGGTACGGCGCGGTATCCCGGGGGAGCCATTTGTTGCACACAAAGTGTTCGTCTTCTTGGCCTACAGTGTAATATCGTACGACCGGAAAAGCACATACGCTCCGATGTGATAATGTATGTACGAGTAAATGCTATATATGCCAGCACCCTCGTCTAATTGTCTAATACGGACGTGTACGTTCACACAAAGCGTTTTAGGTTCCTATTGTTTCTCTAAGTTTGGGATATTGGTCGTAACGTATGTTAGTTGTTACTATTTGGATAGCAGGTAGAAAGATGGAAAATCATATATTATGTACGTGTACTGTAATGTGTTTAGTCATGAGCAACTAATATTCAGACACAATTTGTTAACAAGTTCTGTTAACGTGCTATTTCGTCAATCAAAGCAGCGTGGGCGGTAATTGGCTTGATAAAATTGTGTTTACCTACTACAGCAAGCAGTGTTAGTAGCCAAAACATAATGTGTACTAATCTACTCCCCCAATTTGCTTGTACAAAATGTGGAACAAGATAAGCGGAAGAAATTTGGTTTTCCTTGTATTTTCCTTCTAGCACGGCAAGTTAATTTCAAGAATTAGGTCACCATTTTATATCTTTTTTAGTATTTATTTGTTATAACGCAGACTGATCCTACCTTCATTCGTACAGATTTATTTAATATCTAAACGGAGAATAAACCAATGAATTAAAATAAGAATCACGTATATCAGATAACTGGTTGTCAGTTCAAAAAAGCGCACTAACGGATAGGGTACAGAGGATAAGGACGTTCCTACGAATATAATGTCCATATGGCTGCATACGGGTGGCGCGGCCGGCAGTATGTGATCTACCCCTCATCGGAAACTATGTATGCTGTGCATGAAATGGTTACCACTTAATTAATTTACTTGGTTCCTTATGGATAAGGGAAACTGAACAAATGCAATATACTGTTTGTTGTTTAGTTGACCGAACAACAAGTAAGCCCTCCGTCTACATCATCGATCTTTATTTAATTCAAGAGAGCCTTGATTACTTAGGGGCGTCAATAATTACATTTTAAACGTGATTGCTTTCTATTTCGGTCGCCATGACGAATGTTCGCTAGATCGTCCCTGCGAGAGTTCGCGTCTCGGCTGCGGCATGCGGCTTGTATATAAATGTTTACATAATGTCTATGTCCCTTACGTCGGCGGTGGAAATCAGTGGTGTCGCGACGTATTGTTTGTTTTGTTATTCTTCTTCTCGCGTCCTGTATTTCGCGTTCTGCGATATTTTTGCTGAGAACTAGGCAGTATTGTCACGATTTGTTAAGATTGAATTGAATATGTATGTCTGTTGGTACTTGAGTTGATATCACAGAGACGATAGGAACTACATCTTGGCTGCCCTTGATGAAATATGAGTTGAACATCGCAGGCTACACTCTGGAAATATGGTAGATAGCTTACGGCCAACCCGGTATATGTGTTTTAAATAAAATATATACGTATATTTGAGAAGATTATCTTCGAAATTTCAAACAAACGGAGTCAAACCAAAAGGAAACAAACATTGCAGTATAAGATATAAAATTGAACTACGTCTGATATAACAAACGTACACACAACAGAGTTTTTGCTAACAGCCGTTACGTCAGGTAATGGGGACGCTTCAGTTGAAAGTTTATTTTAGTTGCAATACAAAATGTCGTCACTCTTGCTTGATAAATGTCAGGTAAGTAGGTCAACCGAGGTGTAAACGGGAGCGTGCAGCAGTTAAACAGTTTTATTAGTTCAATATTCATTGAATTTTTATACTTTGACATTTCCTTCTAACAATGGCAATCGCTATTCATCGTTATCATGAAGATTCATAAACTTTGTAGCCTATTAATGCTAAGCTATGTAAACTTGCAATGCTAATGTGACTAATTGTAGTATACATGCATTCTTGTAACATCGTTTTACGGCACGTAGCAAACAATAATATCTGCGTGTCGCGTCGTTTGTGTCTCACCACTCGCGATACATGATCATTTATGAGTTTTGTTCAGTTTTACACAAACATTACTCAACTATTTCAGGAATATAGTGAATGAAAGCGACATCCATAGTTCACAGCGCTCACTGCGAGCCTACCCGCGCGTTTCACGGAAGTTAAATTTGTCTGCCAAAACACCTCGTTGGGGGTTTACCCTTTGATAACTTGAGTGTTACTCATTAGTTTCCCGACATTGATAAACTTGAGTGTTGGAACGTCGTGGGGTGCTATATTTCATTCAGGTGACCTATATAGGAGCGCGGTAAATGTTCTCGTGCTCAGTCCTCTCGCAAATTGCTCAAGTTTAAGCGCGTTAACCCACGACACGATTTAGCAAATATCGCTCAGATGCAAATCCGAGTCTCTTGTGGTAATGCCGAGAGTTATTACATCGTTCGAACAACGCCCAACTTTGTCCATGAATACCGCCTGATTTCTGCAAAGGTGCGATGTTGCGATGCCGCCGGAAACTACAAGTTATTGCTACGTATAGCTCAACTGTCGCAGAACGAGCCCATTCAATTTGCTTAACAACCGTAAAGGCAATGTATTGCAAGTGATTGTTGTGAAATAATAAAATTATGCACGTCGCGAAAGGTTGCAACGTCAGATGTACTCGGACATACTGAAAGTCGTAAGTAAGTCGCTTGCCTAAAGTTACAACCGCTTATCTTATTTCGTTTTGTATAAAGCTGGACAGTTTAAGGTTCACTTCGAATACTTTGACATTCCGAAAGAGTTCTTAGGCTGTGTGGCGATATCTGGGCACAATAAAAAAGCTAAAGAGTTAAGCGACCGCAAAAATATTGTCTCCGCTGCAGTCTAAAGTAAGTAGAAAGCCAAGATAAGAAGGAGCGAGCATTGTTGATTTTAGTATTCTACACGAGTTTGTAGGTAGGTAACACGTGAGATTCACAAACAGCGAAAAAAATACGAATCCTACCACCGAACGCAAGAAATGTTTACTCATGTTGTAAATACAATTGAAATATGAAAATGGGAGACCTCAATTATTTATTTAATATTGCAGATATTCTGACTAATCTTTATGAGACGGAGTCATGCTTTATTCGGGCTCCAAAGGTTCTAATAAATAACAGAGCGAGACGAAAGGCATCATTTGGCTCATGGTAAGGGTCCTTCATCTAACAAAATACTTCTGGCTGTTGAGGGTTGACAGAATGAGAACAAAAAGCTCATTACTGGAGCTCCGGCGAGCGCTACTAATACTTGTACACTTACAATAAAATTACTGGCTACGTTGGCTACGACGGTCTACGGCGTAGCGGAAGGAGCTACGCGATTTATGATATTGTTATTATAGTTTATTCATGAATAATATGCAAGATGAGCTCGTAGCACGTAGCTTAGTCTGATCCTTTAGTTAGATGACTAATATTTAAAGTGATCTTGTAACGAACGCTCAAATCTTAAGCTCTGATCAATATTTTAATCCTTGTGTTGCACATCAGCATCGTTTCATAATTTCAAATACATGTTGTACTGTAATTTGAGCGCAGTACTAACGACAATTATTATTGTGTCTGGGTGTACTGTAAACAAGACTTAGAAAAATTATTCGCTCCGTTATCACGCGTCACCGGTCGATGCTCTGTATCGGTTTGATCGCGTATCGTGTACTTTTCGATGGCTGCAGGGCGCGCTGCATACAAACTGTCACAAAGAGCTTACGAGCTGCAACCTATGCGATTTTTACTATTTCATGTGTACAGCCACACGCCCGATACCCATTAGGACTGCTCCTCAGCCCGTTCGAATCCCAAGCACATTAATATTAACTTGCCGACGCTACCCCAACTAACTACACTCAATAGATGCACTTACTTCGATGTTTTCTTGGAAAACTCATTATATAATGTCTGTATGATATATTACAACAGTTGCTTTAATGCACTAGTGCTGTAGTTACGACATGTAACTGCCTGTGCAGGGACATGATTAAATGTCAGCTGTAGTGTAATGAATTTGAATTTATGTTGAGATCATGGCTTACCTGGGTGAGATATCTTGAAACTTTCGTCTTAGAGAACTTTAAACTTGAATGTATGTTTATCTTTTAAGTATATTAGGGGATTTTCCTATATAGTTTTCCTCTACGAAAGCTGTTTCTCGTAGGGGAAAATTCCAATGGGAAATCCTCGAAATTTGGACATTTGGAAGGAAATATTCTAGAGATAAGATGTCATTGGGTGATAAAAAAGGGATAAGATTGCGTATTTATACGACGATATTCCAGCGGTTATAAATACGTGTGTAATGTGTTGTAAACAGGTTATGTAGGTGATGCCTGATGGCGGTGAGGTGGGGTTCCGCTGTGTGATAAGCTGTTCCGATCGACAGGCGGTCACGCGAGCCGTACCGTGTCGTATGACGTGCACTAAGCACTATTACACACACAATCAATTACCTTGTTCTTCTTCCTTTCATTTCAGTTACAGTTTTGTGTTGCAGTTTGTTAATTATTAGTTGGGGACGATGTTTTGCTAATGTAAATTGTGTTTAGTCTTATGTCCACAGTAGACTGCAATAGGTTGAGTTGATTAAAGTATTAAATATTTTATTAGTATAAATGGGCTAGCACCTGTATGAGAGTATGAGAACCTGAATGAAAAAAGCGGTGTTCTCAACCATTATTATTTGCACTCAGATTTAAAACAACTCGAATCCTCTCGACACGTTTGTTGATGATTCCTTTATTGATGTCCTACCTAGGTCAACCATTTTGGTGTTCCACGGGTCTGAAAGGCTCTTTAGGCATAATACTAAAAAGTATAGAACGCCGACGACCGAATGACGCACTCAAGAAGGCGAGTGTGCAAAGAGATTATAATGTAGTAGGTTACATAAACAAAATTCTCTGCAGATGTGCTATTTGAATGCAGTTTGCAGATCCGGCCGCTGCTTCCTTCCATAAGCAAACAGGTACAAAATATTTATAAGTACTTTATCTACTATTTTGCTTGAAGCTGGGGTTTGGATCTAGTTTTATGTTTTCCGAAAATATTAGCTATAGCAGTATGGACGATACGTCAAATTTATGAAAGTTGAGTATCGAAAGTTTTCCTAACGTAACTAGTTTTTGGAAAATGTATGAATAAAATGAATGGACATACAAAGTTATGTGATATTTAATAGGAATAGCAGGTTGAAAAACCGACCAGCGGGTTGCGGGACTGTTCGAAAGAGATACCGTGGCCCCGGAACACAAAGGGCAATGAAGGAACATGGATGGGTTTTAGTAGTCAGTAAAAGTCTGACACTCGCTCCTGCTCCACCCAGAGCGGGAGGAGTCATTTGATGATTTCCCATCCGAAAAAAAAAGGTTGATAAATCGATGTTACTAAAAACGATTTCATCAATGCGGGTTTTAAAAAAAAAAATACATGGCAATTAAGTAAATGGGCCACCTGATGTAAATGTGGCCACTGCGGCCCACGGAAATGTTCAGAACCAGATGCGTTGCCTACCCTTCTCATCAATCTTTAGAAGCTGTCCAAATTGTAGTTCCGCGGAAAACCCTTAGGACCTCTATATTTCTTACGGAATGGGTGCGTTTTTCTGTTTATCTGTATAGTATCTTCGCATGTAAGCGTCTGATTAAATTTTGCTGGTCCGCACGTCCTGATGGATAGTGAATGGTGAGGTAAAAGCTTAACTCTGTCGGTATCGGATAACATGTAGTGCTAGTACTACTGGCACTACACGTAATACACATGTTACAATTTTATATTACTACTTACTTATCTATTTCATCGGGGATGACGTAACTGATGTGCTCTTCTGGGTTTCCAGATGATCGTCGAATGTTTTATGTTGATCGTGTATCAAATACTGCGTGTTAGCAGTCAACCGTGACCTGTATTTTATCAATTTAGTTTATTTGCTCTTTCAGCGGAAAATCAAAAGTATGTTATGTATGAGAGCGTGATATTGAACTTGTTTTGTGTGGGACGGGCTCTGAGCTTATGTTTAACAGGGCTTACGACTGGAGATGAATATTCAACCTTAGTCTCATGACTTTTAAGGTATTGTTCATTGAGCTCTGCGCTCCAAAACTAAATATCTTTGCTATTCACAGTACAAACATACATACTATGCTAAAAATAATGACCATTTTTCAAGCGACTAAACAATTAAGCAATTTTAATACAATTAAATATATAAGAAAGGAATGGATTGATAATAATGGATAGTATAATATTAATAGAATAAGTAAATAGATGGGAATATAAAATACTTAATAGGATATGAAATATTTTAAATTGAAAAGTAATAAAGCGGTCTTCCTCTCTACAGATTTACTAAATTTGCTGTGCCCGACAGGGTCAATAATTGTTTCTATGTTTTTATTTACCACCTGTAATTGTACATTATGGATTTAGCTATAAACGATTTTGACCTTGACTTTGACTTAAAGGAAAACAATCTGACTCTCACTTCATACATAAAATATTTCAAAACACCAAATAAAGCAACAAACAAAACTCAGCTTAAAATTCTAAAAAACAAACAAGAATCCGCGTCTAAAGTTTCCCCATCGAAATCAGATGCGAATGTTACCAGTAATTTCATTCTCAGACGCCACTCCGTAACTGTGCACTAACAGAATACGAAATAGAACAACATTGATTCTCCTCGTTATTGCCAGGCTGAAATAAAAAGGCCGAACCATTCCTGAGCCAGCCTCTCGAGTCATCAATGTGAAACAATCAATATTTGCAGTTCATTTTCAATCACTTGTTGTTTTATTGATTTTGTTTATTGGATCGACTCCATCTGCAATATATTACGTATTTTCTTAGTTTTCGAGTTCGTGGTAATCTTTCTGCTATTTCATTGGAAATTCTACGTTCTTATTTTGTTACTCTCACGTGTTTTCTGCGAAACAATTATTATGCAACGGGTTTCACAAAATAAAACGTACATTACTGTAACTGTGCGAACTTAGTTCAATGTTTTCCCAAAAGTTGAGGTTGATTAAAAATACTTTGCATACATACATAAACGCACACCTTCATGTCATGGGATTATTATTTGTTATTTAGCATTCTTTTGATTTTATTACATTATGGTTCAGTTTTTGAGGAAGATTCTCTCAGGGGGGAATAGTGGAATAACTCAAAACTAAAAGGGGACTTTCTGGATTATTTTTACATTGAAGTCCAGTTTTCCCCCGGCCGGGGGCATCTCTTAGGGGGGATTTGTGAGATAAGCGGCAGAAACTACCGAACACCACCTGGCAAGATCCCTTACAACACCTTTCGCTTCTTCCACGTTCATACGTGAACTCACACCGGTTGCAAATAGTATTCATTCCATTTTTTTTTCGTTTTTAGGAAGATATTCACTGTTCAAATTACATCGTTTTGGTGGGTAGTCAGATAAGAGGAACTGTCCTCGTGGTATCTTCCTACTTACTAACGTATTTATCCAGTATGCCTAAAGAATAATTTAATATAGTTTAAAAATACAGCAATAAAAATGCTCCCTTAAAAGTTGATGTAAAAAGTAACTTCAGCGTTATGAAAAAAAGTAACTTGTGATATTTTGATAGGTTCGGTCGGCCTAAACCTACTGGGGTGAGTGGGCGCTCTTTGAATGGATCCCTGAATAGCCTCCGATACAATTCATATAATTTGAATAAAAATATTTCTTTCAATTTAGCCATTTACCGTGGGCGTTCAATTCAATAAGATGCTGTTATGACTGGTTTTTACAATAAGAAGATTTATTTTAGTCGATACTCAAAAAAGACCTATTTTTATTACATTGCGATTCGCCGAATTATCGATCTAAATGTTGTTTCATTTTATTAAATTGGTATCGCGAGGTATCACTTAATGCCAATAACACAATTTATTGAACACTGACTCGAGTGATTTTCATTTCATAATTATTTTGTATACATTATTAAATGGACAGATGGCACATTATGATAATTTACTGTTGAACATGACACTATTGCGATTTAAGTTTGTTTATGTGTTAATGACTAACGCATATACTTACATGTACGCAGGCAAACATCTTTTACCAATTAAAATGATTAATGCAGTAGCTAACTAAACAGAGAAAGGCGATATTATTAAAGCAGTTACGTGTCTCTTAGTTAGCCTATACTATATTTAACAAGCATTTTCGAAAACAGAGAGTTTAGTTTCCAAACGACGGGAGGCAAGTCCCTGTTCTCAGATCAATCATTTAACACCAAGCTTAATGAATTAACTCCATAAGCCGCAAATACACCAGGCACCGAGTTTTGTAACAAAATATTCGCGCTGCAAAAGTTGTGGAAAACAACTAAATTACATAACAGCATGACTAGTATCAATTTATCTTACCTAATTGTAATTTGAGGTTTAGAATTTACTTACCATTTTTAAACATGTTATAAGTATAACTAAATACAATAATTATTGAAAATATTGATAATATTAGCTTCATTTTCTTATTTTATTTATAGAGATATCTCTATTTACAATTCACTTGATTGACTAAGTTACTTAACATGAAATATTTAGCCTAATATTTAATAACAAATACAACCTATTATCCCACAAATTCGAAAATTTTCTCTGAAATTATGTCTGCTACTGATTTTTTGGGGTCCATATTGGCTCACCTAAAGTTCTTTACCCGAAATGGTTCTTCCTAATGATTTGTAATCCGAATGATCACTCTTCCTAAAATTGTTCATCCTAAAGTTTTCATTCATACTATTTGTAGTGCTACCGGCGATGTTCATAACACTCATAATATGTTTCCAAAAATTGTAATTAATAATGTCATTAATGTGAATATATTTAAACTCCTACTGTTTTTTATCATAACGCTTTTAGACCTAAACATAATTACCATAATATTTTCACTCAAACTCAGAAAGAAATATTTACCAAGTGTAATAAAAAATATATGTGGGTATAGTTGGTGCCAGTTAAAATGAGAATAGCGGTCATTGACCCACCTACATTTATTAAACTTCTTAACTTGGAAAACCAAAAATAAGCGTGTTCAAGTCTGAATCGTCATCTATCGTGATCCTCAACATTTTTTGTAACGAAAAACGATACATGGTTTATTTGTTTTGGTTCGTACGAAGAGATATTAGGGAAAGGGCAATGACCGCTATTCTCATCTTAACTGGCACTAACTATAGAAGCTGATATTTATGGCTTTAATTTGAGGGTATGATTATTATTTGGGGGTATGCTTTACATAACGTACTTATAGTATAACTATTCCTGAGATAATTATGTCTAAAAAACCAACTGCTTAGAATGATTATGGTCGTTTCACTGATTTTTGTTTTAAATGAATGAAATTCAGGTCAGAGTGTCGTCTTGGAAAAATACTTAACTATGAAAAAAATACTTAGAAAAATTTCGCGACCAATTTCGAGGTAGTTGGTCACAGTTCTAATCTAATCTATGGATATCTTTGCAGATACACACTGCTATAAATATATATGAAAACATGTATTTAACTACTTGTACCGTACTATTATTTTGCATACAATTAACGAACCACCAGATTTAGCAAAATGTAACGGCAAAAAAATCACTTTTGGTTGCCAAAATTAGTAAATCACCAAAATTAATCCCCATTTTATCGTGAAATTAGAACCAAAAATTATTTTTGACCACCAGAAATTGAACTGTTATGCTCTTGCATCCGGGTCGAGGGAGACCCGGTCGACGGAGCCATGAATGGTTTATAAAAAAATAACCACGAAGGGTATGGCGGGGTCGAATGAGCGAGCGAAGCGAGCGAATAGACCCCGCCATACCCTTCGTGGTTATTTTTCTAACCTAACCTATCCGTGTCGGGGTGCCCCAAGTCGGCCTAGGCAAAACTAGTTTGTCATCAACCACCTCATTAAAGTTTGGTGCTCAATTTACTAAATTTGGTGATCAATTGATATTTTAGGTGATAGATGTTAGTGGTCACAAAGTTAATTTTGGTGGTCATTATATTTTCCCCCCTATTGTATATGTTATACATGTTATGTGAAAATAAAGTTACGCAAAATTAATGTATATAATACTGATTATTATGAATATAAATAAATCTAAACAAAACAGATATATCTTTGAATAATAGTGTAAAAGATGGTTATGTTGAGAAAATATAGGAAAACGAATAAAAGTATAATAGATGTTTATTGCTACTGACATTATGAAGTGGAATGCTTCGGAATTATGAACATTAGAGACAGAGTAGTTAGGAATTGTGATTGTTAGGATGAAAAATGCTAGGAAGAGACATTTTCGGATTTCCAATTATCGGAGTTGAAAATTTAGGTGAACTTTGGCGCACCCGATTTTTTGCCAGTTGTGAATTATTAAAGTTCGGCTTACCTACTGTACTCGTGTAACTTAGCGTGACTGAAATAAGAAACTGAAATATACATGCTCTCCTTTCAGTTGCCAAGAAGACGTACAAAAAAGTTAGTAATATTGAATATTGAAAGTGGACATGTCACCGAAAACGAAAAAAAAAAACTTATTCATTGATTCGGCTCCTGTCCGTCATGAAAGAGCTTTTAATATGATTGGAAAATATTTACATTAGAATACTAGATATTGATAGGCATCCACTAGTTAGGCTTTTTGCCTGTGGAAAAGCTTGACTTTTGTTAGAAATCAAAAATATGTTTTCTTGTTTTACTAAAAAAACTTCTATATGATTTGTCAGTAGATTTTCCAAGTGCGATTCCGAAAACCGAGTGTAAATAGATTATTAAAAAAGATATGCACCTGTCCAAACTAATTTCTGAAATCCTCTTCTCACGTGACGCAAATTTGTGTTCTTTGAGGAATAACATAATAAAATATCATCCCTGTACTATAAAAAATAGGCACATCTCTATCTTATCACGTGGGGAGTCCACGTGATAAGACAGAGATGTGCCTATTTTATAGTACTTCGACATTTCGAAAGTCATATTCAAGTCAGGCATAATAGGGGCAACCAAGGTTTCCGACATAGCCCAAAGAATTGCCAAACTTAAGTGGCAGTGGGCAGCACATTGCTCGCAGAACGGATGGCCGATGGGGCCGAAAAGTTCTGGAGTGGCGACCGCGAACTGGAAGACGTTGCATTGGAAGGCCTCCCACTAGTTTGACCGATGACCTGGTTAACGTTGCGGGAATCCGTCTTTCGGCTGAAATGATGATAATGATAATAGCTTATTGCCATCAACCGGGCGCAAGTCCAGGCTCCGGGCTGTTTCTGAGAAATTTCCGATGACATTTTCTAATAACACTTTGCCGGATGTGGAAATTTCGATGTGCTTTTCTGATATAAAAAGTAGCATATGTGCTGTTCCAAACTATAATCTATCGTTGTCCCAATTTCATCCAAAACCGTTCAGCCGTTCTTGTGTGATTGAGTAACAAACAAACCCATCCAAACTTTCGCATCAAAATAATGCACAAGTTTGTTGTAAAATGTTTAGTTAGAAATATTTGTAGTAAGCTTCGAAGCTTTATAGAATTTCGATATTCAAAAGGTTTAAGAACTTGTGACACCTTCTACCAAAACTATTTTTAAAAGAGAAATATTTAGTAGGTAAAGTCAGAGTTGAGATTCCGAAGTTAGGCGGGTAGCGCGCCAAAGGCCGAATCTGTCTATCTGTAATAGCGGTACTAGAAAATAAAAGCCTTTGAAATAGGTTTTAAAGAAAGAATCTTAGAATAATACTAAGTAAATCTATTTTTATTTAACTTTTATGTTTTCTTCGATATCAAAGAATTTCTAGAGATAAGTTCTTAGGTATAGAGCCAAGTTTTTAAGGGATCTATTTTTGTGTAATAGGTCTCTCAGACGATTTAGCCGGAGGCAAGAAATAGTTTTGTAAGCCGTACGTACCTACGGCTGGATGAATTACTACTTTGGGAACATAGCCACGCCAATGAATATTGGCATTATCATCGTTTTTTTCTTATCACTCGAATCGAATCCACATCACACAAGTTTGTTGCAGTGATTTAACATTTTTGACAGAAGCGCGTCTTTTAAATCTTATGCTCTAATCTAGCTGTTGCCCACGGCCTTTGTCTGTGTGAAATTATTGAAAAATGTGACTTGATATTAGAATCGGATTTTTTCAACAATTTCAAGGGTTTTCATTTTTTTTCACTAAACCCTAAAAACTTTTCTAAAATAAACATAGCCTAAGTTACTCCTTCTAACATCAGCTATCTGTCCAGTAAAAGTGAAGTCAAAATCGGTCCCGCCACCGCGCTACCACCGTTTCGGAGATTAGCTGGAACAAACTGAGAAACAGACAAAAGAAAAAAATGATAAGTACCGTATATATACTTTCATAGACATTCTGTAAAAAGCTGTTATTATAAAATTACAAACAGACACTTCAATTTAATTTCTTAGTACCTATAGATAATCCGAAATTACGTGTTTACAACTTGAACACGTAATCACTATTTTAAATAATGTAAAAAAAGGAACTCATTCAGTGTAAATATATTTAAAGAAACAGTTTGGAGCTAAAGTTCACCCGCACAGCGGATTACCCGCCAACATCACGTTCCTTGATGAAGGGTTCAATGTATAAAATATTACTCGGCGACAAAAGGGTGCCCAACTCCGGAGTTTAAACGTGCACCGCGTGACTCCGACGAATTCCTATTACCTACCTATCTACCTCCCTCCGAATAATTTTCGAAGCAGCCTATCTCCCTAATGATGCTGTTATGGTTGTAAAGTATATTACGCACAGTTACTACGCACTACGCTGCGGGACTAGGTACTATTCGTTTTTAGGCACAACCCACGCAATTAGCTCGGAACTGTAATACTACCGCATGACCTACACGGCCTGTTTAATCTGACCCTCTTAGTCTACCCTCGCATGTCATGATTTAGAACCCTGCATTTTATAAGTTGTATTTTATCCTCGTAGACCTTGGTATTAGTATTCGCCTTGGTTCAAGCTTCACACCTAGTTTTCGATTCGGCTACCGCATGACATCTTTGTTAATTTGATAAATGGATGACCCTTGCTTGACTACGTTATATCGAGCAGTTCCGGCGCCCAAGGCAACAGGAAACTCGAATAGTCGAATTTCCCGTAAGGCTGTGGCAATCTCTAGCAACGTATGTATTTGTATAGCTACATAGGTATGCGCGTCACCTAACACAATTTTTGCCCGACACTTTCAAGGAATTGAAACAGAAGTGTCCCCGAGAGCGATTTGGATGTTTCACAGAAATTCAGTACCTACAGCGTATATCTTTTCTCGTTCCTGTTTTATTTCAGTACGTTGTCTTTTATTATCTAAACTGAATTGAGCGTGATCGTGAGCGCTGTTCGTTGACGAAGTCGAGCGGGGAGCGCTTCGTGTCGCGCCAAATTGATTGGTAATCAGGAACGGAATCACTATACCGTACTCCGTGGGGTAACGAAGGAACATATTGAGGAAGTCGCATGCGGAGACTGCATAACAATATTTTGGTTGGTTACATTCGTTCATATAAATTAAGTAAAACTCTGCAGGATTTAATATTCATTTAAATACTTTTTATGAATGTTGGATACATTCACACAGCTTGTATTCCTCTAACAATCGTAGAAGTTGATATATTCTACCATCCCTTGAGAATCGTGCATGCCTTTCGATAGTCACAAAGAATCTATGAGCAACATTTCAACGTAATCCAATGTTCTGTAAAGTTTTGTTTGAAATTTTGTTTGTGTGTAGTGTAAGGTGAAACCTGTTCGTTTGTAGCCGCCTGAGAAAGTCGAATCTTTTGTATACCCATATCAAAAGTTCGTCCCCTTTGGGGAAAAATATTGTTCAAAACAATTTGGTGTCTGAGTTTTGGGTTAATGCAGACCGCACCTATTTGCTAGCTTAAACGACGACCTATTGCTAAATTACTCGAAGAGTGAGATAAAGGGTGTAAAAATAACCCCTAACGAAGCCGAAAAGCACTTGTTCTCTCCGATATTGCGATCTTTTTTTTTTTCTGGACCATACCGGGGTGTGAAACTTCCAATTTTAGTTTTTTCTACTTACACTAATATTCTTTAAGACGAAAGATTTGTATTTTTGTGTGTGTGTGTGTGTATGTTTGTAATGAATGAGGTCAAAAACTCCTGCACCGATTTCTAAAATTCTTCACCATTAGAAAGCTACATTCACCCTGAGTAACATAGGCTATATTTTATCCCCGTAGTCCCACGGGAACGGGAACTACGCGGGTGAAACCGCGTGACGTCCGCTAGTATGTTATAACTTTAATTGAAATACGTCTAAGACCCATACTATTCAATATTTCCATTAGCACAATGTTTTGAGTGCGTTTCATTGACTTTTTCCCTAAAGCGTGATATTCAACAAAAAAAAATGTTTCCCATCAATATTTTTTGCGTAAACTTACTTAGTACATAATGCTTGGTTGACGGCTTGTGAAGAGTCCGTTTACACATCCTCTTTTATAATCTCAAGGAAGTAATAACCTGCTCCTTAGAAATAAAAACAATGGAAGTAAAGAATCCTAGTGGAATACTGAAGCACTTTAATATTCATTTGTGTTCGTCAAGAACTTTCGTCTGGCTACGCGCACCTACCTGGCAGGTAATGAATAAAGCATTTCATATTGTTTTAGGGCTGAATCAGAGATACAATCACTACACTGTTTGCTTAGGCTTACACATAAATAGAACGTTTGGCCTACATTCATGAGCTTAAATAGACCAAGGTGTGGATTGTATGCGTCGGTATTTGACTAAGGTGTGTTACCTTACAGCACATAAAAAGAACTGTATTGACATAAAAAAATAACATCATGCCTTGTACTCCCCGAAGGGTCAGAGCTGTACAAGTAGCCTAAAAAAGTACACCCACTTTTCTCCAGATATGTTTAAGTGCCATGTAATCAATCAATCAATCATTTCAGGCATCTTAAGGCCCATAGATAAAATACACAATTTACTTAACAAAATTACATTACAACATAAAAATATACACTAATACATAAAAAAAACGTATAAACTATGAAGTATGAACACACGAAGTGGCGGCGTCGTGTTACGCTGCGCGGTGTCACGTAGCCTGTCGCGAAAACGTCGGTAGACTACACTCTTCGGTCAAAACATAGGCCAAATAGGGGGCAGGTCTGTTGCCATCAACCTGGCACAAATCTAGACCCCATGGCTGCTACTTAAAAAGGCCTGATGGAAAAACTCAATATTTTTTTTTCCTACCCGGGAATCGAAGCTAGGACTTATTCTCAATAGTCGCGTTTGCGACCACAATAGACCAACGAAGCAGTGATTAAAAATAAAACAGCAGTTTTATTAGGTTAGGTTCAGGTAACTTGGGCTGTAAGATCACTGGACTCCAGTGAATCGATAGTCCGGATATGTTAACGAGTTTGCTTTTTCGAGCTTTACAAAAATAACTTATCTGCATTCTTATGAAGATTTTTATTTTGTAAGACTTTTAAAATTCAAAGTTTGGTGAGAATGGGACTTACTTTGCGTCTTTGCTGTAATTCAGGAAACAACTGAAAACACTGAAAGACTTTTGCCATTCGGCGACGGAACCCTAAAAGCAAAGTATGTGTTGGTTTCTTTCTGTAGAACAATGTCCTTTATGTAATACTATTGAATGTCCCTCGCACGTGGTATTCAGTTCACTTTCAAAGGACCTCAGCGGGCCTCTATTGTTCCGTTCTCCTTGGATTTTTGGTAACGAATCAATACTACCTACACAATTTTGTCGCAGGACTCAAATCTTGGAAGTCAAAGGGAGAATTCGTTTGGAAAGATATTGATCTTTCTAAACGGAAACTTGCTTTACAAAACATCATCAGGCAGACCGACGGTATAGCTTTATTGTACTATGGGGGTCTTTTCCGTCTGACCATTTTAATTTTTTTTCGCTTAAATCATGCGGAGGCGCCGAGCCACGCCCCCTTAAAGTTTGGGCCTATTAGAAAAGCGTCAACTTTGGCGCGCAAAATAACAATAACTCTCGTTTGGCGTGCGTCGTCACTGGGCTCGGCCGATTCGGTATCTTTTCATTCATTTTTTCTACACAAAGTCAACGGGGCGGGGCTAGAGAGCGTTTTTATGTTGCGAGTGCAAGCAAAAATGAGCTTAGTGGTGGTCAGGCGGGAGTGTCCTCGATAGTACTTAAGAGAATGTTGTGTACAACTTTTTTTTTTTCGGATGGGAAATCATCATATTACTCCTCCCGCTCTGGGTGGAGCAGGAGGGAGTGTCGGACTTTTACTGACTAAACCCCATCCATGTTCCTTTATCGCCCTTTGTATTGTATTGTAAAGAGATCACGGCACGGTATCTCTTTCGAACCGTCCAACACCTACACAAAAATAAAAAATAAGTAAATATCGCTGGACATTACACACAGCGCCATCTAGTGCCCTTACCTTTGTATGTACTGTTGGTGTACTTATTTTTAACAAATGAATAAACCAAATAGTCCCTGTACTTATTATTGGAATAGAATATAATATAATTTACTGTACACGAAAATTGAAAGGCTCCGTGGCTTAGGCCCCCAGTGGTCGAGGCACCCGTGGCCGACGCCCCCGATTCGATAACACAACTGTTTACAGAGTACACCCACATTTCGCCAGATAAGTTTTCAGCCCTTTGTAAAAGGCGGCAAGCCTATTGCCATCAACCAGGCATAAGTCCACAGCCTGCGCAGCTGTTAGTAGGATTGTATGTAATCGTTTCCGTCTCCTTTCTGACGGAAAACCCCAAAACTACAGGCTTGTCAATTCAACGCAGAATCTTATACGCTCACCAGTCGCGTTTGCGACTACTTCATCAACAAAACCATGTTTAATAATAAATCTAAAGGAATAGTAATGGGAATTAAACAAAAGAATAATGATTGTGTTGATAGAGATCAGTGGAGAAAGTGGAGGGCCTCGTGGCTAAATAATAACAGCTGTGCAGGTCGGTCTTTAGGTTAAGCCGTGCTTGCCTAGGTTAGTCTGTGGATGGGTGACCACCCATTACATACCGAGTTTCCGTGCCTCGGAAAGCACGTTAAGCAGTTCGTCCTGGCTGTTATTTGTGATCTTTGACAGATCGTTACAGGTAGTCAGTGGCCCAAAAAGTCTGACCTAGGGGTAATCGTATTACCCAGTACTAACTGGGTTGTGGAGGTCAGATAGGCAGTCGCTCCATCTAAAATAAATATTATAAAGAGGTAACATTTGTTTGTAAGTTTGTATGTAGGGGGTAATCTCCGGAAGTAATAAACCAATTTTAAAAATTGTTTCGCTGGTAGAAAGCTACAATATTCGTGAGTGCTATAGGCTATATTTTATTCCCGTACTCCCACGGGAACGGGAACTACGCGGGTGAAACCGCGGGACATCAGCTAGTGTAAAATACTGGTATTCAGCTGTATCCGGTTAGACTGGAATCCGACCCCAATAAAACTTGGGAAAAGGCTAGGCAGATGATGTTGATAGAGATCAGTGGCCAGGGGTCTGTATTTACCAACTTGCTTCCTTGCGATTATTCCTTTAAACTGGCTACTATAATCGTACATGAATATTTGAGAAAGGCTTCTTCTGTTGATATTCTCATTTATTGTCACTACTAAATATTAATAGAGTTACTTCGAAAACAACAAAATAGTACTGTAAGCACTGAATATTAAATCCAAATGTTGTATTTAATTTTAAAAGTAGGTAGTTCCTTTTCTGAATCTCAAAGTTTCGTAACCAAAATTGTTTGAGCAATTTACCCGTAAAGACAAAACAAACTGAGGCAAAGCTAAGTCCCATTTGCAACATTTAACAGGATTAGTAGGGATATAATAATGAAAATTACTACTAAGAACTTAAACGGCGTTATAATTAACACAGTTAATTTTCGTCGCTGCCTACTAAGTAAAGCACTTGCCTTATTTCAGTTGTTAGCATTAATTAACAATTTAATATTATTACGCTGCGTGGGTTACGATTGTATATCACGATTATATCACAACAATAACGTAAATCACAAGAACAACGGAGTGTTATCATTCTAGAACAAATTAGTACTTTGCTGGAAGTTTTCTTACGAAATTACTGGTTTCTTGAAGGTTAAGTATGATTGTTCGAAGTTATTCTGTTGGTTAAACCAGCGCGGACCATTTGGGACCGCGGTTCCGGACACCGGACTATGACAGATACTACTTACATAAAGGCCCAGCGCACACCGCTGGAGGCGCAGCGGAGCGCATTCGAAGACAACAATTTAATATAATATATTATATCATATCTCAGGGTAGTTAAGGTTTATAATAAATTGTTATCTTCAAATGCGCTCCACTGCGCCTCCAGCGGTGTGTGCTGGGCCAAACTCTCACCTTTTTTCATGGGGGTAAGTAGAAACCACAGAACACCACCTGCTACGATCCTTGCACACTACTTTTGCCTTCTACGTATGAACGTACGTCTGGTGATAGACGATGTATTCCCGCTGTCCCTACCAACCGTAGGGGTCACGGGCGGTGGGGACAGCAGGAATTGATTAAAATAATTAAAATTTTCTGGATACCAGTGGCGAGTGCTATGCATGAGCGTACCTAACCTTATACTGTACTGAAGTATTATTATTCAGGTTTATAGAAACAGTACGTAAAAGATCTCTCTTCTGTTCTTTCTAATATTTGTAATTAGTGGCTTCAAACAAAAATTTTATGATTTAACTGCACAACATAGGTATTGCAGTGCCTGAAATATAGATACGAACTCATAGAGGCGTGAATAAATTTGTGTTTGCTCAGTGTGTTTAATAAGTACACTTTTATCGAGTACAACGTTATAAATTTTCGTAATCCCAAAAAAATATCACTGTCGGTTATTTTTATGTAGAACACAAAATAAATAGCAATGAAATAGATTCTTATATACTATTTCGTTTGTAAAAAACATGTGTGACTAGAAACAATAGAGGGATTTATCTAGGGTAACTTTGATCGGTACATAAGTTCCAAAAAAGTACAAACTTAACCGCACACCCGTAACATGTAACATGGGTAGATTGACAACAGTTCACTTCAGTCTGTCTCTTTAGTTTTCTTTTCAGTTTTCCCTAAGGACGAAACACCGATACAATACCTTTGTATCTCAATATTGGCTAACGTATGAATTCAGATGAAAAAAACATTAAATATTTCTTCATATTGGTCCTGATATCCCAACCTGATATGACTATGTTAGTCAAAATCAATTCGAATAGAACTCCAACGAGAGCAAAGCGCTACTCGCGACATACACAATAGATTTCCCATTAGCAACACAGTTTGTCAAAGTTGTACAAAAGTTTTACGCCTACATAATCTTGTTACAATATGATTAACAAATCCGCAGCATGTAAGGAGGAGGTACAATAACATTATGTAGATATAGTGCGAGGAAACCCTCCAATATATTCTAGTGAAACAGGGGCGCGCCACTTTCCTTAAGCGCTCTTATGGGATCTTGAATCTCTCCGGCGCCAAACTTATTCCTGTATCACATCAAACTTATAAGTTACGAACGAATGAGTTTACGTAGGGTCTGGACCAAAGAAACTAGCTCATACGCTTTCTTTTGCGTGTTTCTCTTTGTTATAAATCTCATCTCATCATGTTTATTCTTTTGCTTATTGTGGACAAGGGTATTTTCGAGATCGTCTCGGAATAATTTCACAGACACTGATTTTGGTAAAGTCTTTGATATCTTTTCTGACCCAGTTCGGTTTTTTTAATTAGAATAAGAATGTGAAATCAAAATTGTATCGTAAAGTTTTAACGACTGAAGTGGCTGTTAAAAGTCTCTTAAATTGTGAAGATTGTTATCCCAGGATGAGCCAAGATGGGTTTAATCGAATGTCAGTCAACTTGATAACTGATAAAAATTGCTAGAATATAAAATCCTCTGGTTTTCAATTATTATTAAAAGCACTGTAGCTACTTATATTGACGTTAAAATAGCATGCAATACCAACATTAGAGGAGAATAAAGCAGATTAGAAAG